>VXBL01004259.1:173458-222571 GCA_013400195.1 Aramus guarauna | reverse complement strand
TCTGTAGGCTTCCTTTTTTTTGTTTGACTTTGTCCTTGTTCATCCATGGGGGCCTCTTGGTGTTTTTGCTTGACTTCCTCTTTGCTGGAATGCATTGCTCCTGCGCTTGGAGGAGGTGACCCTTGAACATTAGCCAGGTGTCTTGGGCCTCTCTTCCCTTCAGGGCTTTGTCCCATGGTATTCCACCAAGCAGATCCCTGAAGAGGCCAGTATCTGCTCTCCTGAAGTCCAGGGTAGTGAGCTTGCTGTGTGCCCTCCTTGCCTGAGGATCTTGAACTCCACCATTTTGTGGTCCCTGCGGCCAAGGTTGCCCTTGAGCTTCATATCCCCTACCCATCCCCTACCAGGGCCTCTTTATCAGTGAGAATAAGGTAATTGTCTCGTCTCAATCTGCTGTGAATGGATAGGCATTTCCAGAGGGCATAGGTCATTGCACATCACTTAGCTCTGCTTTTTAGACTAGGATGAATCATTCTGTGGAGATACTGGTCTTTCTCTGCATAGACTTCACAAAGAGAGACTAGGTGACTGCCTTAGCCCAGGTACCTAACTCAGATCCCTGAGTTACAGCAAATGAGCCCCCTCCTCTTATGCAGTTGCCCCTTTAGTTGAGAGGTCGTAATCCTTTTGTACCTCACAGGTACATGCAGAGATTAAATGGTGCCACCATGTTCTCACAAAGAAAGCTATTACTGTGAAAAGGAAGTAAATAAATGTATTTTTTTAGTATTTTAATTACCTATATATACACATATATAAGGTAAGGACAGACACCTAGAGGCTTTTGCATCCCTAGGAAATACGTAGCTGTTTTGTGGTAGTATTCTGATGAACAAAGCTAGGACTTGAGAATGCCTGGCATGGATGTGAAGCGCTCTGTCCTGCTCATTTATGGTGTCTGGTTTTGTTTCTTTTTAGATTGTGATGGATTTCAAACACCCTGATGGCCATACAGTGTCAGTTATGCTGCCCCGATGCAGTTTATTGGTGATGGCTGGAGCATCCAGATACCTGTGGACACATGGGTGTGTGTAAGAGTCCCTGCATTGCTGATAATAGAAAAATAATTGTTTGTTTGCTTTGTTAATGACAGTCTGTATTTAAAATTGCTTTGAAAGAAATCAAGTCAAGTTTTATAATTATTATACAAATTCACTCCTCTGCTTAGATGCTACTCAGGTTAAATTGAAAAAATTGGGGATTTTAGGAAGCTAATTGCCAGTCCCTGAGCTGCAGTTTCCTGCTGCTGTCACAAGTAAAGTTTCACTGGGAAATCACTCTCACATCTGCAGTGAGAAAGTTCTCAATGACTCTGAGCTGGCAAAGAATTGATTGTAGTGCAATTAGCTTCACCATTTCCTTTCTCTCTTCTCAGCTCACAGCTTTTCCCATTGGATCACATATGCCAAAGGCTTTAGAGAAGGGAAGGTTTAAGAGCGTGACTTCCCTTGCACGGAGGCCATGAGGTGACAAAGGGAAGTCTTCTTGAGCTCTTCGCAGCTGCTTTAGGGACACTTGAACTACTGATAAGGCTGAATTGTACTGAGCAGGTTAGAGATCCTGGAAAAGAAATTTCTTGAAATGTGTCTTGAGGCTTTGCTTATTGTAGAGTTTAAATACATGCTTTTTAAATCGTGCACCACTGGGAGATACTTACAATAGGAGTGCTGGAATTGGCAAAAAGGCTAAAACCTTGGTGAGCTCTGAGAGTGGCAGTAATGCACTTCAGGAGAATGTGGAAACCCTCATTGGACCAAAATGCCCATGGTAAATGTTTCTTCCTTTGTTTGACCCAAGCCACACTGGTTACAGCAGGCAATTGGAGACTAATTACATTCTGTGTAAATTAAACATCAAGTCCTTTTATTGGCAGAAGATTTTCTGCCTTTTAATTTTACTGATTAATTAGTATTATGAAAAAGGGTGAATGTGTGCTCCCCAATGACCTTTAAACTGTTCATTTTTATAGAGCGTTTATGCCACCTGTATATTCCCTCATTAAATTAAATAGTTGTAAAAAACAGCTGGTACTCCTGACATGCATCATTATAGAAGCCCAGGGCAGTGGAGTCTTTTTTTGCCGTTCCTTTTCTAAGCTTCTTGTTCTGTCCTGTCAAGTACTGTCAGTCAACTTTTGGAAAGAACACACTGCACTTTCCATGTCAGTGATGTTGCTGGCTGGGGCCAGCCCCCAAACCTGGGCATCAGGCAGCTCTGTGGGACTGGGCTGAGGCCAGGCTGGGACGTCAGCCTGGGAGTCAAGGCCGGGATCAGCGGGGCAGTGGCTGTGCACAGACACAGCTGGGGATGCCGCTGGGGCAAGGCCTGGCAGGACAGCATCCATTTAAAAGCAGCTCCCAGGGGAAGGGGGGATGGTGCTTGCTGAGGCCTCTGGCTGTCTTCACGGCAGCTTTATCCAAGGCCACCAGCTCTGCTCTTTCCAAGCTGGCCCCGGGCAGCTAAACTCGTAGGAGGGGGAAGGATGCACGCAAGGCACTTGCAGTACTCGGCAGCAGGCATTCGGGTTGGGGTAGTGTACCTGCCTACTAAGAACTGGAATCAGATTATTATTTTACTCACTTGTACCTTTAAGGGATGGTTGTCTTTTGAGAACCAGTGACATTTAAAATGAAGATTCCAGATCTTTCTACTCATGTATAAGTTATTCCTGTCACAGTCTTGTCCGCTTTTCCCAAAAATAGTTTTTCTGTATATTTTTAAAAGCAGTAGTGAGTCACGATACTCAAATGGAGTAAGCTTTCCATGCCAGTGGAGCATACTATTGTAATCAACAAGATTAATCATCCAGTGAGCAAGTGTAGTTAATTCACTTGCATACATAATGTCAGGATGTATTTAAGATCACTTGTGATGCCTTTTATCTACTCCTCAGAAGTTAAAAGGTTCGGTTTTGGAATTATTCTGGAAATGTTTTCAACGTGTGTATTTGGATGTCCAGGGAATTGGAGATTTTGGTTTGACCCTGTTAACAAAGTGCACAGGAAAAGGATTTTTCTTCTGTTCTCTGTGAAAGAGAAACCTATGGTTAAGAGATAAGCTATACCGTGTCATGAAGGAGAGCAAAAGATGTGTGCTCTTTTTGTCTCATAGGTGAAAGTAAAATTACGGCTTTTCTGATGAGGATCACTTGTGATATTTTTTCTGATGAGGTTTATTCTTGATTGGGAACCTGGCAAAACACCATTCCTGACACCTGCAATAGTAGAACAAGCAAGAGGATGTGCAGCATTTTATTTGTTACATTGGGAATCCTGGCTTTAGGTCAGCCTTTATCTAGAGTTCTTGCTTGTAGTATAGGCAAGAGGAAATTATGTAGGTTGAAATTAGCACCTTGAAAAAGAAGACTTATTTCTGATAATATTAGCTGCTGTGCTTAGCTTATTGCTGCAGGTACAGAAGAAAATCAAATAGAAAATCTGCACACTCAGGATTTGAAACTCTCCTTTTCAGGAGTCTTGGGCATGCTCAGCTAGTTATTTCATCATAGCTTCATTATCTGCCATGAACAAGCCAGTTCTTTATTAGATCCCAGCCTTTCAATGGCTGCCTTTGGGAGATTTACATTCTTGGGGCTGCTCCATGTCTCCTTTTTGCAGCATCTAGATGGAGCATCAATGTGCTGCTTCCTGATTTCCAGACAGAAAAGACCTGCACTCTTTTTTCCTGTGACTGGATTAGGCATCAGCTTCCCTGCAGCAGGAAAGTTGGCATACAGCAAAGTGCGGGAGTGCTGATCAGGCTGCAGGCTGCCGCCTTGGCGTTTGCATCACTCTTCTTGGTTAAGTGCAGGCACTGGTCAACAGTTTCATGTGCCCCGCAAAAAAGTTCCAGTAGAAATTTGAGATGAGACTGAATGGTAAGACACTTCCCCCCGCCCCCCCCCTTTTGGCTCAACCTATGAGGGTTAAACTCAACTAACCAATATAGAAGTCAGTTTTATACTGAGAGTTTGTCCTGCTGGAAGTCAGGTACTTTGAAGTCAGCAGCTCTGAAGGGGCTTCACTGAGATACCAGTTCCTTAGAGGAGACATTGTTGGTTTTTTTTCTTGAGGAAATTTCTGCATTAATCTTGATGACTAAGTTCAGGAAGTGTTTCAAGATGACAGTTTACAGCTTTGAAGTGCTAAGCTATTTCCCTGAAGAGTTTCCATTTTGTTCTAAGAGTATCTACTTCTCCCATGTGCAAGTGATGGGAAACTACATGTGGGTGCAGCTGTTTCTCTTCTCTTGTGTTGAGTTTTGCATTTTCCTTTCTCATTTTTCTCTTCTCAACTTTGAGATCCATTTGTAGAGCTATTAAAAAATCTTGGGTTTGAAACTTTTGTCACCCCAAGAAAGTTCCAAATCACTTTCATCTTAGGAATTTTGTCCTTGCAAAAATGTTTTAGTGTTCTATTAAGAACAGTGCCAAATCCAGAAGTAGCTTAAGAAGCTCTGCTCCCAGTTTGCTTGATTGCTGTAGATCTTTCTTGACCAAAATCTATCAGAGTTTCACCCTTTAGGCATTTTAGCAAATCTCACAAGTGCTACATTTTTTGCATCTTCTGTTGTTAATAAATGGAGAAGCAATTATGTTGCAAAGCAGAATTCAATGGAGAGACCCATGTGTAACAAGAAACTTCCATCTACTAATGTAGAGCTCAGCTAATTCTGTGCTTTTATACCCATAGCCACCATTTTTAGTAGTGTATTTTATCTTTAACATGCATTTTTATATAAAATAAATATATAAAAAATATAAGTCCTAGAACAATAAACCATCAAACTTTATGGAAGGAAAAGAAGGGAGGAAAGGGAAATTTAGTTACTTGCAATTAAATAACGCTTTAATTAACACCATTAGTTTATGTGTCAGAACTTCTTTTTTCCTCTGAAATAGATTAAGTTGAAAACTGAGAAGCAGCAGTACATTAAGTAGCATATTGTAATCACACTTGTCATAGTATTTAAGAAGTGCCGTCTTACAAAGATGGATTGTTTTTTTGTGATGCAAATTATTCTTTTATTTTGTGTTACTATGTTTTAGGATTACACCCCGAAAATATGATGTTGTTCAAGCATCTGAGCTTGGGCAGAAAGTTGGAACTATCACTGCTGATGTTGGAGATTTAACACTAAATCGAAGGGAAACCAGGACATCATTTACATTCAGGAAAGTGAGGAGAAGCCCTTGTAATTGCAGTAAGTATCTTGAGGTGATCTTCAAGTCAGAATTGTTATTTATCACCAGTATGTAAGCAAGGGGTTTTTTTTCTTTTTGTGGGGTGGGAGTGTGAGGTTTTTTTTAGTTTTTTTTTGAGCAAACACGTTTATCCCTTTGGATAAATCCGTTAGTTTTGGCAGTCCTCGTAGCCATTCCTGAATGGCTCAGGGTTAGGCATACCATATGGCTTGAATTGGTTGCATCCGTTTGGCTGCTGTACTTTCCCTGTACAGGAAGGCACTTGGCTTGCTCTAGAGCCAGGGAAGTAATCTGGAATCTTGCATTTCATTAGGACCTCAAGTGCTGAAGTAATGTACCAGAATAGGAGTAGCTGCTATTCTTCAGGTTCACATCAGGTTTTGTTGTTGTTTTGTTTTTGAAGGGGACTGTAATTTTGTGAAAATAAGTACATTAGAGAAGAAGCAGTTAGATCCGCAGTGACAGAGCCATGTAAGTGCCTTAAGTGAGTACAGATAATAATGGGTAGGTGGCTCAACAATTACATGGAATTCAAGTCCATTTGTGCCCTCAGAACAGAATTTCAGAGCTGAATTGCAGTGATGTCATGATCTTTCATATTGAGGCACTGTCTCAGTTTTTGAAACTAATTAGCAGGATGAATGATCACTACAAATGGCCTCTAGTACATGTGGACAGGTTGCTTGTTTTAAGGTAGATTTGCTAAATAAGTTTAACCAACAAAGAATGACTTAAAAAATTTATTTCTGTATCTGTTACTGTATCTAGTTTACCCATCTGTCTGTGACAGCCAGAAAAGACAGCAAAGACAAGTACAACCTTCATTTCCCCACAATGAGATGGAGGCCTCAAAGCTGGAGCAAGAATATGTACACAGAGTGTACGAAGAGATTGCCACACACTTCAGCAGTACCAGGCATAGCCCGTGGCCCCGAATTGTAGAGTTTCTCAGGTCGCTACCAAAAGGGTCAATAGTGGCTGACGTTGGTTGTGGTAATGGGAAATACCTAGGCATCAACGAGGATTTGTACATGGTAAGTAGTAGCTACTGTCATTTGTTTTCATTGGTACTAATATTTATTCCATCATGCAGTCTGTAGTATGTTGGAGCTTCAGTTGTGGGAAGAGTGCCGAGAACAGAAAGCTGTTTCCTGATCCAAGATTACCAGCTGTGTCAGGTTTCCACATCCATTCACTATGTGCGTTACCCTTTTCTTTTTTCAAAGCCACTTTTGCTTTGCAAGTCAAAATATATTAATTAAAAAAATAGTAATGAGTGCAGTGTATTGAGAATCTGTAACGGATGCTTTAGCCTTTATTATTGTTGTGGAATAAGCTTGATTAAAAGGGCGAGTGATTGGGCAGTTCAAATGCTTCCAACAAGTTTTTCACTTGGCTGGTGGGAGGGGAATGCAATGTACATGTCCCTGAAATCTTCATGGACAGTACTAATTTTCAAATATCTTCCTCAGTTCCCTTTGGTCTGGTGGCATGGCTCATTTGTGAATGAAGTCATGCTTGGCTGTCCCACCTCTGACTCTTTGCATAGGCCTAGTAAATATGCCAACATAAAATTCATGGAGGAGTCTCAACTTCAGCACAGATTTCTGGCCTTTCTCTCACTCCCTTTTCTTCACCTTTAGACAGTTCTGACATCATTCTTGCTGATGTTCTCATCACCTTCCCTGTCTCACAGTCTGTACTTAGCCTAGTTTTAGTGCTCTCCCTTCCTATGAAGCACATACAGGAACCAAAAGATCATTTTCATTGCAAATATTTCAAAGATTTTTTTGCAAGGGTCAATTTTCCTGTTGTTTTTACCCCAAAGAAATCTTTCTGAAGGGCGTGCATTATGCTATCTGCTCTCCCCTGTTCAGAGCTGTCTGATTCTTTCATGTGCTTGTACTGTGAAACACTTTGAAATCCATCAGGCTTGAAAACTTCTGTGTAAGGCAAAACATTCATTATTAATAATAAAAGTCAGACTTGTTTGTCTGTTTCAGGAGTTTCTGTCCTGCTATTTATATTCAGCTATAAAACATAAGTTGTTATTTACAGCCCTGTCTGTGTTAGTAATGGATTTATTTCCGTTACTGTTCGTATAAGCTAGAACAAAATCAACTGATTTATAAGTAGGCATGTTTATGCCTGACTGCTGCAGCCTGAAAATAATTGTTAATGTTCAGTACATTTCAGTCTTTCAGTCCTGACTCCTGTAAGAAAAATCAGCAAACCTGAGTAGGGAAGGAGAGAAGTTAATCAGGGTACCGTGAAGGTCACCTAGAATGTTGTGTAGGTTTGTGGTAGATTTTGAAGGTGAAATCTCTGCAGGATGCTGTGTTGAGAAATTGCCAGCACCAGTCTGTTTTCTGGAGCCCACAGTTAACCAACTAAAGGAAAGAAAGATCACATATCTGCTGGCAGTCATATGAAAGCCAACCCCTCTCCTCTGCTACTTTAGGAGTTACCTCATTTCATATGTGCCTGCAGGAGAAATCCAAAACGTGGGAAAAAAACAGTGAAAGGGAGAGAACTTTTAAAGAAGCAGTTGAGACTGTTGAAAAACAGAATCTGGAAATTGCTTCACTCACTTGGCCTCCCTTGACATTTTATGTTCTACTGGTGACTAGTTCTTGGTTGGAGCTAGGTTCTAGACTTTGCACTTGTTCATTTTCATCCACGAGCCAGCAGAGAGTCTCAGAAGGATGGAAGTTCCTCTGTATTTCTACTATATTTATGTCAGCCAAAGTGTGGTTGAAGAAAAACTGATGCATACCATGTTTGCACATCTTTTTTTTTTTTTAAAACTTCTGACAAGGTATCTCAAAAACACTAAGAGAACTGGGTGATAGGAACAGTGTGGTGTTACACTGGCTTGGAGACCAAGGAAGGTAGGACTGTTGGATGTCATTCAGTACTGATGCAAGGTTGTCGGTGGGTGGTACTTGATCGCCTGCTGTGGCTGTGAGTAGTGGCTGCTAATGAGGACAGTAAGATGATCCAAGGGGACCTGATGGTTTAGGAGCAGGTTAAACTGTAGCAATCTGTTTGCCACTGCCATTTATTGGGTGGAACTTAGAGTCACAAAATGCTAGAAAGCCAAGCACTGAGCAGCAGTCATAGGGATTGGGTCAAATTCTTCTAAGAGACATCACTTTGTTCATAGGTAATACAAACCCTTGTTCTTTGACCTGAAGGTCAATGCCAGTAGGCAAGACTTAGATATTCTTCTTATGGTCCGCTGTTTAGAGAGTGAACTGTGCTGATGATTAGGGGGTTTTTGTGCATCTTCCTCTAAAGCAACTGTCAATGGCTATTATTTGAAGCAAGGTACTGCTTTAAATACTTTGCTATTTCTGTGACTGCGGAAGTGACTGACGTCATTTCTTTATTTTGTGGATTCTGATTTATGGGAAATTAGTACTCTTTTATTCCTTAATGGGAAATCAGTACTCGTATATTCCTTAATGGGATTTTTACCTCTATTTCCTTGCCGTACTGTTCTATAGGAAGTACTGTAGAACAAGTGTTAGCCATGTATCAGTATTATTACCAGTAGCCCATCTCCTCGCCATGGTGACTGTGTTGGATGAGTCAGCCTGTTCAATTGTTCTTTTTATCTGAGAGAGAAAGGAGCAGTCTTTTCCACTTTTTGTTGTCCTCCTGGGTTCTTATTTGGGCTCAACAGAAAGATCTGATTATACTGTGCTGTTTCTCATGTTGTGTTACTGCCATTTACTGGGGGTTGGGCATGGATCTAAGGGTGAGGAGTTAAAGAATAAGCTTGTGGTTCAGGTGCATTGTTGGGATAAGGAGAGTGTTCTCTAGATGCAGGGCATAGCCTTCCTCCCCCATTTACTCCTCTTGACTTGAGGGCGTAAAATCCAGGCAGAAACTTAATTGCTGCAGTCTTTCTGTCACAGCAATCACCGTGGCTCTTGGTAACTTTTTATGCACAGTGCATTGGAGCTCTTAGCTTAGATCTTGTTGGGAAAGCAGCAGTAAAGCAGTGCTGTGAAATCAGGAGTTATTTAGGGGTCGGGTAGAGCGCTGTCAGTACAGCCATGTAGCTTGGTGTGTTTTGACTCGGAAATACTGAAAACCTGAGACAAACACTTTCTGAAGGCAAGCGTCGTGCTCTAAAGTTTACTGTACGTTTTTAGACAGGATACTTTAAGTAGCAGAGCTAATGGTAGATCAAAGCTAAGGTAGTTCTCCTGGTGGTTTTAATCTTCAAGCACTGTCTGAAACTGTCTCCGCTGTGGCCTGTGCTATTATATTTGCTTCAATTTCTCTGGATGATTACATATAGCTTTATCCACTTGAGTATGGTTGTGTGACAATGAAATGCATGTGGTCCAGCTACGCTCAAGGAAAATGACAGTGCTGTAATGGCTGCATTATTCTGACACAGTGAAAGAGCAGCAATTTCATGAAAACAAATTCAGATTAAAAATGTTTAAGCGAGAGATGGTATCTAAGTCTGATGTAGTTAGGACAAGGCTGGAGAAAGATTGAATTTAATAAAGTTTCAGATTACTTTTTCTGTCTCGCCTAGGTTTTTTTTTTTTTATTGTTTGAATGCAAAAGAGATAAATTGTTTTACGGTTTGGTTTTGTGGGTTATTTTCGTTTTGTTTTGTTTTTCACAATCCCCTCCCCACCCAATTATTTAACAGTTTATATTTAAGTGCTTTCAAGCTTAATATTCATATCTGTAAGCAGGACTTTTATTTTTACAAAATGCCGTGTTTCAGCCTTACCCATCCCCCATCACCACAAGGGTTTCATTCCAGAGCCAGTTGACATCACTGCAATGTATTTCATCAATTTTTATGAGCTTTAGATCTGTCTCCCAGTTTCTGGTGTTCAGGTAGGTGTGGTGATATGTAAATCCGCACAGCAACGTTCAGCATCCTCACAGGGCTAGGGTGCGAGTGAAACATTGAAGCCTTTCAATTTTGTTGTTTCCAATTTTAATTGAATTGATAAACTGGATGGAAATCCAGTAGCAAACAACTGAAGATGTCACTGAGTAGATATTTTTTCTTTATTTATAAAGAAATTGCTCTCCTTGCCAGAATACTGATGCTAGGAAGAAAAATGATGGCAATGTAGGAGCCCAAACACTTTAATGCAGACATTCCTATTTCTGTAGTGCGTGTTATTAAAGGTAATCAGTAATGTTGTTTCTATTTTAAGACACCCTTTTGTTGCGAGATGTGCATCTCTTGTTTTCTGCATTACTGTCCCAAACTGGGATCTGCTGGAACTGTATAAAAGGTTGATTTTGCCAGGGTGAGGGGAAGAGAGAGGGTGCAGATTTGCTGTGGTGTGGTTGCATAAAGTTAGGTGGGTTTTAGTTATGCTGGGTCCATGTTGATTGAGACCAGATTCCTGTCTGAAGGATTTAATAGTCGGTGAAAGCAGGAAGGACAAAACTAACTTGCAAAAGTATATTTGGAGCCAGTTCACTGTATTTTAATGATTGGAGGGCAAGACAGAGGAACCTTTCCTGCCCTTTTCTCTCAGTGAGTTGGAATCATTAAGATGATGGGAGATCTGAGATGAAGAGAGCTCAGAAGGAACTCGGCAAGAGCAGCACAAAACCGGAATGAACGCTGAACTGTTCTACTTGGTTCTGATGCTTTGTCACTGAGAAATGAACTTCACGTTTTAGACATAGCACTTTGTTTCCACAGACACCCTGACTGTACACAATGGAATACCAAAACACTACGTGAAGGGAATGCTAAAGGCCTGACAGACCGACTGGAGCAAGGAGATTTGTCTGTTTTGCTGTGGCTTTGCTGGTGTCTCTTTTTCTGTGTGTCTGTGTTTGCTGGAATGTAATTTGGTTCCTTGAGGCTCTCATGCTATCAGTTATGGCTGAGGTGTTTCTCCAGGGAGCCACATAATTCCATTTGGCGGCTGGATTTCAGAATTAGATGTTGTTTTCTTCATCAGTTTCTAATGTGCTGAATCAATCAGGTTTCCAGATACTTAAATGAACTAATTCTACCAGGTAGAGTTAGTTATAATGAGATAACACAGAAAGAAAATATATAATGGTGGGCAACATCGACCTGTCTTTAAATATCTTTAAGCGTGCAAGAGGATTTATCTCTTGCAGGTTTGCGGTGCCATTACAAAGCAAGCTATTTATTTAGTGTCTTTTGCCCTCTAATGATCTATTCCAAACCACTGCATTAAGTAGATTTTATACAGCTTAGTTTAGCTACTCCTGGCTGAAATGGTGGAGGTGAAGGTGCCTGGGAACCTAAAGGAGCAGGATGGGATATCTGCCTGTGTTATCCTGTTCCCAGAGCTGCTGCACACTCTGACAAATTTACAGGTGTTACATTTGTTTCTCTGTTCCCTTATCCTCTTTTATCTTAGTCTTTTTTGATACTTCCATTAGTCTAAACGTTTGCGTTACCCAGCGTGCCCTGAAGAGTGGATGCTGTATGCCAGAATGACAACGTGCTTTTGCCTCTTCCATAAGTTTTGTGTCTGGGGTTCTAGTTGCAGAGTTACAGGCCTCCATACTAATACAGATTTCCTGGCTTAAAACAAGAGTTGGATGCAGTTATTACCTATCCAGACACAACAAAAATCAATGCCTGAAATCCCTGTTAAAAATGTAAGTGGGTTCTGAGCCCCAGTACCTAGATGTCAGTGGCCATTCTGGAGCTCCTGTGAGCCGTTGTCCACATCACCAAGAGCAGTGGAGAGAGGAGTGGAGGTACCTGCTGGAAAGGCAGGGATGTGGGAATGGCTGCCTGAACTAAAATCTGACAATCCCAAGAAGCCAATCTCCTTTGGAGAAATACTAAAAGGTGTAGAGCACCTTGCTGAGACATGGACTTGCTAAGAGGTGGGTTCAGCTGAATAGGCAGCCATACTATTTGAGATATACGTGAGAAATTGGAGGGGTTGAGCATGGAATTTGATTTGGAAAACTGGGAAAACAGGTATAAGAAATGATTGAGAACACTCACGGATAATAAGAAACAGAGAACCTTAAAAATGTATACAACTTGGCTCACCAAGAGATGTACTAATTATGTTGGTGTTGGACACTGAACTAGTACTAATTTGTCTACCTTTCTCCACTCTTCCAGAAGAGACATCAGCAAGCACAGTATCCTGTGCTGAGCATCAAAATTAGAGATAGAAGCTGGCAAAAATTAAAGCATTTCAATTATATATTGAGAATTGTTTTTAAAATGTTTTGATTCATGTTTAATTAGAGAAAAATAAACCTGTTCTAAATTAAAACATGTCTTTGAACTGTTTTCTGTAAATGAAGCTTCATCACATCCAAGCTTTTGCGTGCTTCGGAATGTAGAAATCAGTAACAGAAGTGGGAAAAGTTGAGTTTGGGGTCTCTGCCCCTTGCTGTAAATGGTTTTTTTACTCATAAAAATCATAGATAGGCTCATTTTCCAGTTGTAAGCTGGCATCACACCACTGAAGTTAGCTGCTTTTTGCTAGCTTACTGTTTTCTAAGTGACTGAAACCAACCTATTTTGACTTTTAATGAATGCATGTTTCTTGTAAGCTAGAAAATGCAGGAATGTGGTGATTATAATTCTTCTAAAATACCATGCAGAGATAATTCTAGTAAGGATGCTAAATTTGCTTAGCTTCAGCACCAGGCGTATCTGTGGTAACTCCCTGTTTTCAGCATTTATGCATAGCACCTATTATAATGTTTATATTTAAAACCACGTAAAGTTTTAGCCTAATACACCTATTTTAGAGCAGCTGTGCATTCAGAGCGATCCATTCAAGGTCTCCATTTTCACTGTGAAACAATCTTTTTGCTTTGGGTATAGACTCACTTTAATAAGTCTGACAATACAAGTAAGGCTGACTTCGTAATTATTTGGTATAATTTAGATGCAAATGAGGACTTCACATTCTGGCAGTCACGCCTTTGTTCTCATTCTCAGTTCGCTGGATTTCATCAACATACAGTGTAGTCCTTCTCAAGGTCATTTTGGGAGGGGGGGGATTGAGTTCCATTATCCAGTCTGTTTTCACTATGGACACACAGGGCCGAAGTAATTTTTTCTGGGAAACCTTGTTGTCAGTGGAAATTGGGAGTATTCTTCCCCTTCCTTCTGCAAGAAGTGAGTTTGGTCCTTTGAGTTTTATTAAATACCGCATGCTGATGTCTTAATTGCAAAAGTAGTGGAAGGCACTGGTAATGAGGCATGGAAGCTCTAACGTGCAGGTTGTCAGCTAAATCCATGCCATGATGAGAGTAATTTAAAGACACTCCAGTTGGCTTCCAGTGTGAAATGATGGGGATTTATGTTTACTTCCAAGTAAACAAGTTTCCTTTTTTTTTTTATTCATAAATAACACTCTTCACTCAGTGCTTCAGTAAACACAAAGACGAGGCCAAGGAATAAATGGGAAGAAGGCAATGCCGGGATTGATTATTTTTTTTCAGGTCTTTTTAGAGCTAATTGGCAGGACAATATGTACATATTCATAGTACTGTTTTTGTGGAGGATTATCTTGGGTTGTCAGGTTGGCATTTTCACAGCTGTTTCATTTACTTTGGACCAAAAGTCAGGGACCTGACAAGAAAGCAGCTCACCTGGAAGCTTTCAGGACACATGACTGGCACAGAACCGTGGTTTTCTTCAAAGCTGTGATGGTAGATGGAAAACTAAAATGATTCGAACCAATAAAATTAAGAGTTATGATGGAAAAGAAATATATTTTCATTAATCATTGCAAAAGAGATTTTTAATTTTAGTAGTACTGTTGTCTCTGTTGAGTGGATTAACCAGAGCAAGTTGTTTGCGATTCTTCTTGCATCAAGGATGGTTTAGTATTCTTTCTGTGTCAAATGCAATAAACACTGTCAGCGGTAATTATTTAGGATTCTGAATCTGTTCTCTGCTATCTACTTGTTGCTGATCATTGAAAACAAAAATAAATTTAATATTCTCAAGCAAGCTGAGTTTGATATACAACTTGGTAGCAGGGATTTGGTTTGAGTATTCAATGTGCGCAGCAGACACGAAAGTGACGGTGGTGCATGCCTCGCTGCGTTTGTTCTTTCAGAAGGGTCTTGATCAGTTTGGATTTATAGTTTTTATGCAAGCACGTAAAAAAACTTCTTCTAGATGCTTTTTCTTACTGTCTTTGACCTGGACACTGGACAAGGTTCAAAGTGCAAAAAAAAAACCCCAACAAAAGAAAACAAAAAAAAACCCCAACCAAAAAAAACCCTAAAACATTTTGAGGTATCCTGAAATGGTTCCTGGGGGTCATTTCATTTGGACTGTACAGAATCTTAGAAAATTGTTGTATTTAAATTTTTGTGGATTGTGATATGAGAGTGTAGAGGACTCCACCTGAGCACTTTCTTACTTACTCTAAAATGATGAAACCCGGGTGATTAATAAAGCTGTGCGACGTACTTCAGTGATGCCACCAAAGTCACCAGATTGTCATTTACACTTGTGATTCAGCTTTTGTGAGCTCAGTATTTGGCCGCTTCAGATGTTGTCAGGTTACAAATGGCAATTGAAAGGAAAAGAAAATACTGAGGTGGGGTTAGATCACCTCTCATTTCACCGGTTTCATGATACGTTAGAAGCTGTTTTTGAGGAAAAGTTAGGTTGAAACCTGTTCTGTCTTAAGCTGGTTCAAAATTAGGGTGCTATAATGAGCTGTCTAATACCCAGCCTGCCATCTTTGTTTTAAGTAAGCATCAGGGTTTTTTGTCCTTTTTGTCTATAGCTGGGAACCATATATTCCTCTTACTTGAGGCTATTTTCTCACACTTGCTCTCATTTTAAACTAAAATTTGTTACCTCAGTAGGAGACTGTGATGACTCTATTACTGTAAGCATCAAGTGAAAATAATTTTCCAGTCTTGTAATTATCCTCTTACGAAAAGCTTAATGAAACACTTTCTATTACAGGTCGGCTGTGATCGCAGCAAAAACCTGGTGGATATTTGTGGAGAAAAAAATTTCCAGGCTTTTGTCTGTGATGCCCTGTCGGTGCCAATCCGCAGTGGTTCTTGTGACGCCTGCATCTCTATTGCTGTAATCCACCACTTCTCAACAGCGGTAAGTCACCCCCCTCTGTGCTCCGCTCTATTGCTGTATCGCTGGGCAGAGCTACTAATGTTATAAAAAAACCTGCTAGTTTGGGAAGCAAAAGGAAAGCGCAAAAGGGAAGCACAAAATGGGAGGAAATCGAAGGTTTGCTCTTGGTGTAAGCAGTTGTCAGAGCAGAGTTAAGCTGTTGTGCTGCTGCTGCTTAGAATTTCTCTACATTCTCCCTCTGCTTGTCAGCTTTCCTTGCTCCTACTGGCACATCGATCGAAGTGGTTGTGTTTCATTTTCATCTGCTTATAATTAAAGACACTGGAGAAGGGGGCTCTGCTTTGGGAGTCAAGAGATACATTACTTCCCGGCGCAGATCTTGAGCAGATCTCCTGATGTGCAAAGAACAGCAGGGACACTGCTCACTAGTCTGCTGCATACCTGGGCTGTGTAAGCTGGCAGGAACTGTGCCATTGTAACAAGCTTTCAGACTGTGGAGCCATAATCTGAGATGGGGCCCAGTGGTCTCTCCATACCAGAAATACAGCAAATGTTTCCAAATGCAATATAGAAAAGTAGGAAGAAGTTTGTTTTGGAGAAGGCTGACTATCTTTGTTTAGATGGTCAGAGGACCTATGTTTAAACTGCAAACTTAGGGTGTGTATTATCAGGTGTGATAGATCTGAATCTTGAATTTTAGATATTGAACAGCCTTCTTGAAGAGGCCTGTGTCATTTCCAGCTGGGCTGATATGTCTAAGAAATCCTGCTCAGCACAAGACCGTTTTCAAATGGGAAGAGAATTGTGTTCAGGAAAATGTCTTGACTTGTGCATAGTGATGGACTATTATGAATGAAAATGAATAGTGGGAAAAATTCCTCTGATTTTTATTGTATCTTGGGGGGGGACAGTAAGGAGGAATTGCTGCCATTCCATTCTCCTGTTTCTTTTTTTATGTACTAGCTTCACACATTTTGCTTTTCCTTTATAGGAGAGGAGACTGGCTACTATCCGTGAACTAGCCCGGCTTCTAAGACCTGGTGGCACGGCACTGATTTACGTCTGGGCAATGGAACAAGAATACAAAAACCAGAAGTCTAAGTACCTTAAGGAAAAGAATGGTAGTAAAGACAAGGATGAGGAAATCAATACTGGCATGGCCCAGAGACTGCTTTGTGATCAAATGCCTGATAGCAGCAGCCAAGACTCAGTATGTTCTGACCGACTCCTTAATGTCTCAAAGGATGAAGACTGTGATGCAAAGCCAGTGGCAGACTCCAGACTGCCTGTTCACACGAACCGAACCTCCTTTCACTCCCAAGATTTGCTGGTTCCCTGGCACCTGAAAGGTAGCACTAAAAAGAAAGGAGAAAGTGGTGATACAGTGTCGTTTCCAGCTGGCTCTCAGGAACAGCAAGAACTCAGCCCCGTTTTCCACCGTTACTACCATGTGTTCTGTGAAGGGGAACTGGAAGCAGCGTGCAGATCCCTGGATGGTGTGCGGGTTCAAAAGAGTTACTATGATCAGGGAAACTGGTGTGTGGTTCTAGAAAAGTTGTAGCCTGTGGTGTTTCCTCCACTACCTGTGGTGGTTTGTTTGTTTGTTTTTTACACCGTGACAGATATTTTTAATGCAGGCTGCAGCTTTTTCCTCTTTTAAAATAGCAGAATAAAGATTATATATTGAGTTAATAACAGTAACTAGCATTGTGTGCATATGTTAACAAAATAATGGCCAAACTCAGACACTACATCTGCAGAGTATTTATTTTACTTTTGTGAATTACAGCAAAGACGATTAGGTGGGAAAATATTGGCCATGGAAATCAGGAAGGTGAATGTTGAGCCTTTAAAGCCAAAGAGCCTGGTTCTCCCTTCTCTCACAGCAGTTTATGCTGGTGTAGCTGTAGTGGCCTCCCTACAGCCCAAAGCTAATTGGAACAGAGCTCTGGGCAGGAAAGGCAAAGCTGTTTGCTGTGTGAAACTGTGGGTCAGGGAAGAGGGAATGAATGGCATGTGAATCAGTTTAGCTGAAGAGTCAAAATGTTGCCTAAAGTTCAGTAGAGGGTCCTGCTTATTTTCATGTCTGTCTGGGGTCACAAATCTTTTTTCTTAATCATGGTACTAATGATTCCCTCAAGGAGAACTGGAAAGCTGGTGGAATACCACAGCCCTTTTTTTCTTCCTTGACCCTCAAGCACTCACAATTCCTGCTGTCACTCCCCAGCCTGGTCTGGTGGTGTTGGAAAGCTCCTCTGAGGGGTGAGGTTGCCCAGCTGGAGTACCCTGACCAGCTCTGCTGATCGCTGCCTTCCTGTGAGGCAGGGCTCTGTGCCTGCAGCACCAGGGTTTGTGCTGTGGTGCCAGCTCAGACGCCTCTAGATAAAAACAGCAAAAAGATCAAAGTGAGGGCAATATTGGTGCAAATTTTCTGCAGGGTAGTTTCAACCCTTAAATGTTGGAACATTTTTTATTTATTGTAGTTCAGAAGAACAAAGAACTGGAGTAGAGGGGAACTGATGCTGGGCTGGCTGATTCACAGCAGCCATAGCTGCTCTTGCCAGCAGTGACTAGCACAACTGAACACCGCTCTTGTGCTATCGAAGGAGTGTGCCACCTGCAAGGCATTTCCAGAATTAAAATATGAGGCTTGTGCACAGCGAGTGGCTATTGGGGCCTCTGAATACCAGTACTACTCGGCTATGCCCTCATTGCCCTTTTCATTGATTGTAGCCCGTAGTTGTAGCAAGATCTCTGGTATAGGCAGGTCATGCTGAGGTAACTAATGGCATCTAAACCAAGATGCCCATCCTGAATCACCAGGACTTGGAGGACAGCTGTGTGCCCTGGGCCTACTCCTGCCTGCCTCAGACTTGCAGGTTAAAGGGGTTGCTGTGCTGGCAGACTGCTCCCAGTCACCTTTTCTCCTAGGCCCTGCCATTTCCCCCCATCATATAATGGAGGAAACGCGAGGTGAACGACAGCGGTAAGAGAGGAGCTTGCTGCCACCACGATTCATCTGGTCTGTGCCTTGCTTACTGTCTGCTTCCACAGAGGCCTTGGGGAAGGAGATCCCATTCCTTAGCCTCACCTGTCCATGTAGCAGCAGCCTTGTCCAGGCGGATTGATTTGGGCTGCAGGGAGGCAGAGGGCATGTCCATGGCAGATGGACCTTCTTGGGCCTGTTCGGGAGCTGGTTTGCACACAGTCAATAAATACCACCTAGCTGGGAAGTGTTGGACTTCCCATACGTGTGCAGTTTCGTTCTTCTCGTATGCGGCACGGCTGGTGAGCTTATGAAGGAGCAGCCTTCCTTTTTGTTTGGTAACAGCTGTGGTCTGGCTGTTGGGCACTGCTGGTCAATGTGAGCCGGCCCTGGTGTCGTCAGGGGAGACGTGGTATTGGAAGGTGAAGAACTAACAGTCGCTATTGATTGTGCAGTATCTATCACGGGAGCAACTCACTGTTTGAGCAGTGCTCCGGGTGTGCAGGCATGCAGGAGACAGCAGTTGTCACTCCAAGCCTTGATTTAAGCAACAAAGTCCAAGATGGGAAGCCGGAACGGTCCAAAGAGTGAGTTAAACTGATTGATGCCGTAGGCAGAGATGGAAATGTGACCCGTTCCCTGACTGCATTGCAGGACCAGGTGACCCCTCTAATCTTAAAACATTTACCATGTAGCAAACCGTTCCTTCCCCAGCTCCAGAGAACTGCCTCTTCCCTGCCCTTGCCTGGAGCAGGGCTTCCCCATGCTGTGGAGCAAGAGGGACTAACCATGGCTCTTGCAGTCAGTATGGAGGTTCCTGTACACTGAAGTGTAGCCTGTGAGCAGTTGGGCAGTGATCACATGTGTTTGATATTCAGTAGGGCTGGTACCTGTTCTCTGGCTCTGCTTTCTGTTTTGCTCCTCCTTTGCCCCTTGTTTGTCTTTTACCAATCATTGTTTTTGCTGTTTCCTATTTTCCTTCTCTTCCTTTCACCTAGAGGGGAACTTCCTTGTCCTTCCTTCTGCTCCTGCTGACATGCTATGGGCAGAGGGCAGCCCTGGGAAGAGGTGCAAGAGGGTGCTATGCTGATAGTTACCATGGGTAAATGGCAACGCTGAGGAATATATATTCAAGCTAAGAAAACTCAAGGAAATGTGGCAAATCAGCCATGACACCTGGGTTGTTGTTTTACTTTTACTTGGCATTACGTACTACTGAGAGACCTGCCTGCCAGTTAAGACTGCACTGTGGGTTTTGCAGGGTGCCCCAGTGTGTGCTCTCCCCTCTGGGACACTGCCCACAGAGCTGCACTTCCCGCTGGGGGCTGGGTTTCCGAAGGGCCCTGCATGACATGGTTTTCATGGAGGCCCCTGAGCTGGGTTTGTTACTGGGATGCCGTGTTTGGGTGCAGCAGTGCACCGCGTTCCCGGGTGGGCTGTGGGACCGGAGCTAGCCTGGATGGCTCCCTGGCACAGTGCCACGTGGCAACGGTCTGTCACTGGTGACAGAGGGCAGGGACTAACTCTCTAAATGGGACTGCCTATTGTATCTGATTACTATAGATTGCATTCGTGTAGGAGAAAGGAGGAGGACCGCATTTCTTACGCTCTTTATCTGCATGGCCATGTGTTTGTTGGTGCCGGCATTCCTGCTGAGCAGATAACAGCTGCCGTTCCCTGAGCCTGTAGGTGCATTTTCCATATACAATACAGAATATACAATATGCTGGCAAGAAATACAAACACTGCTTGAAACAGTCCAAAGCGCTGCCGTATCTTGACCTGGTGTGACAAATTAGGAACCGGGTCTGCGGTACTGCTCAATTACTCAATGTCCTCTTGTTCTGACTGGGGAGAACACAGAGGTGCTGGCTCTCAGCTGGGCATGGGGTTCCAGCCTAGGGCTTGAATGTACCCAGTAGACATGAACCCTGAACCCTGAAATGTGGGCTTCACGTAACAAAGGCATCTATTTTACTCAGGCCCTGTGGCTCCCCCAGAGCTCTGCTGCTTCTCTGGCAGAGGCAGCATTAGGCAGTGTCTGGTGTGGCGTTAAGCATTTCTTGACTGCCAAGGCTGATTAACATCATTTCTTGACTGCTGCATAAATGAAGGGGTCAGGTTCCCTCTTTCACCAGTTCTACAGTAAAGCACCTGGGATGTCTGAGGAAGGGTCAGGCTTTGCTGTCAGCCTTTGAATACCACCGGTATTCCTGCTGCAAGGTATTCCTTTTAGGTTTGTTTGAGCAGCATTTCCCAGCAGCATTTCCCATCTGTTTCACCCTGACCCACAGTAGAAAGTGGTGTTCTCCCCATCCCAGGCAGGCCAGCGGTGATGGGTCTCAGCTGGTCCTGGTTTTGGAAGGCGGTTCTGGCATGGAGAACACTGGCTTGGGCAACAGTGATGTGTGGGTTGAACATGAAGTACATAACTCATTACCAAAAGGGATTTTTCCCAACATTCTCGAGGGCTGTGAGCTGGAGGCTGGTCTCAGGAGTACAGCAGCTTTTCAAAGACATTAGAAGAGTTGAAAGAACTCTGACATCCTCTGAGGCCTGGAAACATTATGAAATATTTCTTTGATTAAAGTCAGGCAGTCTTTTCAGATGCTCGGAGAGGAATCAAGTGGTAAAGGAGAAAAGGACAAGGGAGGACAGCAGGTAGATATTAACAAAACGTGTTGCAGAGGTTTATCGAGGAGCTCATTACAACACAGAATTACATGCCACCACAGCTGCCCTCCGCAGTACTCACTTGCCCCCTTTCACTTCCTGGAAGTGTAATGAGCTGCATCTCTTTAAGGTCAACAGTTGGATTTAAATGTTACAGGCTTCACAGTGCAGTGGTTTTCATAATAACGATGTTCCTTTTTTGGCCTTATTAAAATAACAAATGTGCTTAAATGCTTATTCATTTGCAGTCTAGAAGACAAAGGGAAAGCAGAGCTCCATGTGGGTATGACCTGTGCTGTGAATGCCAATGCCTCTGCCACAGTGGTCCTCCCCGCGTCTCAGTCATCCTCAAAGTGCCTGCGTGCACCCCGGAGCAGGGAAGTGGCAATTCCTGCTCCAGCCCAAATCCAACTGTTAGTCTAGCCGGGAAGTGCTCAACTTAAGCTTGGCAGGGCGAGGCTTAGGACAGCAGATGGCAAGGGACAACATGCTGACTGTGTTGCTTTGCAGACTGAGAGCCCCGAAAAACTGCATCGGGACCGCAGCTTCTCTTCAGACGGCTTGAAGGACTGGCCGCGGCCGAGTGAGCAGAAGATGAGCTCGTGTACCGCTCCTCAAGGCTGTATGAAGTCAGCGTAGAGGAGAATGCAGTGGGAAAGGCAATTTTCCCTGTTTTGGAACTTCTCCAACAATTTTAATATGATGGAAGAATTCTTGATATATTTATATGTCAGTCCTTGATCAAAGCATCAAAATCTGTTTGAGAACCTCATTCTGGTGAAGCTTCCAAATGATTGTTCTAAGAGAATATTTAGGTCTTTACTGAGCAACAGAAGTCTCAAGTTTGCTATTTGCCTGGTTTTTGTTTTTTCTTTTTTTCTTTTTTTTTCCTGTTTAGTGTTTGTTTGGTTTTTTTTAGAACTGTTTTCTCTATTTTTAGTGGAGTTTGTCAGAATCTTTATTTCTGTGTGCACAACAACTTGCAATATGATTTTATTGAAATCTGTGATGAAAAAATTGTGGATGTGTTTAGTGAAAATGCCATTTCCACATGCAAGAAACAATACAAAAAACTTTAAACTTTCGTTTTAAGTAAATTCCTTGTTTACCAACCATGAAAATAAAAAGCCAATACATAAAAATCTCAAGTACTCTCCCCCATGGCAAGCCACGCTTCAGCCATTGGGCTGGCTGGTTGCTGTTTTTTCCCATTTTATGTGAATCTGGGAAGGGTCTCAGTGTGCAGCCCACAAATTTCCCTTGTTACTGGGATTGTTATTGGGGTCCATATTTTTGCAAATTCGAAAGATGGGGTTTGGTTAAATTTTCTTCTGTATGGTTAATAGTACGTACTGTCTCGTACATACTCTTTTTCCTCTCCTTTGCAGTGATGCCTACACAGTTCCGGAGCAGTGTGCTATCAATAGCTACTGCCAGTCCCACGGCCGGGTGGCTCCTTGCTGCCCTCCTCTGTATCCCTATTTCCTTCTGCCTCATTTTGCACATTCTCTCTGGCACGTGCTCTTTGTGTTGTGCAGCAGGAGTGCAGCTGACTTCTCCTCTGCAGCTGTGTTTCACTTAGGGTTTGGTTCTGTAGGCGTGTTCCTCACCAGCAAAGGCAGACTGAGATGCGTCTTCTCTTAAGCTGCAGATCCCATCCCTCAGCTATGCTGGAAAATCTGTTTGAGATGGCTGCACGGAGCCATCACAAAAATCACGAGGTACATGATTTGTAGGAGGAAAGAAACCTGAGACAGATGAGATTGCCCCAGCGCAAGGTTCTTCCATGGACCCGTGCACATCTGTACCGAGGGTCCAGATGGCAGGAGATGGTATCTGACCCCCTCCCAAGCTTTTGCTTTGCCTAATCGCTCCTTATTTTTTACAAGTATATTGACATGTTTACAATAAGCTTTTTTTAAGAAGTGACAGCTGAATTACAAACCATCAAGATAGAGAATTCACACATTTCTGTGTTAGTAAACAGCATTCCAGTTTCTTTCTTCTGGAAAAGCTATTGCATGGTAGGAAATGCTGAAGCAGGATGAGGACTTAGGAAGATGTGCAGCTCAGGAGAATCTGTCAGGTATCCAGCCTTTAATTCTGCAGACCACCAGTCTGCTCTTAGCAGACAAAGCAATTAATCTGTATAAGAGATGCAGATATTTAGGTCAAGGTCTCGTCTCCCAATTTATGTACTCAGAGTGGTTTGAGAGGTACGGGAACAGAATGTCTAGAGCTGAGGATAATTCATCCTTGTCTCAAACACATTGCAGACTTGTTCAAAGGGGCAGTATTTTAGTGAGGGTTTGACAAACAGAACAGTAGTCTGATGCTGAGAGACACCAGCGGTAGTTCAGGCTGAAAATGAAGGATCTCCTGGGTGGAATGACCCTGCTTACACTGCACCTGTATGATGGGTCCGAATCGGGCCTGGCTGCTGCTATGGGGTGCATCTCTGCAGCCTGAAGACCCAGGTCTCTCACATCTGTCCATGCTATGACTGAGCTTTTCTGGATCAAACCATGAATCAAGGTATCTCTGAGCTTCAAGGAAGCTGAAGACACCTGCTTTGGTATCAGGTTATTTTTCTTATGGGGACAGCCATGGCCTCAGCTCTCTGTGGCTCAGGCCATAGGAAGTCAGATTCCCCTAAAATTCTTCTGTGCCAAACTTGTAGGTTGCTGAGCTCAAGAGCTGAATTTACAGTCCTGTGTATCCTTCTGTGCTCCCTCTGACCCAGAGGTGTGGTTTCAACACAAGCGGCAGTAAATAGGCAGAGCGTACTTCCAGACGTACATGAGTGTTTGGCCTGCTGTCTCTTGGTATGTGTTTCTACACCATCGCACGAGGTGAAAACAGAAGTGAAAACACTTCACAAGAGGGGCTTAGTCCCGCGGAGCTGCAATGAGGATGCCCTGAGCAAGGGCCACCTCCTGAGGCTTGGGCGCAGCTTTGAAATGTAGATAGGAGGTAGGCGAAGAGCTGCTTAGCGATGGGAGTGCTCAGAGCAGAATTGCAAGTACCTCGTGCAAATGCTCAGGCCTACAAGGCTACTGCATAGGAAGTTTTCTCATTGCAATTTTAGATGTGCATAATTTCGGATCTGTCTCAGTCTTCCCTACTTCCATGTTGCTAGGAACTGAGGTGCAATACGCACTTGCTAACAGGACAGCCTGTTCTTTTTGAGGTCAGGTGTCCTCAGAGCAGCTTTTTGTTTTGTATCAGTCAGAGATGGTCAAGTAAAAGGCCCCAGGAAGCACATTTGGGCTCTGAAATAAAGGTTTTAGAAGAAAGAGCACATCATATTTCAAAACTGACAGAAGGCGAGGACACGGGTGTGAGGGGTCTGTGGAGCTGCTTTATGTTTTCTTTTTAAGCACCAGTGAAGGGAGGAACACGCACGGAGAGCTGCGCTCTCCTGAGCTCGCTGGGGAGCTGCCCGGTCTGCACGGTGCTCGGGGGAAGATCCCTGTGCACAGATGGAAGTACAGAAACGTAGTTGTTATTCTTGTGATGCTTCTGTCTCTGCTTGGAGTCAGGTGGTTAATAATGCTCAATCCCAGACCCTTCCTGCTATTACCAGAACAAATGAGGAAAGAACTAGACATTTACATCATCTAATATAGACTAAGGTTTTGCAGACTAAGGTGAAAACAAACTTTCAGTGGGTGTTTGTGTGAATATCTTTTTTCTTAAGTGGTTAGAGAAAACATCCCTGGCAACTTTTGACGTAGGGTCTTGTGAACACATCTGGTAAAAGTTGCTGCCACATCTGGATGCTGTCACCTGAACTAGATTTGGCACTTTGTATTGCAGCTACCTGCTTCAGCGGTGCCCCGGGTCTCAGTGCAGTTTCAGGGAGATTAAAAAAAGAAATGAGATAGCTTAGCTATGTGCTTAGGTTTTGACTCAGGCCTGTGGTTGTAGATCCTTTTTTAATATTCTTCAGGCTGCTGCTGCTCTCTTTCTTGTACTAATCCCACTGGGGGGATGTTTTATTTTTTAGAAACGTCTTTGAATAGAGACTGGGAGAATAAGGAATGGCCATCTGCTAGTCTGATTTAGTTTTAGTTTCTGAAATGCAGTAGAGGATTATGTTGCCGCAACTTGAGGGTGAAACAGGAAAAAGAAGATGGTTTTATGCCATATTACTCTTCTGCCCTCTCCACTCCCTTTTTTTGTTCTTAAAAGGCCGTTTTAATCCAACAATCGCAAGGTTGCTACAAAGCCATGGTCTCCAAATGTCACTGTCTTGTGGGCTGGAAAAATGAGTAAAAGTAATTTGTTGCAGGCAATACTGCACTTTGCTTTTCCTCCCTGTTCAGCTTAGACTGCAGCGACCACGGGGTTTTGTGCCTCCAAACTGGTCTGCGCGATCCCGTGGCCAGCTTGTTCTGCCTGCGAAGCCGCAGCTGGGGGGGGTCAGTGCTAAATTGTGCGGGTTAGCAGGAGCTGGGGTAATGCAAACGTGCAGCCTGCCCCTCTGAACTGCCCCACATCCCTGTCCTACGGAAGGTGATAGGACAGCCAAGGGTTTTCCTCTTCTGCTGAAGCTCTGGACTATTTAGACAGCTAGGTTTTGGGATCTGTCAGTGCCAGAACACTTCAATACAGCTTCAGTGGGAGTCAGAGATCTCTGCCACTTAACACAGAAAAAGCTGCATCTTTCTGCAGGTGACATGTCCTGATGCTGTCCAGAACATGGGCTAAGCGTGTGTCCACCACCAGCACCTCTCCCACGTGCCTGGACAGCTGAGTGTAGAGAAATCGTGGTTCTTTTGGTCAAAAAAGAGAGGATTTCTTTTCAGCGGCTTGACAATGATAGATGATGTAGCATCATCCCTCACAGCTCGCCCTCCCCTTAGAGCCCTGGTATGTTGGAAGGCTGTTTCCTATGTAATACAGTAAGCTTATAAAGATTGGGTGTCGCTTGGTCAGCTGTCTATGGGGGACCCTAGAGAAAGCAAAGAAAGGTGGGGAAGGGGGGCACTGGTTGATAGACCCTACAGAAAAAGTAATTTGAAAGAGGAACCAGTGGAGACATTGTTTCACCTGCTGCTAGTAGTGTGGGTCCTTTACTGGGAGAATATGAAAGAGCAAAATAGGCCCAGGTAGGAGGAATGATGACAAGAAGAAGGTAAAGAGTAGGCAAGTGTATTTAAAGAAGGTAGCTGCAGAGGCTCCCTCAAAAATTGATGAGCAGTGGAGCTGCTGAGGTGGAAAGATTTAAAGTGTGGTCCTAAGCATAATGGGTATTTTGTGCTTGAAAAGCTACAAGTCAGAGATTGGAAAGGAGGAAGCTGTTGGCCAGGGCATGAAGAGCCATGCTGAACATATGTTACCAGTCTCTTCTTGTCTAATGTGGTGTAACAAAGAGGGGGAGGTAGGCATCAGAAAGGAGATGAAACCTCTGAGTCAGAGACAGGAATGAAACTTTTGTAGCTGGGAAGGTAGAAATAGCAAAACAATGCAAAATCTCTGACGGGGGGGTGGTGGTACAAGTGCCTGAGGGTCAGGCATAGGGTCATAGAAAGAACTGGCTTGGAAGAAACCTCTAGAGTCCAACCTACTGCTCAAACCAGGCTTAAATTCAAAGATAGAACAAGATGCTCAGGGCTTTGTTCAAAAAGATTTTTTTTTCAAAGAATTTTTTCAAAAGTTTTGATCCCATGACTTCTTTGGGTGTTTCCCCAGTAACCTTGATGCAGGCCAGGGAGGTCTTTCTGGTAGCACTGACTGTCAGTAAAGACTTCCTCCGTGGAGGCCTTTGTGTTACCAGTTCCTGAAGTAATCCGTGCAGCTCAGAGGAAGCACATTCTGTTACGCTGCTATATATCCTAAAGGGTGGCTAGTGGTGAGTGTTGTGAAAGTGTTCCTGTTCCCTTGTCTGAAGACCAGAATGGAGTGTAATAACTTGATGTTATTTATCTACATTGAAGTCACCCTTAACTCAAACAGCATTAAGGGAAAAACAAATGTTATGGGTTTGTTTATAAAATCTAAACAATGTAGGTGTTAATGTCAGAAGGAAGAAACCATGTTTGATGTACTTTCCCAAATTCAAAACTGGAAGATAAACTGAAAGGTTTCTGTCCTCTTATCTTAGAAGTGTTTACCTCACCATGGAGTAGCCCTGGAACTCTTGAGTTTTGAGTTTTCCTTTTGTGGAAAGAACCATGAAGAACAGTGCTAACTGACTTGTATCAGGAATAGTGTGGCCGGCAGGAGTAGGGAAGTGATCGTGCCCCTGTACTCAGCACTGGTGAGGCCACACCTCGAGTACTGTGTTCAGTTTGGGGCCCTTCAATACAAGAAGCACATTGAGGTGCTGGAGCATGTCCAAAGAAGGGCAACGGAGCTGGTGAAGGGTCTGGAGCACAAGTCTTATGAGGAGCGTCTGAGGGAACTGGGGTTGTTTGGTCTGGAGTGAAGGAGGCTGAGGGGAGACCTTATCTCTCTCTGCAGCTACCTGAAAGGAGGTTTTTATTCCTCTGTCTTCATGCCTTGGGAAATGGTGATGTCCTGTACTTATGCCAGGACTAGGCATCTCCTTCCCTTCACAGAACCATTTTGAATATGAAACTTTCACATATACTGAACCTTCTAGTCCATGTAAATACAAATACAGATGTGCTTCATATGTACAAGTAAGATTAAAGTGTACATCTTGCTACTGGCTTTTGAGAGAGTTGATTTCCATTACATCCATGTTGATACTAGATATAAGGTAACTAACTCACATTTCAGTCTTTAAGAGATACAAGGGAGTGTAGGAAGTCAGGAAGTTGCTTTAATGTACTAAGAGATGGAAAACCAGATTATAAGAACAGGTTATAGGGAAGAGCTTGGTGAATAGAAACCACAACTTAATATCAATAAAGCATGACAGCAGAGAGTGGAGACTAAGAGTGATCATTTAAATGGCATGATCCCAGTGGGAACAATTAAAGTAAACGTCTATCAGAGATATTAAATATAGGCTAGAAAAACAGCAGTCAGTCTGAGTGGTAGCAAGCTGCTCGTGTGCATACAGGATGAAGAGAACTTCTGAAAACAATACAGAAAGCTGCGTAGGTAAGTCTCTCCTGAGCAGACCTCAGACATTCTCCATATAAAGTGAACGCAAACAAGCACGTTTGGGGAACTGTGTGCCAGGAGTTAATGTTATGCAGCTCTCAGTGCATACAGTAAATGTTCTGAATGGATCGAGAGCAGCCCTGAGGGGAAGGACTTGGGGGTGATGGTGGGCAAGAAGCTCAACATGAGCCGGCAGTGTGCGCTTGCAGCCCAGAAAGCCAACCATATCCTGGGCTGCATCAGAAGCGAGACCAGCAGGTCAAGGGAGGTGATTCCGCCCCTCTACTCTGCTCTGGTGAGACTCCACCTGGAGTACTGCATCCAGCTCTGGGGGGCCCAACATAATAAGGACATGGAGCTGTTGGAGCGAGTCCAGAGGAGGGCCATGAAGGGCTGGAGCACCTCTCCTGTGAAGACAGGCTGAGAGAGTTGGGGGTGTTCAGCCTGGAGAAGAGAAGGCTCCAGGGAGACCTTAGAGCAGCCTTCCAGTACCTGAAGGGGCCTACAGGAAAGCTGGAGAGGGACTGTTTACAAGGGCATGGAGCGATAGGAGAAAGGGTAATGGCCTTAAGATGAAAGAGGGGAGATTTAGATTAGATATAAGGAAGAAATTCTTCCCTGTGAGGGTAGTGAGGCACTGGAACAGGTTGCCCAGAGAAGCTGTGGATGCCCCCTCCCTGGTAGTGTTCAAGGCCAGGTTGGATGGGGCTTTGGGCAACCTGGTCTAGTGGAGGGTGTCCCTGCCCATGGCAGGGGGGTTGGAACTAGATGGTCTTTAACCCAAACCATTCTATGACTCTATGAACTGTACAAAGTATTCCCCTGACAGTATGAGAGATACTGGCTGGAGGGGAGCCATCCCAACCGTTATGAGAGATTTAGAGTGGTAACATTTTCCATACAAGATTTTCAGCTTTACCAAAATCTGGACAAGTTTTAGTCTCAGAATTCAAATTCAGATACGTTATACCTGTAAATATCACAGAAACAGTTTCCATTTGCAAAGGGAAAATTGTACAGATTTGTCTAGAAATACTAAAGAAGATTAATAGTTACTGTCTCCAGTGTGCTTTGTTTTGCGTATTCTTCTTGCTGTTACAATTAAGTATTTCTTGTCATTATCACTTTCTGTGTGTCACTATGGCTTTCTGTAATTTATTGGGGAGAAAAAAGGGAAAGACGTTTCATTCATCATTGCAAATCTCTTTTATGTGTGTTAATGCACTTTATATGAAGTGATTATACTGACAACAAACAGCATTCAGACCCTAATTTATTATGCAAATAACTTGCCCTGCATTAACTAATATGTGTCCTCCTGGGGCAGAATCGGAATTGCATGGCTTTGTGCAAACTGCTCTGAAAGGCCATACCTGACATCTCCATTGGCCACAAATGAATCATTTTCCTTCTCTTACCTGCCTCCTCACCGGATACTTGCTACAGAGATGCTTGTTGAATGCAGACAGCTTGTTCCTGTGCCTGATGGTGCTCTTGTCCATCAGCTAGATGCAGATTTCCAGGCTGAGCCACCTCACCTAACTTTTAAAGACATCAATGTTGATGACTACATCTCAGGTCAACAGCGAAACACTATGAATAATTATCAGAGACAAATAGGGACTTTATAGTGTTATTTATCTGACTGACTGAATTTTGTACAAAACATTCAATAAGTCTTCTGTCAGGTGGTTACAAAATCAAGACTTCTTCTTAGCCAAGATTTTGAAGTCTCATCTCCACTGACATTCATTTTGCCTTTGAGAATGCCGGTTGTTCTTCTTTTGAAGTCTTGTCTTCCCCTTGCTCCTGTGATGCTTTTCCTTCCTGAGTTTCCTGCATTTCTAATCACTTTGTGCATGTCCTTGAGTGAGTCGTCTTTCCTTCCCTCCCTCCCTCCTGATAGACTCCATAAGGCTCTGCCCTTGTTCCTCTCTTCTCCTTACCTAGATGTAGTCTCATCCACAAATACAAGATTAGTTATCATTGGTATGCAGACAAGCTGCGTGCCAAACTCTCCATTCCAGACTTGTTTCCTTATGACAGATTAAAATCATGGTTCTTACCCTTGGCTATCTGGCAGGCACAACTCAGTGTGGTTAAACCAAAGTTTGTTAGCCTTTCTCCAGCTGTAAGTTTTTATGGCTTGCTTGCTACAATATTTATTTTCCTTTGGCCTCAGCAATGTATTCTTATCACATTTGTATCTAGTTAGATACGTATATCCAGTGTGCTACTGCAGAGGTTATCTCCTCAGCGTCTCACTTTCACTGTCTTGCCATGTTCCTCCACTGACCCTCTCTTTGTCACATCCCGTTTTCCATTTTTTTTCAAGGTCTTGGGATGTATCATGAATTAATGTTAAGTGAATGATAAAGGAGGTCATAAGAAGTCCTTGGAGTGAAGGGAAAAAAAAAAAGTCTATGTGATGCAACAGCCAGCAATGCCAGCTTTCTGCATGTAGGACTTCTGGGGTGCTCCTGTTCTTGCCCGGTGTCTGAGTCTGTGTATTCAGGGCCCTAGACAAGAGTGACAATCTCCTCCGGGCTCATCTGATCTCTGTTTTACTTCACACCACTATGTCCTCATCCTTTCTCAAGTGCTGAAGGGAACTCGTAGATACTGGTCTCCTTGAGCTTCTTCCTTCACGCCTTCCCAGGAGCTGCTCTTACACTGGGAAAATGCCTGTTATCTCACTTACTTTCCCAGTACAGGGGGAGAGAGCTCTGCTCTTACCTTTTAGTGCTCTGATGTACCCACTCATGGGGAAGCAGCTCTCATCCTTTCTAGCTGGGAGGTCCCCCCCGCTGTTAAGGGCTACTGTGCAGGAGCGGCATGCGTCAGTTCAGGGTGCTGTGCTGCTTGGCCCGGTGCTCAGGTGTGCACTGTCTGCACTTGGTGCAAGAGGTAAGTAAGACTCCAAAAGGTTTTACTGATGGCTTTGAAGTTCTGGTGGAGATGGACCCCACTCTTCCCAAGGTAAGAACCACCCCTGCATCAGTGTTATTCCTTTCTGGCCTGAAATTAGGAGGAAAGAAAAGCCTAGTTTTGAACTGTGAAATAAGCAATTTGCCCTGTGGTCACCCCGATTCACCAGATTATCCAACCTGCATGTGAGTAGTATGAATGTATGGGCATAACAAGGCTAGATGATGTCTGAGCTATAGTGAAATATCACGATAATTACTATATGGGTCATCTAAGCCCCAGCTGTCTTACTCCAGCCAGTTGCACAGATTATAGTTGTGTCAATACATTTGGTCATTGAAACCCTGGATTTGTTTGCTTTTATTTTAACAGGAAGTTTTTGCATGCGGATGGGTTATTGTGGTTAATAGGTAGCTGAGCTAATGTAACCAGCGATAAGAGTTGTAAGTAAAATCATGGACTGCAAGGAAAATAAAGAAAATTATTTTCACAAAATATCATTTGGTTTTTATTTGTTTGAAGGAAAAGGGGGTTTAAGGCTGCAGTACCCTTGTTGTGCTTCTGCACTTGCAGCGAGCCACTACTGGGGTGTGAAAACTGTAAAATTATTAAAACTTTGCAATGATTTTAAGTTATTTTAAAGATAGCCTTGTTTAAATTAGTCTAACCTGTGACTTTGTCATAATACCTGTGAGTTAACTCTCAAATCTAGACTTTTTTCCTGTCAACCATAGATGTGGCTTTGAAGAGCTGAGGATAACACAAGGAAGAAGCTAGAGACAATCCATTGGGATTTCTTGTCCTACCTGTTTCTTCTTCCCTTCACTTCCAGGAAATAAGGCGGTCTAAGCATTTTATTTTCGGACTTTACCTAAAGCTTCCTGGGAATTGATGGAGAGTTGCCCCTCTGACTTCTGTGAGCTCTGGATCAGGCTCTGAGGACGGTGGCTTAGCCAGCAGGGCTGGACGTGCCAGGTCTGGTGTAGTGTGAGAGAGGAGTGGAGGTGCACGTAGGTCTGAGGGCATCAGGACCTCGCTGTAGGCAGCCCCTCCACATAGGCAGCTTTATGGAGATACATCTAGGCACTGAGTGGATCAGGGACACGGAGACGGCTCTCTGACATGAAACTGGTCTCTCCCTCTTAGGCAGGCTATGCCTAGGCTTTATAATTGCAAAACAGTAATCCCAACAACAACGGTAGTTTTTCCTTTGATTTTACAAAAGCAAAGGCAAGAAATTTCCAATTCACAAGCAAATAAGGTGCAGAGAGGTGTCATTACAATATTAGTAATTAAATTCCTCCTTCCAATGTGGAACCACTCTGTATTATCACTCTAACATGATGGCAAGCTTACCTTTGTTGTAAAACTAATGCCCTTTATCTAAAAAATAAAAATAAAACCAACCTTCTATCACAACAATCAACGATATCAAATCACGTATTTATTTTTAGCTATGTCTTTGTCTTACATCCCTATTGAAATTTAAGTTAAAAGGAAAACTACTGAACCAAAGCATAAGACAGTAGAATAAATAAGTGTGAAATACATATTTTTGTAAATGTTTTTGCTTCTTCATGTCATGTCTTGTTCGGAATCTAGATCAGGACTGAAATAATGATTCCAAGGCCTAGACAGAGTTTAGAAATTATTAACATTAAAAATAGCTCATAGACTGTTGCTGAGCCATCCTGTCTCCTCAGCTAGTTCATCTTTGATGCCTTGTGCAGAGCAGAAGATGGAGAAATACATTTCTCATCACATTCTACTGCTCAAACACACATCAGTCCTTAATGTCAGACTTTCTGTACCCTTGGATGAGTTCAAAGTCTAAATTTTCAACCAAGGAACTGCTAAAGCATTCACCTCAGGGAGGCAGAACCCTTTACAGTATGCTGCAGCTCTCTTCAGCAATCATTCCAGTTGCGATCTGACAATATTCTAAAGCTCTGTTAGAATAATTACAGTGAATCCTGCATTCATGCTATTGGAAGGCAAATCCTGCCTTCAGTTTTCCATTTTCAAAGCTCCCCAGCTTTTCACACTGCCTTATTCTTCTAGTTAAAGATGGCAAGGATGAGAAACAGAGGCTGTTCATTCTTTTCCCCCCTTGCTTCTTGCTTAGTTTCCAAAACTGATTTGCACAGTAAATAGTCTTGATACATTCTTTTGTTTTCTCTAAATCTAGCAACACAAATCTGCTGTATTTCTTTTTCTTTCCCCCTCAAATCAATCTTCTGTGCCTAACATCCCTTTCTGAGGCCTTGTTTGTGTGTGCTGTCTATCTTTTTACCTTCACTGATGTGCGTTTCCTCTCTCTGGCCTCATGGCCTCTAAATTCTCACCCACATCAGACTTCTTAATATACCACCTCTGAAATAATCCATTGACTCACAAGTAATGGCATGCCTGAGTCCCTTGAAAATCTTAGTATTTTATATTGTCAGATCACACTTGGAATACTGTCTTCAGTTTTGGTCCCCACTATACAAAAAAGAAGTGGACAGGCTGGAGAGGGTCCAGAGGAGGGCCACCAGGATGATCAAAGGACTGGGAAGCCTGCCATATGAGGAAAGGCTGAGAGAATTGGGTTTGTTCAGCCTTGAGAAAAGAGGCTTAGGGGAGACCTCATCACCATGTTCCAGTACTTCAAGGGTGGCTACAAGAAGATGGAGACTCCCTTGTTACAAGGAGTCACATGGAAAAGACAAGGGGTAATGGGTGCAAGTTACTTCTGGGGACATTCTCATTGGACACGAGGAAAATTTTTCACAATGAGAACAATCAGCCATTGGAATAATCTCCCCAGGGAAGTGGCCGATTCCCCAACATTGGACACTTTTAAGATTCAGCTGGATGGGGTGCTGGTCCATCTTGTCTAAATGGTGCTTTTGTCTAGGTGGAGCTTTTGCCAAGAACAGGATGATCCTTGAGGTCCCTTTCAACCTGTTATTCTATGATTTCCCATTCAAATACTCTCCCCAGATTATTTGCTCCTTACTGCAGGACTTTTCCATATATGCCTTTTTTTTTACTTCTAACCAGCTTGGTTTATGCATCTTTTTTAATCAAGCACTGGCTTTTAAAAGGACATCTTGGGAAGGGCTCCATGTGAAGAAATTATGTGAGATGTGAACCCCTGAGCCTCAAAGAATAGGCCCTCTCACCATCAGGTCTGCACTCCTCCGGAGGGTGGATTACTCACAACCCTCAGCACTGGCCAAATGCTGCTCACTTGTTGGATGAGTCCTTGAACCCTCTCTCTGTCTTAGGTATCCACAGAGGAGCAAGCATGACCAAAGACCTGACTTCCACAGAGCTCGAAGGAATTACTCTTAGAATGTAATGATTAAGCTTTAAGTGTACATGAATTTTCTGAGAACAATTTTTGGTTCCTGAAAAATAGATTCTTTTTAGGCATCTCAGGCTGGGAAATTTTGACATAAAGCCCTTTAGTAAATAGCCTCTCTGGTAACGAGCCTGATGCTGTTTTTAATTTACCATAAGAACCAGTTTCTAAGATGACCCTTTTCTTGAAGGGTTATGCCCTTCGAGAGAGCATGGCTTCTTTGAGGAATGCTTCCTATCTCTTTTTTTTATTGCTACTCTAATGATTTCTGCTGCATATACTCACATCACATCTCACTTTACTCACTCTGCATCTCATAGTCTGAGGAAGGATCAGAGGAAGTTTAAATGAGTTCATCACTGCCTCTCACCAGGCCACCAGAATGAGAGGACATATTTCATCTGGCCCAGTTGTTTGGTTCCCCATCTTCCTTCAGATAACTTCAAGGCAATTTGAGAGGAAGTAAAATTACTGCAAAGACACTTGAAACTAGCATCCAAATTCAGAGCATAAGAAATATCTTTGAGTACTCCAACCAGTCTTTTTTAATTAATGAGAAATGAATTAGACTCTCCTCCAGTATCAGCAGTCTCTACTCTGGCCTTAGTTTCACAGTTTCATGGTTATGCAGACCAGAGGAAAACTGCTACAGTACTTTCCCCTCTGCTTCCCCACAAAGTAGTAACACGGACTCCTTCTCATCTATGTTAACTTAAGCCTCAGACAAAGAAACAAAGGTTCGAAGAGAGTTAGAGCATCACATTGTCTGTATTCAATTAAAATTAAATGAAGACAGACTGAAATGCATCCTAAGATATCTCTAGCTCATATCACCTTATTCTGCATTGCAAACATGTATAGCGCAAGCAGTGATTTACCATGCCATTCATTAAATCTGAACCTTTCCTCGCTTGGATGGTTCTTGTGTCAGTGTATAGGAGGCACATTTTTGAACATGGGTTTGAGTTTTGTTTCTTTATTTTACTATAAAAGATCTCTAACCCTTCTTTCTGAGGCAGTGCTATTAAGAAGGTAGTAAAAAAAGCATGTTTATTTACCGTGCACTTTTTTTGGGTCTCAGACTGTATGTGGCAAGGATGTAAATGAGGTGGTCTACGGTGAAACACATTCACACTGATTCCTTTTAATGAAGCAATGCTGATCATGAAGATTCGGCTTATCTGTATGCTTGGAGTTAGAGGAATTACTGTGATTAGTCTGTCTCCTTCTGTTGATGTCTCACAAATTAAATAAACACAAAGTCTGGCAATCTGTGCCACTATTCCTGTTCTCTCTCACTTTATATTACAAAACCTGAGAGAGGTAGCCAGTTTGCAGGCCACAGGTATATTTATCATACCAGGTTCCCTAGGAATGTTGTTAGGATAGCCAGAGCTCTTGTCTCACCTCTGCTCTTCCCAAATAATCATCTCAGTTGAGTCAATCACTTGGCCGGGCTGGCATGCCAGGTAGGCTCCTGGGGGAATGGACTGGAGAAAATAGAGGGACAGAAATCAAATCCCTTCTCACCCATCTACCCTGTCCAATATGTGCTTGGCTTTATAAGGCATAAAGGCATTACAATAAGGCATTATTCCTGTGGGACCAATCCCCTTCCGAATCCATCGTCCAGGCAAGATACCCTGCAGGGATGTGTGTATCTCTCCCTAGGATGCTTCTGGAAGTCAAGGTGAGAGCTTGAAACCACATCATGGAGAAATACCAAGTGGATCTTGACTATGAAAGATATTATGTTTGGTCTTTCCCACTCCAAAACTCCTAGGACAAAAGAGGCCAAAGCACACACTAAAGAAATTGAAGGTCCTCCCACTGTATGATCTCTTTGCCAACTTGGTGGTTTCCAACACCGTGACATATGCTTGACGATATACTTTCTTGATGCCGCCTGTGTATTTGCAGTAACAGGGACTGGAGGGTCATTTGTGCTTGAAAATGAGGCGAGTGGCAAGACAAGCTGGTAGTGTTACACTCCTTAGAGCGTTTGCTGTCAAGAACAGTGACAAAGACGGTGGCTTGGGATGTCAGGCACATTACTCAGACAGTATTTACAGCTATTTCTGGGTCAAGGGCTGAGACAAGAATTGGATATGAAATTACCCTTCCCTCTTAACACAGTGCTATAAAATAAAGAAAAATGAAAAGCAATTTCAGGAATTGCGGGGTGAAAATTGGAGAGAAGTAAATTGTTCAAGTTGCTGCCAAGAGAGACAATTATGGACACTCCTGTAGCAGTCACATTCTCTTTACAATTATCACTATAGTGCTGTAATGCCTTGGAGCCCTTTCCGTGGAGCAAGACTTCACGGATCTCAATAATGTTTTTCCATTTCATTAGCGAAAGACACGCTCCCATCCCCACATGTTTTTGGATTCTTGATTGCAACAAAAGGAGGAGACTCTCCCAACGATACTCCACACGCTGAGTCCAGCTGGGAGTGTTGCAGCAACTTCCTTCAGATTGCCGGGTGCTGCCCACGTGAGGGTGCATTGAAGTGAGCAACAGCACCACAGGAGAAAAGAGCAAAGACGGCCTCAAGGTCCACGGAGCAGCCAAAGGTTGTGGTTTCTCTGTACAGAGTGTCTGCAATAGCAGCTTACGGTACTGCTGCTCTTCTGACTAATGGGCTGATGTAACTGTCGGTGCGACTAGGCTGCAACCTGGCAACATTTAAAAAGAAAAGGTATGCTTTAATCTCACTTTACAAATAACAGCAACCGATTGCACTGCATAGAAGCTCTGCCTACGATTGATTGAGTAGTTATTGCATTGGTCTGATGCATAAGGACGGATAAACTAAAGCCCCAGGGTTTTAATTCCTGTCCCAGCCAGGAGACCTGAATCGGAATCTATGTTTCAATCTGGAAGCAGCTGATTTGAAGCTCCCTGACATGTGCACCTCTGGGCATCGCCACGTTGAGCAGGCACCAGGAAAGACTCTCTCATTTCTTTCACTTAGTTTCTAAAAAGGTGTGTTACCAGATTCATAAAGGAAGGACAGGACGGGTGTCATCATTGCTGTGAGCTTCCCATCTGATAACAGTCTTTGTTTTTAACTTCTCGATGAAAAAAAAAGCATGTAAAAGCCCCACAAGAAACGAACTGAACACGTTATCATTGTTTCAGTCACAAAGCTGGGGTGGGGGGAGGGACAAGGGATGTTGCTAAACCCCATCCCCCCGGTCTGCCCAACTACCGCTGAAGAGATCGCTTGTTCTGAAAGTAGCTGAGCAAAGTAACAAAACAACTGCGGCGCAGGGGCAGACAACACACGATTTGCTATTGAATATGGAGAAATGGGTGAATCATTCTTTGATCCACCACAGTCTCCTCGCTGGTTTTCATTGCAAGCTGAGCTCTCATTTCCAAGGCAGGCTGTCAGGATTCTCAGTGTCACAGGGGCTCTTTGGCTGCTGCCAGGAGCACTCGTTTTGATGGACGGTAGAGTCGTCTGGTTCTTCGTTCAGGCCCTCACCGCACAATTCAGGCACGAGCAACTGATAACTCAGGCATTGCTACTGCATTGATTTTTGGGCGAGATGTTCTATCGTTTTATGGCACTGAGTTTAGACACAGTTGCTTTTTCTCCTGAGAAAACATAATGAAATTTCGATGAAAGAAATATGCTTTTCCCCACAATTGTGTCATTCTTTGGTTGTTTTTTTTTTTCTTCAATTCCTCCAGGGACTGACATTTTTATTTCTTAGACAAGTCACTGAAAATTACCATCCCAGTCTTAGGGATCCCTCAGAATCGAATCTAAATGACTGCCCAGCAGTACCAATGGCAACTGAAAACCAGGTGGTTTTAAAACTGAACAGAATGAGAATTAACTGAAAGTAAGTGCATTTTGATTTGGGTGTACCCCCTCTCTGTCCTCTCCCCAGCATCCTACTGGACATTGCACTGCTTTAGTATGAAGCTGTGTTATTAAAATTGAGATAAGAAACTCCAGTGGCACTGCAGAAAAAAAGTTTCATATTCTCGAAGCAAAGAACCCTTTTTCCCTAGCGAAACATTGCCTTTTGCTTAAAGAAAACTGCACAGGATCACAGTGAGTGGAGAGGATTTTTTCCAGCCTTTTTCATATAAAAATAAAATATCAAACAGAGGGCTGAAGGCAAGCAGTGAAGGTTAGCAGCATGGAGGTTTATAATGCAGGTCAGTTGGAGAGTCACCAGCTTCTTTCAGAGAAAGTGTAAAATGTGCCATTAAATGGGAAATAATAATTCACTCTGTGGGGTCAGTGCCTCCCTGTAGGAGTTCAACAAAGATCAGTATCTCCGAAGCATTATTATTTTATTAGTGTGTTTAATTTTGGCACTGACAATGAGATGACTGAACAGAGGCGCTGAGCTGACTGTTAAAAGTGGTATACCAAGCACTCTTTCTTTAGGTTCACTGGAGATTTCTGAGCATGTGAGGAGCTCTCAGACATAATATCTTGAAAGAAATAAGAATAAAGTTTCATTTTTGCCTGCTTCCCTGAGAAAATCCTTTTCTAGGACGAGGAGAGGAAATAAAATTATGTCATCCTTTCCCTAACTACTGACCTCAAAATTAAAGTTGGCTTTCAAAAACCCCAACAGAAGAATGATCATATTTATAAAATAGATCTCTAGTTTTGTTCTTCAGTTTTTGAGATTCTAGAGTTTATTTGCATTGTGGTTTCTCTCCTAAAACCAGGACTTTTGGAAGCTTTTATATAAATGAAAATTTCTGGTACCACCTTATTAATGATATGGAGGGTTATGGATATCAAGAATAACACCAAACACCACAAAAACTCACACCCTGTTTTGCGTTCTCTTCTTTGTAACTTCCTGCTGTAGAAAACATATTCCCTGGTGTCACTCCTCTGCTGGAGGAAGAAATTGTTCGCAGCTGCCGCTGTCCTCGCTCTGCCACAGGTGCCAGGCTTTCTGGCTTCCTGCAGCTCTTCCAAGTCCTTCCTAAACTGATTTGGCCAAAACTAGTTGGGCCAGCTCACGGGCTTCCGATCTGCTGCTTAGATTTAATATAAATCTATTTAAGCCAACGTGCCTAGCTGTGTGTGAGTGAATTAGGGAGCACCCACCTGAGCTGCTCTGCTGGCTGCGGGGAGTGAGTGGTAACACTGGGATGGAAAGAAACCACTTTGTTGGTAAGAAAAGCGCATCGCGATCAGAGCAGGGGCTTTCCTTACTGGGCCAAATGTGCTTTTCTTGTTTCTCCCTTCTCAACCAGTGTACTTTGCTGTATATAGCTAAGGACTGAGCACAGTATTACTCAATCCTGCTGGAACGTCTTTTGTATCCATCTGTTTGCTTTGTACATGGCTCTCCAAAGGGGGTCCATGTGCTGGTTATCCAAACGGTGCCTATGGAGCTCTATCAGGTATCATTCTTTACCTAGTAGTCACCTATGACAAGTTTTGCTTGAGATGTTGTTAACTGTCATAGCGTAAATGGAACAAAGATGCAAATGCAATTTACACATTTAATACCACCATGGAGATGATGATTAAATTACCGTTATCACTTTGACAACATACTGTCCAATGCAAATAGCTAACAAATTATCCAAGCACTTCTTTCAGACCTTTGCCGAAATGACGTTATCACTTGGCAACTGTGAACACGTTTGGTGTCAGACACATTAATAATGCTCTGATCTCATCCCAAAGAAATTACGTCTCAGATATGAACATCTGCTTCACCTGACATACCGCAGCCCTGTCAAACACTGTTGGTCAACTGCAACTTCAAAGTGCTCGAACGTGCGTGGTTTTTAATTTCCCTCCTGCCATCCAGGCGCACCCTGAGCAGCTTGCAGCCTGCCATCACAGAAGCCACAGGTTAGCACGGACGCACCGAACCGGCCGCAGACGGGGCAGAAAGCGGCTGGGAGACCGTTCCGCAGGTGGGTCGTGGCGATGGGGAGCACGGGATGCTGCGTGGCAATGGGGAGCATGGGACGCTGCCTGGCCCTGGAGCCTGCGAGCGTTAGGCCGCGTGTCCCTGGTTCGTTTCTCACCAGCGCTGGGCCGGAGGAGTGGGCCGGGCTCACGTGAGGGGTGAGCCTGGAGGTCGGATCCCCATCCCCGGACCCTGTGGTCGGGTCAAACAGCACAGCTGTCCGCTCAGATGCTTTTGTACCATCACGACACGTGCTGTGACCGTCACCTGCGAGGCCGTGGGAAGCTTTCCAGAACTTGACGTAAATTCTGAAGCTGTGAGAGAAGTTGNCCCGCAACGGCCCGCAACGGCCCGCGGCCCCACGGCACCGCCGGGAGGAACCGGCCCCGCCTCTGCCCCGCTCCGCCCGCCCGCCCGCCGTTGCTAGGGACGCCGTTTACGACAGTGTCCCGGCCTCACCGTACGGCGAGGTTGCCGCACGGTTTGCTGCGCAGCGGTTGGTTTCCGGTGGGGCGATGGCGTCCGGGTTTGAGAGCGAGCGGGGCTTGGCGGCGCGCAGGGAGCAGCGGCAGCGGGAGCGGGAGGCGCTGCTGGCGCAGGTGGGTGCCGGGACCCGCCTTTCCCCGGGGCCGCCGAGCCCTCTCCCTTCCCCGGGCTGGGGCGGCCGCGGCCCCGGGGGGGGCCTCGTCTTGCGCGGGGTCGGTGCGCTCCTAAGGGCGGCCCAGGCCTCCCGCCCGCGGGCCTGCGGCGGCTGGAGCAGGGGGAGGCCCCGGGGAGAGCCCTTCTGCCCGGGGGGAGCCGGGCTGCGGTACCGGCAGTGGCAGAAAGCAACCGGGAAGTGTTTTGAGTGACGGCTCCCGGAGTTCAAGCGTTTTGCCACTTGCGGTATTGGCNGGGAGCACGGGATGCTGCGTGGCAATGGGGAGCATGGGACGCTGCCTGGCCCTGGAGCCTGCGAGCGTTAGGCCGCGTGTCCCTGGTTCGTTTCTCACCAGCGCTGGGCCGGAGGAGTGGGCCGGGCTCACGTGAGGGGTGAGCCTGGAGGTCGGATCCCCATCCCCGGACCCTGTGGTCGGGTCAAACAGCACAGCTGTCCGCTCAGATGCTTTTGTACCATCACGACACGTGCTGTGACCGTCACCTGCGAGGCCGTGGGAAGCTTTCCAGAACTTGACGTAAATTCTGAAGCTGTGAGAGAAGTTGGGCAAACTGTCGGGAGGCTGGGAGCACTGCGGCGGTGAGGCCAGAGCGGCTGAGAGCTGCCGTCCCCCCCGTCCGTGGGCGGGAAGCGGGCTTTGCCGCACTCCAGGGAGGGCGCGGGGAGTCCCGGAGGGCCCCGGCCGGGCTGGGCGGGCGCTGGGGGCCCTGCAGAGCTCGGGCCCGGCGGGGAGGGCGCGGGGAGCCCCGCAACGGCCCGCAACGGCCCGCGGCCCCACGGCACCGCCGGGAGGAACCGGCCCCGCCTCTGCCCCGCTCCGCCCGCCCGCCCGCCGTTGCTAGGGACGCCGTTTACGACAGTGTCCCGGCCTCACCGTACGGCGAGGTTGCCGCACGGTTTGCTGCGCAGCGGTTGGTTTCCGGTGGGGCGATGGCGTCCGGGTTTGAGAGCGAGCGGGGCTTGGCGGCGCGCAGGGAGCAGCGGCAGCGGGAGCGGGAGGCGCTGCTGGCGCAGGTGGGTGCCGGGACCCGCCTTTCCCCGGGGCCGCCGAGCCCTCTCCCTTCCCCGGGCTGGGGCGGCCGCGGCCCCGGGGGGGGCCTCGTCTTGCGCGGGGTCGGTGCGCTCCTAAGGGCGGCCCAGGCCTCCCGCCCGCGGGCCTGCGGCGGCTGGAGCAGGGGGAGGCCCCGGGGAGAGCCCTTCTGCCCGGGGGGAGCCGGGCTGCGGTACCGGCAGTGGCAGAAAGCAACCGGGAAGTGTTTTGAGTGACGGCTCCCGGAGTTCAAGCGTTTTGCCACTTGCGGTATTGGCCCACTTGGTATTTGTTACGTGATGCTGTTCTTACACCGTTGGAAAGAGCCTGGCGCGTCCTTCTTTACACCCTCTCTGCAGGTGTTTTTGTACAGTGCTGACACCCCCCGCTCCCCAGTCTTCTCTAGGCTTAGCAGTCCTGGCTCTCAGTCTCTTCCTAAATGAGACGTGAAAGGCAACTCCTCCTCCTTGTCCTCCTGGCCTGTCTTTCCTAAAGAGTTAGTATCCTTCTGTTAACAGCGCTCTGGCCGTGGAGTAGTAATGGCTTCGACAGAAGCGGGACAGCCTGTTTTCCTGGAGTCAGCATGCTTGGTTATAGCTGTCAGCCAGGAATGAGGAGGCTCCTACTCACAGATGTGTTGGTAGAGTTGCTGTGACTTGGAGGTGTGTCCTAATCCCAATGCATTTTATTCAAAATCTGCTAATATGCCATGTTTGGTACTTGGGCGGTAAGCTGCTCATTCTTGTAACTTGTAGGTAGAGTGAATGATAAAATAACAAATGGCACATCGGTTAGATGTCATGACTTGTTTTTAAGTTTAAGGAGCGGCAGATAACTATGACAAGAAAAGTGTAAGAGGGGGACAGGGTGTGGAAAAAGTACGAGCTTGTGATGATGGGCTTTTGAGAGGTGGAAGGCCAAAGTAAGCAGCGACCAAATCTTACTGGGCAAAGGTATTTTCAGAAACAAAAAAGTAATGGGAAAATGGTCTGATAGCTTGAGGCTTATGCAGCAGTGATGTCTTTTCTCAAAGCAAAGTGGGAAGACAGAGGATTTCAGGTAATACAGTGGTGAGTGTCTCCATTGCACCGTTCTGGAACTGCTTCTAGACAACAGAAGTTCCCTTTGGTGACTTCACAAGTGTGGGGTGATCCTGCATTGTGTGCTTCCCCCTTTTTGACAAGCAGTTGAAGGGAAATTCCTTTAATTTAGTAATAGTGAATCATACTATCCTGCAAAAGTTTATTGTTGTTAAGATGTCTTTTGCTCTATTTGAACTGCTGTAGGATACATTTAAGAGCGCTCCTTTGCTCAGTTCAACCTCTTGGATGTTCAGAAAATATTCTTAACTGGAAGTAAAACTTAGGTACGACACCATTATCCTACTTTACCTTTTCTTCTCAGTTGGTGCCACTTGTACAGCAAGCTGTCTGAGACAACGCCACTCTCTTAGAATCATAGAACAGTCCTGGCTGGAAGGACCTCCACAGATCACCTAGTCCAACCTTTTGTGGGAAAGGGAGCCTGGATGAGATTATCTAGTGCTCTGTCCAGTCACGTCTTGAAAATCTTCAGTGATGGGGACTCTACCCCTTGTCCTTTCCATGTGGTTCCCTTCTTGTGGAGAGCCTCTGTCCTCTTTGTAGGTGCCCTTTCAGTACTGGAATACTGTGATGAGGTCCCCACTTTGACATCTCTCCTCCTTTAGCCTGTCCCCGTAGGGCAGGTTCTCCAGCCCTTTCATCATCTTCGTGGCCCTCCTTTGGACCCTCTCCACTTTATCCGCGTCTTTCTTGAATTGTGGGGGCCAGCACTGGATGCAGTACTCCAGGTACAGCCTGACAAGCACTGAGTGGGATGATCACGTCTCTATCTCTGCCAGTGATGCCCCTGCACATGCAGCCCAGGATCCGTTTGTCTTCATTGCTGCAGTGGCGCACTGCTGAGCCCTGTGCAGCTGCAGGACCCCCAGGTCCCTTTCAGCACGGCTGCTCCCCAGCCACACAGCTCCCAGCCTGTCCTGGGCTCTTGGGTAAGGTGGTCCCAGGTGTAGTACCTTGCACTTGTTTTTGTGAAACTTCACACAGTTCTTGCTAGCCCACTCGTCCAGCCTCTGCAGGTGTCTCTATAAGATGTCTTGCCTTTCTGACATGTCCACCTCAGCACACAGTTTCGTATCATCAGCAAATTGGTGAGCGTGCTTTCAGTCCCATCACCCAGATCATTTATGAAGATGTTGAACAGTGTGAGGCCTATTATTGATCCTGGGGGACCCCCACTAGTGACAGGCTGCTAGCCTGAGTGAAAAACATTGATAAATGGTTACTTTTTGTAAAAGTCTTTTACAGTGTCAGATGTTATTGCAGTAGTTTATTAAATAATCATTTTCCTCTTCTTATTTGCTTCTATTTGCATCCACAGTTTAACATGAAATAGGAGTGTTCTGTGAGGATGTTGTTTAAAAACTCTTTCCAAATATCTGTGGATGATTTTTACTTTTTTTTGTTAATATCTCTACAATACTGTTCATTTAAAGTAAGAGATGTACCATTAAACACTTTTTGTGATGTTTTTATGGTGACTGGATTGTGGTATTAAATATGCTGGAATCTGTGGAAAAGGCAATGAATTTGTATTTAACCTCTCATCGTGTTTAGGTAAGTCTCAATTCATAGAGGCAGTAAAGCTGAGAAAGGAGGTTTGGTTGCAGTTAGTGTTGGAGAAAGACTACAGCAATGAGCCAAAGCTACTCTTGTAAAGAAAATCTTGAAGTTGGGGATGAGAGCGCTTATTCGTACAGATGTTGTGGGGGGAAAAAGGGGTGAAAGTTGGTTTTGGCAGAGTTTGAGTTGGTACTAGAAAGCATGATATCTTAAGTGTAGGGCCTACACTTATTGCCGTTAGGGTATGTCTCAAGAGGTCTTTGATGGTACTGTCGCTTCACAGGTCTTGACTTTCAGTGCTAATGTGTTCTTGTAGGTTTAGATGCTGCTCATCAGCCTTGTTGAAGAATATTAGAAAAGCTGTATCTGGTATTTTTTCTTATCAACTGGCTGAATGGCAGAGCCCGGAGGGTTTTGCTAAGTGGTGCAGAGTCTAGTTGGAGGCCTGTAGCTAGTGGTGTGCCCCAGCAGTCAGCACTGGGTCTGGTCTTATTCAATGTATTCATCAATGATCTGGACAAGGGGACAGAGTGTACCCTCAGCAAGTTTGCTGATGATACTAAACAGGGAGGAGTGGCCGACACACCAGGAGGCTGCGCTGCCATTCAGCGAGACCTGGACAAGCTGGAGAGTTGGGTGGAGAGGAACCTAATGAAGTTCAACAAGGGCAAGTGTTGGGTCCTGTACCAGGGAGGAATAACTGCAAGCACCAGTACAGGTTAGGGGTTGACCTGCTGGGAAGCAGCCCTGAGGAGAAGGACCTGGGAGTCCTGGTGGACAACAAGCTCTCCATGAGCCAGCAATGTGCCCTCATGGCCAAGAAGGCCAATGGCATCTTGGGGTGCATTAAGAAGAGTGTGGCCAGCAGGTCAAGGGAGGTTATCTTCCCCCTCTACTCTGCCCTGGTGAGGCCACATCTGGACTTCTGTGTCCAGCTCTGCGCTCCCCAGTTCAAGAAAGGCAGGGAACTACTGGAGAGAGTCCAGGGGAGGGCTACAAGGATGGTGAGGGGCCTGGAGCATCTCTCATATGAGGAAAGGCTGAGAGCGCTCTGTCTGTTTAGCCTGGAGAAGAGAAGACACAGGCGATCTAATCAATCTACAAACATCTAAAGGGTGAATGTCCAGAGGGTGGGGCCAGACTCTTTTCAGTGGTGCCCAGTGACAGGACAAGGGGCAATGGGCACAAACTGGAACACAGGAAGTTCCGTCTGAATATGAGGAAAGACTTCCTCGCTCTGAGGGTGACGGAGCACTGGGACAGACTGCCCAGAGAGGTTGTGGAGTCTCCTGCTCTGGAGATACTCAAAACCCACCTGCACACAACCCTGTGCAACATGCTGTAGGTGATCCTGCTCTAGCAGGGGGGTTGGACATCTAGATGATCTCTAGAGGTCCTTTCCAACCCCTGCTGTTCTGTGATAGGAACTGTGTTGAATTTTGTGATTTTTTTTTTTTTATTTTTTTTATTTGAACAAGAGAAAGACCATCATTGCCTTGTTTGGTATGTTTTTAAAATGCCATGAATACAAATTACTCCTAGGTGGAAATCTTAAAAACATATCTGCAACTTTTGTGCGATACTAAATAAAACCAAATGCACAACCCTCATTTTCTGGAGGAAGGCAACTGTGATTTTCTGTATGCAACAGTGGGCTCAGAGTTGCCTTTTGCCACTCAAGACTGACAACTGAGGAGTAAATAGCTCTATAAAGATGCTACTTCATTACTGAAACAAAAGCTAACCAAGTGTTAGAAGTTACTGGGAAGGGAAATGGTTACACAGACGTATTACTGATTTCTGTATAATAGCTAATAGTGAATGCAGTCCTAGTCCTGGCATTGCAAGGAGAACTGAACAGCCTTGGAGAAGGTGAGAAGAGATGATCTTGGTACAGAGTGACCAAGGAGACTTAATAGTTTTGTGATGGGGAAAAATAAGCTGAAAAAAATTAATATGAGAGAGTTTCGTAAAATCACAAGTGATGTGGAGAAGGGAATAGAGAATTGCTATCTACTGTTTCTTTCAATGCAAGAACAAGGTCTTATTAAGGGATTTGCGGGTAGCCAGCTTGTAGCAGACAAAAGAAATGAACTTTCAGATGATGCACAGAGAACTTGTAGGGCCTCTTATATAGTGTGTTGCAAATACTGACAGTTTGCCTCTATCCATACAAGGATAGCCTAAAATCAACAATATATGTTGAAAGTTATTGAGTGAAAAGCTGTTGAGCCTCAAATTGCTGGAGGACACAGGAATATTTTGGAGGTGTCTCTCTTTGGGCTTAACCCTCCATACACTTTCGTCAGCTTCCCTGGGTGTTACTGGTGTTACTAGCTTTGATTTTCAGTTCTGAGAATGACAGAGCGCTGAGAAATTCAATACAGAGTGTAATTTATGAAATACTAGACATTGTAGTTTTACAAGTCCATATTTTTGTGCAGTGTAAGAAGGAGTGTTGAGACCATGACATGATTTTCTACAGAATTTAACCATTAGAGGTGCTTGGTCTCTGTATGGCCACTGAGAAACTTTTGCAATATGACTTTTCAACTTCTTACTGAAAGTTGAGACACGTTCTAGAGTCTGTGTTATTTTTCCATGGTGTTACCTTTCCACTTCCAAGCAACCTAAAGCTATGTCAGACTCTGTGATGTTCAGGGATTCACCTGGGTGCATTGGGCAGCACTGAAACGTATATTTAATGGTCAGATGTTTCTCATTGCTGTTGCTTGTGGAATTACTGTGTTAATCATCATATGTATGTCCTTGAACTGTTTCTTTTCCTTGCAGTAAGAACTAAAAGCTGAAGTAAGGAGAGGACATGTTGAAGGTTGGTAGTTCCCCCTCGCCCTCCTTTCTGTAGCAGAGTTTTAGAATATGCTAGCAAAAGTGTATAATAACCATTTTATCCTATTCAAGTCGATGTGGGACAAAGGAGGCTATAGAGCTTCCTTTATCCTTATTTGGCTGATAGAGAAATTTTGGAATGAAACTTTTTTTTTTTAAGAAATTCATTGTGTTTTCCCTCTTCTCATTTATAGACCAAATAACCTAACATTGTTATGCAAAATGGCAAAATTTTTAAGACTTCTGATGTAGCTGCTCTGTTATTTCTGTGCAAAATCAATTTAGCTTTTTGTAGCATGGAAGCACGAGGGTGTCATAGTTGCCATGTCAGTACTCAGCTATCTGCTTTTCAGAAACGGAACTGACTTGCTGCCACCTTTTTGCTGACAGAATAACATTTCTGCCTTCCTTGAACTTGAGAGATACTGCACCTTGCAAATCTGGAGATGAACATATATATATATATATGATATCTATATAGGATACAGATATATATGTAATATATACTAGTAGTTCAGACATGTGGTGACATAGTGCCGTTTTAAACCAGCATTTGATAAAGTGGTTAAATCTTCTATACTTAGCTGAAGTAATTGATGTTGTCCCCATTAAGTGTCACACATCTAGCAGTAGTTGGTACTTAGCTAAGTTTGAACTATTTTTGGTTTTTATGTTTTCAACTTTTCTTAATAAACTCTCTTTTGAATTAAGTTAAAACAGGTTTTGTCATGGGCAAGCATGAAAATATTTATTTTTCTCTGTCTGTTCAGAAAAAGAAGAAAGCAGAAAACAGACAAATGAAAAAAAAAAATCTAACCTCCTCTTGGGAGTTCTCTGCCTGGAGTTTTATGCAGGAAAAAAGTTGCAAATGGCATATTAGTTGGTAGGGTTTCTTTGCTTCCCTCCTTCTTCCTGGGGAAGGAAAACCAGTCCTTGTTTGAAGAAAATGAGGTATTTCTGAAGTTTGTGAGCTCCTAAAGATGTTAATCTGTTCATTAAAATATGTATATTATTGATAATATCAGTAAGTGAGAACGGATTAATGTCTTAAGTGTAGTGACTTTCTCTGCTTTACCTGGGTTACTTTGCTTATGGTTAGACTGCCTGTGACTACAGTGGTGGAACAGAACTGGGATCCAGTCCTTTATTGGATGAGGGGGGGAACATAGTGAGAAAGGATGAGGATAAGGCTGAGGTACTTAATGCCTTCTTTGCCTCGGTCTTTAGCAGTAAGACCAGTTGTTCTTCAGCTACCCAGCCCCCTAGGACAAGGAGCAGAATGAAGCCCCCATAATCCAAGAGGAAATGATTGGTGACCTGCTACAGTACTTAGACATACACAAGTCTATGAGGCTGGATGGGATCCACCCAAGGGAACTGAGGGAGCTGACAGAAGTGCTCACTGATCCACTTTGGATCATTTATCAGCAGTCTTGGCTAACCGGGGAAGTCCCAGTTGACTGGAGGTTAGCCAATGTGACACCCATTCACAGGAAGGGCCAGAAGGAGGATCTGGGGAACTACAGACCTGTCAGTCTGACCGTGGTGCTGGGGAAGGTTATGGAGCAGATCATCCTGAGTGACATCACATGGCACATAGAGGACAACCAGGTTATCAGGCCCAGTCAACATGGGTTTATGAAAGGCAGGTCCTGCTTGACTAACCTGATCTCCTTCTGTGACAAGGTGAGCCCCT
>VXBL01004259.1:122973-173224 GCA_013400195.1 Aramus guarauna | reverse complement strand
CCCCTCACTACAAGAAGGACATTGAGGTGCTGGAGCATGTCCAAAGAAGAGCAATGAAGCTGGTGAAGGGTCTGGAGAATAAGTCTTATGCGGAGCAGCTGAGGGAACTGGGGTTGTTTAGCCTGAAGGGAAGGAGGCTGAGAGGAGACCTTATCAGTCTCTACAACTATCCGGAAGGAGGTTGTAGTGAGGTGGGTGTTGGTCTCTTCTCCCAAGTCACAAGCGATAGGACAAGAGGAAATGGTGTTAAGTTGTGCCAGGGGAGGTTTAGATTGGGTATTAAGAAAAATGTCTTCACCAAAAGGGTTGTCAATCATTGGACCAGGCTGCCCACGGAAGTGGTTGAGTCACCATCCCTGCAGGTATTTAAAAGACACGTAGATGTGGTGCTTAGGGACATGGTTTAGTGGTGGACTTGGCCGTGCTAGGTTAATGGTTGGACTTGATGATATTAAAGGTCTTTTCTAACCTAAACAATTCCATGATTGTGTGAAAACTACTGCAAGGCTTTATCTCAGTGCATTTTGACTGCCTTTCTTGCAAAGACAAAAAAAGAGATGCACAGGGACTTTTCATATGTGGCTAACATAGTCAAGACAGTTATTTGGTGGTTGCTCTTGGAAGCTTGTGCTTTTTACTTTGGGAAGGATACTTGGGAAACTGTGTAGGTCTTTGCTTCTAATAATACATCAAGTTTGGGGAAATTACTTCAGCCGTTCTGTTTCTGGAAAGATGAGATGTTCAACCAGCTCACCTTAAGGAGCGTTTAGTTATAAAACATTGGAAATTATTGATCTGTCTTCTGTTTTATAGAGTATGTAGTAAAAAGGGAGCTCTTTAACTCTGCTTCTTGATAGTTAGGACAGTGAGGAGTCTGAGAGAGACTTCACTGTTTCTTTAGAAGTAATTCTTCCCATATCACCAAGCTCAGTAGAAGAATCTGGAATGAGTTCATTCTTGCAGATTCCATATCCACAAAAATAAAGAGATTAAATATGGTAATATATATAAGTAGATTTTGTAGAAATAGAATGGATTTCTGTAGTACCTTTTAAGACAAACTGAACAAGAGAAGCTGCTTCTTGCTGCCTTTTTAAAAAATTATGTACTGTTTCATGTTTTTTGCTGGTTATGAATTTATTCTTTTGAAGAACCACAATACCACCAAACTCATTGATTGAGATTCCTCTTTAAAATTTTGGAAACGTATTCTTTTATTTGTGTTGTCTGTCCTCCTAACTGCATTGGTAAAACCCAGCAGCTGGAAATGTTTATGATAATGATCAGTAATCAAATAATTAAGTGTTGACATGCAAATTGTTATTAAGCTCCAGAAATAGTGTCTTGTTTTGATGAGTGCGATAGTTCATGACAGTACTGTTTTAGTTTGCAAGTTCAGAATGAGAAAATAATCTGATGGGTGTTTTGGTAAGTGCAGGGATGTGTAGTTTTCCTAGACACGAATGCTTTTTTTTTTTTGGAAAAAACTAGCAATAATTCAATTTTGAATTATTGTTGCATCTGTGCTATGACATGGTATTTCTGTACTTCTGTTGTGGTTTAACCCCAGCTGGTAACTGAGCACCAGGCAGCTGCTCGCTCACCCCTCCCTCCCAAGGGGATGGGGAGGAGAATGGAAAAAAACCTCATGAGTTGAGATCAAGACAGTTGAATAGGATAACAAAGTAAGAGAATAACATGAGCTGTGAAATGAGCAGGTTTTCCTGGTGAAGTTCGATCGGGTATTGCCTCATAAAACCCTAGCCATTGGGTTGTCGCAGTGATTAGCATTTGCCGAGGTGACGGAATGCTTTGGCAGTGTGTTACTTCTCACTTTTCAGTGGAAAATTACAGAAATTTCTCCTTAAATAGAATTGAATAGCAAAACCCACTGTTAGGGGTTGTAGAGCTATTACTTGTTGGAAGTTGCTTCTGTGCTGTAATACTAAGCACCTCCTTTTTGTTCTTTCCCTTTTAAATCCTTTATGAAGTGTTATGTCCCTGGTGCTCTGTGTCGAAGGAAATAAGCATGTCAGTATTATTATAGTCACTTAAATCTTTGAGTGATATTAGGAGAGAAACAGCACTGAGAAATGAATACTGCCTTTTCACAGAAGGTTTTCTGACTTTTGACAAAGCACCTCTGTATACATTTTTGCAAGTGACATCTTTGATTTAACAGGCAGGTCATTCTAGAAGGCGAGTGATGAAGACAGATGTCTTCATTGTTATATTCTGTAGGTACTTCCTCTAGAACTCACTCTGCCACTACATTAACATGAAGTATCTGCCTACAGTTTCCTAGCAGTAGTAGCTACTGTCGTGCATCTGTTTATCTGTTGTGTCTGCAGCTGTACCAGCAGAAACAGTTACTGCCTCCCAGATGTTTCTGACTGAAGGTTGTCATCTCCTACAGTTTGCTTTTTAAATCACATGCCTGGTTGTGCTGTAGTGATTCTTGATCACAAGAAGCTTACGTGATTTAAGGGATGGTCATTTTAGTGACCTGTCTTCTGTGCCTTTTGGCAGGTGGAAATGAAGAGCAGTGACGTTTCCAGCTGGCGTGGCTGTGTCTGGAGGAGCTGGAGGTTCAGGCAGCTCTCTGACTCAGCTGGGATTTGGCGTGGTGGGGCCTTTTCTTGTGTTTTCGCTGCTGCCCACCTTGGGAAAGCTTCATGGATGTAACACTAATTGGAATATTGAGGGTAGAAAAACCAGGCCTGTATAGGGAAGGTGGTAGGAATGTGCAGGTGGGAGTGCGGAGAGAAGAGTTATGGGAACAGAGCCCTGCCCTGCAGTGGCAGGTAGCCGTTACAGCAATTTAGCTGTTGCTCTCTGTGTTGGATGTTTTTGTCACGCTATATTGATCTGGTGTTGTGCTGTGGAGCTTCTTCTGGTTGCTTTTTGGAGAAAAAAGGAACTTTTCTTCTTTTGGATGGAGAAGTTGGCTTTTGAAGGGTGATGATTATCATCTGAAAAGGTAGAGGTTGACCACAGTTGAAGATAGGAAATTTCATGATCTCTGTAGCAGTATGGAAATTTTTCTCTGGCCTTGGTGAGAGCTGAAATGATACGTAGAGTTGGGGTCAGGAAAGAGTGTTGTTTCTGTGGGCTGGGAGGTGTTTTAACCTCCATCCCTAGGTCAGGCATGTCTCCTTCTGGACATCTTTGGGGGACTGTCATGTGACAATCTCCATTTATTGTACAACTTAGATCTTGGCTGTTGGCAGTGTCTTTGATCTTTTCTGCTTCTTCCTGAGGTGACACTGTGTAAATTTGACAGCTTTTGGTGTTTGTGTCTGCAGTGTATTACAGGCTGTTTGGAGCAAGTTTTGTTCTTCATTTAGCAGATACTGTTGTCAGTAACTGTGGAGGCTGGCCTTAATGACCTGCCTAATGAAAACCACCTTCAGATGGGACTGTGAAATCCAAGACTACAAAGTTTGGCTCTGTTCACCTTGGCAAACATTGCTAACATAGTGCTGTATAGTAATTATTGTTTTTGTAGCACCTTACCAACAGACCTTTCAGAGTGCTTTGCAGCGTTATACTTCATCTCGTGCTTGTTGAAAGGAGACAAGGAGCAACTTCATTAGGGTGTCACAGAAGTAAGTAAAGTAGCACGATGCTCGCCCTTCTTGATGGGTTGTTGCTTGTGATGGTCCTCTGTGTTTGTGTGTAGCATGCACAGTCGTTTGCATACTTAATGCATTACTTTGATACAGAGGTATTACAGAAATGTAGCATCCTATATTTAAGGAGAAAAAATTGTAAAAATATTGCAATGCTGAACTAAAAGGTACCTAATATTAAGTACTTATCTGTAAAGGGGAGAGGATAAATGATTGGATATTTTTGTGGTATCATAAAGTATTAATGAATTTTAATGTGAATTAAATGCTTGAAGTCCTGTGGGTTGAGAGATATGAAACTATTAGAGTTGGCCTTCATAGTGTAGAATGGGAAGTGACAAGGGACTTGATTTTTTTTTTTTTCCTTTTGTACATTTTATAACTTAGATGCTAGTAAGCACTGCATCATTATAAAAGACAAGTAGAATAGAAAGGTAAGGTTTGAAGCTAATCAATAGTGTAGACAGATATTCCTCCTTCCCACCACTTGAAATAAGTGGGGATGTGTGTGAGGGGAAACCATTCACCAACAATAAGAATGAATATTCTAATTGATGGTAGAGGGAGCTAGATAGTTTTTAGAGATAGAAAGGATTAGAGGGTATTGCTGTTAACTTTCTAGCCTCGTATTAAAATGATAATTTGGTGAAGATGCAACTTCTTTCATGTTAAATCTCTAGACAGCTTTCTCTTTTTATTTTATATATGGATGTTGTTAAGAATCTTCTGTATTTTGTATCTTTGTCTAAGAAGAAACAAACTTTCACCCAATGCTTTTGTGCCTGTGTCTGTCTTTTTAATAGTCTGGTGGTATTGCCACTACAGATTCATCTTGCCCAATCTAGTATATTTAGTATTCAGGAGACAACAGTCTGCAGTTTGATGATGATTTCTAGTCATTCTGTGTTCTGAATATGTATTTCTATACTTCAGCGAAAATGATGATCCACCTCTTTTATTAGGAACATGTATCTCAATTACCTAAGTACTTCCTCGTATTTTTTCTGTTTATGCTTAGATCTAATAAAAGGTATAAAAGCTCATTTTGTACCTTATTTATATTGTTAACTTCATTTTATGCAATGTATATTGTAACTTTGGTAACATGAAGGAAATAGTAATTTTGTTTAAAATATACCTATTACTGTAGAGAAGGATAAGAGGCTAAATCTTCCCAGACAGGCGAAGAGCATATTAAATGAAGACATGTCGACAAGCTGATCTTGATTGTCCTTTATTCGAGGTGTTCAGAGATTTATATGCCCAAGAGCTGCTGAAGGGGTGGAAGGGAACCATTGACTCCAGCTGCAGGTCTTTCTCAACTAAAAGTGAAATGGAGTGTGTGGAAAGCCTGTCCTTTTCCCAGTCTAAATCTTGGCAACGTGTTCTGTGTTTACTTGTGGAGAAAACAAGTTTTGGGGCGTGTTGTGTTTTTTCCCATCTAGAACTATGTTCAAATTGCCTTTATCTCCACTGTTTCATCCCTGTCCAGTTATAAGCTTAAGTTTTGTGTGTGTGTGGCTTGTAGTTGTATAGCTGAGGTTAGTTACCCTTTACTTGGCCATGAATCTGGCATGCTTAGTTACTTTATTTTAGTCAGAGGAATGTATTTTTAAGGCAGAAAGGACATCGTCATTTGTATGGACTAGAACGGTGAATAGCAGTCAGTGATTTCCGCATGAACTTTCAGGAGTGTTGTCCCAGCTGGATAGGTGTCCGAGGGTGGGCAGGGCTAGCCAGGGAGCTCTCTGGATCATGGACAGGTAGCAGGAAAAATACCTGCATTCTCTGGTGACTCTGTTATGCTTAACAGCTGTTTCACTCTCATTGAATTATAGTCATGCTTATTCTTTTGTTATATTATTTGTTTATGAACTTGAAAACTGTTTTGATATTGGAATAAATGTCTCCATGTTCTTAACTCTTTTTTCCTTTATCCGTGCCTTTTGAATTTCACGATGTAGCATTCACTCTTGTAGACTCTCAGCTTCATTCTAGAGATGGAAGTCCCAGTCTTGGCCTCTTTATTTGAGCTGGCTTAAAAATTTTTGTTTTGCGAAGTCCCTTCTTTTAAAATTAAAAAGTCTGGGTAGCAGCCTTGCTTTGTTTGCATTTAAGTGCATTAGAAAGTTTATCATAGGGCTTCTAAGTAAGTAGATGCTGAAGGTTTAAAAAGACGCTTTCTTTGGGCACAGATGTGTAGTGTTTTGATTGTTTTTGTCACTTTCAATATTGCTAGCAACAATGCTCAAAAATACAACAGCAGTCCTACCTTAGGAGTTAGTTCTTTAAAAAACTTGTATTGTTTAGCATATATTTCTGTTCATTGAACCCTTCTGGTGTACTGATCATCCTCCTGCATGTCTCATTTTCTATTAGTACAAAAGTTGCAGATTTCCTTCTTGCCTGTATCAAAAAAGAGGAGGTGGCCCATGGTAGGGAGGTTACTGTCATGTGCAGTGCACAGGCTTGTGTCTAGAGTTAGTTACAGAGAACTAATAGCTGACTTCAACTGATTGTCTAATCTCCTGAGCTTTTGTTTTGTTTTGGTTTTTTTTGGTTTTTTTTGTTTGTTTTTTAAATATTGGTCTTTTTAAATTTGGATGCGATCTCTTGGCTTATCAATGAAAACACTTTCTGGTAAAATTTGGTATTTCAGGATAAAAACCAAACTCCACCTTTTAGTTTTTGCATTGACTTTAGTTATTTAAAAAAAAACCCCAACAATGCACAAACAATCAAAAGCAAGCTCAAACTTGCAAGACTTATGGTACACAAAATTAAGGTTGTAGCAACATAAAATAACTTTCTTCCTTTTTATTCAGGTGGTGATATATCACACTTTGGGATAAAGAGTTTTCTAATTGCAAGTTATATTTAAGTGAACTTGTTTGTGAAAGTCATGTTTCTGCTGAAAGTAAGAGGTGGAACTTCAGAGGCTGAAAAAGTTGTTATTTTATTGATGTGGTTTATAGAAATCCTTTTCAGGAATTGAAACTATCTGCAGTGATGTTTATTTTTTCAGAAGTAGTAGTAGAAGTATTTCTAGTTTTACCTCCATAACCAGCAAGGGAAGAATATTCTGCAGCCCAAAATGCTAATGCTTATATTCTTGTACACTCCTTGAGAGCTTGGACTTCTGCAGTTCCAAGTTTTGCACCTGGCTGAGGTATTTCCAGAGTTGAATGTGCACAAAGGTAGGCTTGCTAACTTCTCAAATTAATAGATAGTGAGCTGCACTTTGCAATGGAGTAATTGCCTGGGGAATTTTTTGAAATAGAAAATCAGAAGTACACTATATATCATATCATATGCAGTTTATGAAGGTTGTAAGAACAGAACTCTTCTCAGAAGGAAGAACAGAAGTTGAATGTCTTTGTGTCACTCCCACCTAGGATGATAGGATGAAATCAGTGCTAGAGGAGCTGCAAAGCTGTAGCTTGAGAAAAGAGGGTGCATAATATGTTTCAGCTAAATTTCCCCTTTAACATGTAATCCAAAAGTATTTTTATTGCAGTCCTCTAAGAGGAAGTTCTCAAGCACAGTTCTCAACATTGTGTGTGGTTGTGTCAGTGTGGCTTACAAAGGTGTAGCTGTAAGTAAATGCTACTGAACTCCATCTGGTTACTTTTCTTCTCGGTTTGCCTTAGGCCAAAATTAGTTACGAAAAGAAGCAGAGGCACAAGCTGCTAAAGCATCTACGAGGTGAAGACACATGGATGCTTGCTGATGTGAATGAACGTGTGGAACAACTGGAAAAGGTGACGGAACTATAAACCACTGAATTGTGGTGTTAGTTTTACAGAATGTTTGCATGAACAGAAGGCTTTGAAGGCTTTAAGATGATCTTTAAAACCCTCTCAATTTCTAAATTCTTTATGCATCAATATTAGTCTTTTTAAAGCAGAAATAATCTACTCTCAAAGAGGAAAAATTTCTGTCATTCAATTCCAGCTTTAATTACTACCAAATGCAGAAGAGCAAGCGCTGCCAGGCAAGAATAGTCCCATGGGAAGAAATCTGGAGGGTTCAAGGTTTCGTAGAAGTCCCATTTGTGGTCATTCACAGGAGAAGCCTTAATGGAACCTCTGAGTATTGCATCCTTTAGTATTAGGATAGAAATCTGTGCAGATATTTCAACAAAGGCCATATGTGTATTGATGATGCAGTGATTCCCAAGGGAATAGATTTGACTGAAATAAATGTAACTTAGAAGATATTCTGTGTATAGTTATAATGCCTTAGTTCCAGTGAAAAAGATACTGAGAAGGGGAAGAAAAGTCAATTATGGATGTCAGGCATGCCCTCCCCCCAGAAGAAGAGAGAGAGGGTAGTAGAAGAACTAGTGTGCTCACCAGGCATATGGAGGACAATCAGGGGATTAGGCCCAGCCAGCATGGGTTCATGAAAGGCAGGTCTTGCCTAACCAACCTGATTTCCTTCTATGACCAGGTGACCCGCCTGGTAGACAAGGGAAAGGCTGTGGATGTTGTCTACCTGGACTTCAGCAAAGCCTTCGATACAGTCTCCCACAGCATTCTCCTAGAGAAGCTGGCGGTTCATGGCCTTGATGGGTGTACTCTTCGCTGGGTTAAAAACTGGCTGGATAGCCGAGCCCAGAGAGTGGTGGTGAATGGAGCTAAATCCAGTTGGCGGCCAGTCACAAGCGGTGTCCCCCAAGGCTCAGTGCTAGGGCCGGTCTTGTTTAATATCTTTATCAACGACCTGGACGAGGGGCTCGAGTGTGCCCTCAGTAAATTTGCAGACGACACCAAACTGGGTGGGAGTGTTGATCTGCTCGAGGGGAGGAGGGCTCTGCAGAGGGACCTAGACAGGCTGGATCGATGGGCCGAGGCCAACTGTATGAGGTTCAACAAGGCCAAGTGCCGGGTCCTGCACTTTGGTCACAACAACCCCATGCAACGGTACAGGCTTGGGGAAGAGTGGCTGGAAAGCTCCATGGCAGAGAAAGACCTGGGGGTACTGGTTGACAGCCGGCTGAATATGAGCCAGCAGTGTGCCCAGGTGGCCAAGAAGGCCAATGGCATCCTGGCTTGTATCAGGAATAGTGTGGCCAGCAGGAGTAGGGAAGTGATTGTGCCCCTGTACTCGGCGCTGGTGAGGCCGCACCTCGAATACTGTGTTCAGTTTTGGGCCCCTCACTACAGGAAGGATGTTGCGCTGCTGGAACATGTCCAGAGGAGAGCAACAAAGCTGGTGAGGGGTCTGGAGCACAAGTCTTACGAGGAGCGTCTGAGGGAACTGGGGTTGTTTAGCCTGGAGAAGAGGAGGCTGAGGGGAGACCTTATCGCCCTCTACAACTACCTGAAAGGAGGTTGTAGTGAGGTGGGGGTCGGCCTCTTCTCCCTGGTAACAAGCGATAGGACCAGGGGGAATGGTCTAAAGTTGCGCCAGGGCAGGTTTAGGTTAGACATTAGGAAAAATTTCTTCACAGAAAGGGTTGTCAGGCACTGGAATGGGCTGCCCAGGGAGGTGGTTGAGTCCCCGTCCCTGGAGGTATTTAAAAGAAGGATAGATGAGGTACTTGAGGACATGGTTTAGTGGTGGGATGGCAAGGTTAGGTTAGTGGTTGGACTTGATGATCTTAAAGGTCTTTTCCAACCTAGATGATTCTATGATTCTATGATAAGAAAGACGTATTGTTGTCCAGTTGTGTGTGGTTTGGTAAGTAGGTTTTTGTATGTGGGTGATTTGGTTTGCTGGATCTCATTTACAAACATTTACTTGTAGGAACATTCTGTGCCTAAAAAGAAGAAAAAGGATAAGCATTCAAAAAAAGCTAAGAAAGAAAAGAAGAAAAATAAGAAAGAAAAATCTGAAAAGAAAGGTGACTTACTTGATAGTTCTTCGGTAAGTAAGAAACTTTAAAATGCTTCAAATGACATTTTTAAAACCTGTACCATTTTAGCACCTGCACCAGTGTGAAGTAGTGTTACGTACTGTGATGTGCTCATAAAATATGATGGAATGTTTTGAACATGAAGGAACAATCTCCTATGGGAATATCAATATTCTACTTTTATTATCAGTATTTTAAAATAATAGACAGTATTGTATTAGTAATGCTTAGCAATCAGCATCAATTTTGATTATCAATATACTTGCTAAGTATTGCATTTTATCAACATATCATAGTATGTTAAAGTGTTATTATTCCTTACATTAAACTCTATTTTTAGGAATCTTCAGTTGAATGGGTTGAGTCAAATGTGTCACGGTCGGATAACACAGAAAAGGCTTGGAAGGTCAACAAGCAATCAGATGCTGTGAAAGAACACTCCCTGCAGGTGAGCAGTCTGATAACTACTCCAGAAATAAATTCAGCATGACCGAATGTGAAACGTGCTTAGGTTTCTTGAAAGCTGTTTTGGTATGTGTTGAACAAAACCTATTTTACACACAAATGTCTTTGTTTAGCTAGGTAGATGTTACATTTCATTCATCGGAAGACTTCTCTACCTAATGGTTGCTTAGTATTTAACAAGGCACTATACTTAAAATTGCCTAGCACCAATTCCTTTCATCACGTTTTGAGGCTCTAGCAACTTAGCTTGATTTTTTTGAAGAGGCCAAGTTAAAGATCTTGACTCAACATGTTTTTTGTTTTTTTTTCTGCATAATTTCAGTGACTGTTCTAAAAATGAATGAATTTTTCCTTCTGTGGTGCTTAAACAGGTATAAGGAATAGAGGTGTAGAACTTGTTGTCCACAATATTTATGGAATCAATGCCTCTTTTGATCTTCCTAGCTGAATTCTGTGACCAGGAAGCAGTGTTTACTCTGGAAAATCACTGCTGTGATTTTAGTTACATAAATATAGTCACATACCATCCTCAGTTGTGTGAAATGATAATTTTTGTCTAATTCCCCTGTGTGAAAAAGTCCCTGTTTCTCATTCTGAATTTGTGCATTTTGTTAAGACAAATAAAAAGGATTTCTGAATCTTATCTATCTGTCTTGGAAAAGTCTAAAGTAATGAAATGTAAATTCTTATGTATGTTGTGATAACTTATACTGCAAAACCATTTTTTTCCAAGCATTTCTTGTATAATATGCACCGTGGGCTTGTCTATTTTTGGTTGAGGAATGTGAAGAGAATTTCCTGGTCATCCCTGCTTTTTGTATTTTGGTTCACATTGTGAAGAAGTCTTGGAGCATGTAAATCCATTTCCTCTTGGATTAAACTAAATTAGATGGTATGTTCTCAAAGTGCATCTAAGGTGCTCCATGGGACCAGTCTTGGAGTAGTCCAGATGGCTTAATTAAAAAGGGAAAAAGAAAAAAAAGACAGAAACAGCAAAAAAAAGTATCCCCAAATGCAGCTCTGAAACCTATATAGAAGACAGAGCCAGGGTCTTTTCAGTGGTGCTCAGGGACAGACCAGAGGCAATGGGCACAAACTGACACACAGGAGTTTCTCTCTGAACATCAGGAAACAGTGTTTTACTGTGAGGGTGACCAGGCCCCGGTACAGGTTACCTGGAGAGGTTGTGGAATCTCCACCCTTGGATATATTGACAACCCATCTGGGCATTGTCCTGGGTGACTGGCTCTAGGTGGCCCTGCTTGAGCAGGGAGCTTGGACCAGATGACCTCCAGAAGTCCCCCACACATCCACTTCTGTTACTTGCAATAAACAGTGTGTGTTTATTTGTCAGTAGTTGCACTGGTTTGATTTGTACCTAAGCCATGTTTTTGTTGGAAGTAGGAACACTGATTCTTTGTGTTTATTTTAGAGAGAAGAATGGATGAATTTAGACTTCATGTCGTTGAAAACCACGTCAGTAGCAGCTGTCAAAGGTGAAAAACACAAAGAAAAAATATTGGAACGACAGAAAGCTCAAGAAATGGAACAGGTAGGAGGAATTAATATATCAACTTTTTTCCTGCATCTTACTAAATTTCGTGTGATGACTGAACCAATGAATTGGTTCAACCACATAGGTCTTTGTATAGCTTTTTAAACTAGTGCCTGATGTGTTGTGTGATGGTGATTTTAATTAAATTGATCAGTCATTTGTTCTGTTTGAGATAGGAAGGGTTCATACAGCAGGCTTATCTGTGGAACAAAGCCTTTAAACTATCTTCTAGGCAAGGAGGAAGCCAGTTTTGTTAGTACTAAGTTCTGTAATATTTGAGGTGCTTCTGAGATGTTTTATTTAATAACAATGGCAGACTGTTGGTCTGGCCTTCTTCCCAATGGTGGGTGTGAAAGGAGCACCGTTGTTTTTTGTGATGAAAGCTTCCCTAAGTTACTGTATTAAAGCATGGGGTGCTGGGGCTTGTTTTTTTCCTGAAGAAGGAGTTCAGAGTAGTTGCTGTGCCTTTCATGCCACAACTGTGCATGAACACATGGGTGGATCAGGGTCTGACTGGGGAAGGGGTTGTTGTTATTAAATTCTGTTTACATACAGTTGCTGGCTGCTTCATTTGTTCATTCAGCTCCTTAAATACAATGTAGTCTGATCTGAAAACATATTTGCTGATCACTAATATTAACTTGTCTGCACATCTCATAGTAGGTTATGTGTTGCTGTTCGGTTTTCCAGTTAGTTGTGTAGTGGCTGGAAACCAGATTGCACTGGAGCGCTGTTCTTGTGTAGTATGTGGTGCTATATGTATTCTCGATCCTAGAAGAATATGATTTTTACAGACTTTTCCACCAACCACACCAGAATGTCTGTCCTTTCTTTGACACCCAAAACAATGTGTACAACGGATGCACACAGCATGCCAGTAGTGGTGATGAATTGGCAATACAATATAGACAAATTCAAAATTTTGTCAGCGATGGAATGCCTAATCAACCCTTTTTTCTGCAGTGGACTTCCTTACCTGCTTCCAGAGAAGTCAGTTGACAAAATCACAGCAAGAGATCTAGTTTGAGGGTGAAAAGCAGTAACTTGAGGTGAAACTAAAAGCCTCCGTAACAGCAGTGCTTCAGACCCAAGTGCACGTTACTGCTATACTGGCAATGAAGCCTAACAGTAAAACCGCTTTTGTGTAATAAGGGTGCTCACTGAGCACGTGGTTGAGAGCTTTGACTCAGGATGGAGAGTTATGTCTATTTCTACTTGTCTTTAGATAGCACAAGTTGTGAGTAAGCTGCTCTATTCCCACACAAGTCTCACAAACTTGGTCAAATATTCTAGAAAATACAAACCATATGTTATGCACACATTAAAATTATTTCTGTTTTAGGCCATGCTGTCTGAGAGGGAACTCAATCCCTACTGGAAAGATGGTGGTACAGGTTTGCCACCAGAGGAGGATGGAGCAGCTTCAGTTAAGAAAGGTAGCTAGTAACTTTTAGTAATCATTTTAAATTTCTGTCTCCAGTCTCTGGTCTCTGTGTTGCTAACAAGTTACTACTAATGTTGATATAAAGGTATTATGAATAGCATGTAATAAAGTAAAATTTGGATGAAAATTCAGTAGTGAATATTGGGCTAATATCATAGTTTATTATTTTGCAGAATTCTCTTCATTGGTTTTTAACCTTGAGTGGTTTGACCTTCAATATCTTTGCGGAAATTCTCCATTTTGAACTAATTAAAGGAAAGCATTATTTAACCAAGACAAGATAAATTGTTGTCATCTCATTTGGTTCCTTTCATTCCATTACACAAATTATAGTTTTAAAATATTCAACCACAGAAGTCTGAGTCACATTAAAATGAAGTACATTACGGATGCAGTTTGTGAAAAATATTATTTTTCACAAAAATATAACCTTTTCACTTCTTTCCTTACCCTAGGGTTATCCTGCCTATTTCCAGCCAGAGCAGTTAGAAAAACGTTTTTTGTCATGTCATGAAACATTTATTATGTGATAAGAAGGGTCCTTGTATTCTGTCAACAGGGAACAGTAGGGTCCCTGGCTTTTCTTTTTGGGAGCCTTTCCCTGGGGAGAGTCTGTCATGCAAACCATTAGCCTCATGTCCACTTTTAGGAGTCACAGAGATCAGTGATCTGTAAGAGGTGACAAGCATCAGTGAGTGTGTGTCTTGAATGTGAAGACCTCTGCTAGCTTCTCAGCAGGAAAGCAATGGGTTAGCCATTAATTTTCTGAGAAGGGGAATGCACTTGTTTGTATGTAAGGGGTGTGTCAAAGAATGGACACAGAAAGTGGAACCAGTAAAAAGGTTCTTTAATTTCATAAAAACCCCACCAATTTCTCATATGCCACTCCTGTCTTGGAAGCTGCTTGTTGTGTTCTGTGATAAAATGGAGAAGCTTAAATTAAATCAGTGGTATTACTGAGGTATGTCCAGCATTAACTTATAAAAACATGTAATTGTATTTTATTCTTTTTATTTTTCTTTTGCATCCTTTCAATTTTTACATGAAGTTTAGGTGAAGGTTTGATGTCACATACGGAATAAGGTTAAATAGAAGTAACTATGGAGATATAAAACTACATTGTTTTCTACTTTAGTTACAGTGGTAGAAGACGCTGGATTAAGTTGGTTACGAAAATCATACCAAAGGATGAAGGAGCAGGCTGAGAGAGAGAAGCGAAATTTTGAGGAAATTGTAGCTGAGAGATACGGGGTAAGGATCTTCAATTACATTTCTTTTTCTTACTAATAGATGCTTGGATAAGGTTACTTTCATGTAAAGTACTAAGTACTTAATGTGTAGCATAAGACATAAGGAAAGAAGCAGGAAAAAACAGGTTCTGAAGCTTCTCTCAAGTGATGAAGAGTATAACGCTACACAGGTTTTTATCTTTTTTGTTAAGTATTTTTTACTATGGGGTATCCTATAGCAGATTCCTAACACTTATCTTCTACATCATGAGGTTCAAATGATCGCAGTTACAAAGTACCCGAGTGCTTCCAAAATTATGATGTATGCTAGAAAATATGTTTTGTTCTCCTGCACATAGCAGATAATAATGCACATTGTGGATAGTAATAATGCCAAGATAATTTGGAGAGCTGCATCAAATTTTACCAAATATGAGTCTTCTAGCCACTTGTGATCTGCTTAGTCCAGATATATTGAGAAAACTGCTGTTTCTGAAGGGTTTAAAAGTCTTCAAATTTTATTTTTAATAAATCAGTCTGCCATAACAATATTTTTTTTTTAAAGCCTGCCCTCCCTATGTATTATATTATTGTCTTTAAAAGCATTGGTCAAAAGTGTGGGGTGCTAAATCTTCGCTGTAGTGTTGCATTTGAGTTTTCTGTGGGTTTTTTGGTTAGGTTGGTTTGGTTCTGGAAATCTTGGAAAAGACTTCATACTTTGAACTGAATTAGAGTCACTCCTGAGTGATGAAACCAACATGATCAGTGCTGGTAGAAGTTATTCAGTGCCAGCAATTATAAAGAATATCATTTTTAAGAATCTTTCTCAAGATACTGGAGTTCAAACAGCATGAACCACTCTGGCTGCTGAAGTACAGAATAGTGATTGAAAGATGTGCCTGATTTGCTTCAGTATGTAATGCTTTGAGAAAAGAAAAAAGAGTAATTGGTGGCTTTTAATTCACTTCAAAAGAGGGAAGAGGAACAGTTCACATTTTGTGTAATTGCCTAATGGATAGAATATTTGTCCAGAAAGCCAGAGACAGGCGTTCAAAGCTTGTTTCAAGCTTAAGATTTTGAACCCATTCTCCTGTGTTTTTAAGAGTTTAACTAGATTGTAAAATAGTTTAGTGGGAAAGTCCATTGATTCTGTAGAAGCTGAGCATCTGGTGAGCAGAAATGCAAAGTTCATGAGGAAGAAATAGGAAGCATTTCTCCCTAGCCCAAGCCCCTAATCTCCAGGTTGCCAGGAGGAGACAGTTCTGAGGCTCTGGTCCCTGTTCCCAGGAGTGCTTTAGCACTTAACTTTAGAGCCACTGGATGAAAGTTAGAAATAGCCCAAGAGAAGGGATCAGAAGCCTTTCCCGACAGAACATCTTAGACACGAGGCTATAAATTCCCTTTTTCTTACTGGTCATAACAATATCTCCATGGCTCACTACTCCTTTCTACTCCTTGCCCCTTGCACAGTGACTCATTTTCACAGAATGGTGTCTTTCTTGTAATACTTTGTAGGGAGCTTCACAATACCTCATGATCTTAAAAGCAGTATGACTTTTTTTTATTCTTTCTTGTAGTCAATGGAAGTATTTCAGTCACGATTAGAAGAAGCTGAAAAAGTTGCATCCAGAAAGGAAAATAATTATAGAAGCGGAAGATGGAAGAAGATGGACTATTCTGAAAGTGAGAAAGAGAAGAAAGAACAGCATATGAAAAAGGAAACACGAGATGAAGATGACAGAAACAAGAACATGTTTGTAGGCAATACTAGGGAGAAGTATGGCAAGGGATGGGTGCAAGAAGACAAAGGTTGCAGAAGAGATATGTCAAGAGAAGACCAAGAATGTGGACACAGCACAGACTCAGAATCGAGAGGCTACAGCTCCAGAGCAGAAAAACACTCCAGTGAAAAACGAAGTCAGGGAAAGAGTTCATTTCTAAGCGACATGAAACACAAATTTCTGAAACCCTCTGAAGATGATTTGTCATTTTACAGTGTACCTAGAGACTGCAAGTCACAGCAGTCCTCTTCCAAACTGCTGGTTCATAGCTCTTTGAGCAGTCGATGCCAAAAACCTACTGAAGATACTGCACTGTGGACCAAAACACACAGAGAAGATAACAATGAGAAATTAAGATCTGACCAAAAATCATCAGGTACTAGGGAACAAATTGACGACAATAGTTGGGGAAGAACTCCAAGTGATGAGAAAGAGAAGTCTCGACAGGAGTACTCAAGCGATATCCCTGAGAAGAAACAAACAGTATCTGAGAGTAAAACATCATGTTCTAGGTATTTTACAAACTTCTTTACTTGCCTTTTATTTGCTGTATTGTTCATGGCAAAGTGTACCGGAAGCTCTATCTTTGTGATAGTATTAGATCTGATAATATCAGATCTCTTTACTGGAGACTAGCCTCCCAGCTAGGAGCAGCTGAAAGTGACCACTGTAGAAGTAACGTCACTGATTGACAGCACATAATCTGTGTAAATGCCATATAAACCTTTAGTAAGTCTACCTTCCTTTTCACTTTGCTCCATGACTTCCAGAAGGAGAAAGCAAGATCTAACAGGTGTATTGTACAGCTGATGGTAAACAGGAGTTCTGACATCTAGTGTGTTTAACTGTAGTGAGCTACTAACAATGGCAGAGTTGCAGAGACTGAGTGAAGGGCACCATGTGAAGACCCTGCACCTTGTTCTTATTTGATTTATGGATTTATTTTTCATTTGGGGAGGTGGAGGGAGCTGGGTGTTGCTTTGCCTGTGTGGGCTGACCCCATCAGGCAACTAAGCGTGTACCCAGTTGCTCGCTGATTCTTACTCCTGCAGAGGGAATCAGAAAAGCAAAAGGGAGAAAAACCTCATGTATCGGCTAAAAACAGTTTAACAAATGAAGGAAAGAGACAAAAGCAAGTGGTGCAAAGGCAGTTAGTCACTCACCACCTTCCACGGCCAGACTGATGCCCAACCAGGCTCTGAGCAGCACCTACTTTGGAAGGACTGGACTCCTCAGCTTTTATTGCTGAGGCGTTACGTGGCATGGGATGGCCCTTTGGCCAGTTGAGACGGCCCGCGTCCCCTCCCAGCCTCCTGCCCACCCCCGCCTACTTGCTGGAGATGCAGAGTGGGAAGCAGAGAAGGCCTTGAGGCTGTGTAAGCGCTGTTCAGCAACAGCAGAAACACTGGTGTGTTATCAACACTGCCACCACTGAAGTCCAAAGTACAGCACCATATGGGCTGCTGTGAAAAAAGTAAACTACTAGTAGACCATGTAATTATTGAGTAGAAGTTAGTGATAGCATCCTCTCATTATTGTTACCTTAAAGGAAGCAAGCACTCCTTTATTTTCTTTTTTTTTTAATCACAGTGAATCACTTTTTTTTTTTCTTGCAAGTACAAACACTATACCTTTTAGCTTTTGGTTGCACATAAAGTAAGTGCAAGGCTAATTGTAACTGCTGCAAATTTTGGGAAACTAGATTGTGTAGGGAAGTGGTTTGCTTAAAGAATTCAATTATTATGATAGAAAAGATAATTCTTTTCTTTTCCTCACAGAAGGGATCTAAGCATAGAAACTATTTAGCTGATAGTTTTTTGCATGCGTTTTCTGTTTTAGTCTTGTTAAACCCAATTGTGCATTATCTTTGATATTTTAATTATATTTCTTAGCCAATACAATTACTGATCTGATTTATTAGTAAAGTGGAGATTACTTAGGCCTGGAAAACCGTATAGCCTTTGCTTATTGACTTATTTATTTCCAAGTTCATTTAAGCTGACTCTTAACTCCTAAGCTTCTGTGTGTTTGAGATAGGACGTGACTTGTACTCCTGTTTGTTTCAGTGGGAATTGTCTTTTCTTGTAGAAAATTCTGGCTCTTGGAACATTTCAGGTTTGGGTATGTGGGGTAATTATCTGTTGGAAATAATATATATGATGCTACTGTCTTCTTCTTCCTGAAGTTTCAAGTCTTGGAATACATGTAATCTTTCAGTGGTATTTGGTCAGTCACAAACAGTCAATCTTCATTGACGTGAAGGCTTGGATTAATAGATGTTGCTGGCTCAGTTCCTCATCTCTCACACTGACAATGTACCTTTTAAGTTTTATCCATTCTAAAACACAGAGAGAGTTTCTTCAGCCTATAAATCAAAGTGTTTTGGACAGTTATGACACAGGTTAATTAAAAGTGCTGATTGGATGTCCAAGAGATCTTCCCAGAGGAAAAGTCCATCCAGCTAGTGTTTGCTGAAAATCACACTTAATAATGTGACTGCTTCAGAGTTTAATTTGAGACAAGATAAAACGCAAAACAAAACGATGTCTCTAGTCTCAAAAAGTTCAGATGATGATTCAAGCACTAATGCTGCTTAAAAAAAAGCATGTATGAAGTAATAAACATCTCTTGCTCCCTTTACTGAAACAGTCTGCCTTGTTTTGAAAAATATATGTTAAGGAGAAGTGAGAACTTCATCTTCGAAGATTCTGTTTCAGATGAAGTTAATGTAAATGTTTCTGCCGAGTTTTTGGGTTTTGGATTGGGCATCTTCAAACCTGATAAAAGTAACTTTGGTAATTTCCTCAGGGCTGGGGGAGATCTGGCAGTTAAAGATGATACCATCTTCAAAGTTCTCCCATTCTTCAAATCCTGCAGGATTTAACCATACTGAGTAGTGAGTGAATTCTCTCTCTGTCTTTTAATACCAGGGACAAATATCATAACTGTCTCTTTTGTGTTAGATATTTTACTTTCAGAGTTAGTTGGTTTTAGTCTTTCCTAGAGTTAGAGAAAAAGCCAAACTTGTTTGATGCCTCTGTGCAATAATACTTAGAAACCTTATTTATTATCATAAGAACTCATACACTGACCTTTTAGTGTTAAATTAAGATACAATACTATTTATTACCAGCTGCAAATTCTCTAGGGAAACTTCATATTTTAAAAACATACTAGTCAGTTTTCTGTGGAAACTCTACCATATCAGCCACAAGGTCTTTAGAAGCAAAGATTGTACTGTGAGCAGATAAATATGAGCATATAAGTAGTTTTCAAGAGATGGAAGGCCACTTGGTGTACAGGTGCACAACTGGGAAGTGGGTGATTTTGCTGGAGCTCAAAAGTAAAAGCATGACCAAAGCCAGAAAGGACAGTTACAGAGCGGGTTTAAATTATTCTTTCTGCTCCTCTTTTTCTTGCTTTTTGTCTGCTTATACCTGCTACTGGCTCTTGACTGTTTTTTCACACTGAGAAAGTGTTCATAGATAGTGCTTTTCATTTTAATTATCTCAAAAGTAAAAGAAAACATACCTCATAAAATGTTATTGAAGTGTTTTGCTTTCAGAGTCTTTGGCAACTTCTGTCTACAAATTTATTTTTATAATATGTTATCGATTATTTTGACAATAGGAGCATATGTACCAGTGCAGTAGGCATATAATAGCTACACAGGTGAATACTGCATTGTTTTTCTGTGGGTTTATTGCTGCTGGTGTTTTACAGACAGACATCAAAGGATGAGCCGCCTCGAGTCCTTAGTGAAGAGGAGATGAACAGACTGGGAGCAAGGATTGTGAAAGCAGAACTTATGGGAGACATGGTAATGTCTTTGAAAAGTTGTCGTGATTTACTGAAATTTTTCTTTAAAGCTCACAGTGATTTGATTGTTTTTTTTATTTTTTAAAAAAAGGTATTGATTCAAGCAAATTAAGTCCTGTAAAATTTGATCAGGTAGGACTTGAAGATGCTGTTATTATTGTAACTTCTCCTTTAAAAGCAGTGGTTCATAGACTAGAATAGAGTATTCAGGTCCCCAGGTTTTGTAGCCTAGGCAGCATATCCAAAACCAGTTGTTCTCTGCCTTTTTTATAGGATTTAATGTCTTTTTATTAGGCAGACAGCAGGTGAAAACTACAAAGCTCCCAGTCTGTTACAAGGTCAACAGTGTCTGGAGTTTTTGTTATTTCACAGGTAGATGCTCGTGGTCCATAGCTCTGCTGTATAAACATAACTTATTAGTTATGATATGGAAATACAAAAATGGAAGGAACTGCACAGGCCATTGCATCGAGCTCTGCACTGAGAACAACTATGTAATGCTTTGTGGTCAGCTCCACAGAATGTCTGCCCTGAATGAGACTGAGTTCTTGGAGCTGAGATAAACAGCTGCATGTTTAACGCTGGTTTAGGAGGCTTGTTTCAGAGAGCAACCTGAAGGATCAAGAATTTCATTCTTTTGGAACACTCAAAACTCTGGAAGTATATTTTTTTATGGGTATAGTAATTTAACTGAATTCAGTAGTACTGCCTGGAAGTTTCAATTACAGCAAGGTCATAGTCTGTTCGTTTTTAAACTATGTTTTACAAGTGTTTGCTCTGAATAGCTGCTCTTAAGGAAGTACCTCCATGTTTTAATCTGTAGTTTTCCTAGTTAATATACAAAAAAAGTACACTAGTGAGGAAAAAATATGTTTATGACTATAATTATATCATAAGTTTGTGAGGGACTTGTGTTAGTCACTTAAGATACTATTTTAAAACATTTTCCTACAGGGGAAAATGATTGCAGCTATCTATACGCTAGTTGCTGTTAAGTACTGGGGAGGTGAAAGTTTTCCAAATACTTTCATGGATAGCAGCAAAAAATTTAAAACTTCTTTTTTTTTTTTTTTTTTTTTTTTTTCCCCCTACTGCTTGGCTTCAATACCATTGTCCAAATAAAAGTTTGGGCGCAAGTGTGGGTTTTTTCTTTTCAACCTGACAGTGAATGAATAAGAGTAATTTGAATAAAAATATGCTATTGTTCTGTGGGGAGAATGAGATTCTTTTATTATTCTACCACTTTGTTTTGTTTTGACCAAATCATGTGACAGAAGCCAACATTTTAATGTTACTGTTAGTTATATATATACATTTTTCTGCATAGGCACTCTGAATTAGCTTACTTGGAAAAAAAAAACCCCAACCAAAAAACCCCACAGTATAAATAATAACTAATCTTTGCCTTGTTCCTCTTTAAATATTTTTTCATGGGCTTTCTCTGATCATACTGAAAATGCAGCTTGTTTAAACAAGTCCATCCCCACACACCAGAGCAGATGGCTATGTAACAGCATGTCCTGGTGGCTGGAGCTCAAGGTTGCCCATGTGGGACAAATGGATTCTGATTCTATTTTTGTTACTGACTGGCTGCTTGGTGTTGATCAAATGACTTAATTTTGGGACAGCAAATATAGGCTTGATTGTTGGAATCCAATCAGTGAAACTGGCAAAGCGGTCAGAGTAGAAACGGTTGCATTACAGGTTGATAGGTTGTCACCTGGCAATTCTTAGCAAACCAAGATTTTCTAAAATGCTTGTATTTATTTGGTAAACAGATGGGTGAGAGAGCAGGAGCATCAAAACCAATTTACACAAGACTGTAAACAGTTTTTATTTTCTACCTCTTGTCCATTTTAATACCCAAAGTAAGGTCTTAAGTGCTAAAGTTGGACATATGGTGTAGAGAGATGTGAAACTGCATAGCAAAAATGTCTGAGATATTTCCCTAGACCCATTGTGTGCATATATGTGTGTGTATATATAAATAAATAAATATAATTAGCTTCCTATACATAAAGTAGCATCTATGCTTAGCTACACAAAGCATTAGTATCACTGAATAATGTTTAAGCATAATTTTTCTGATGTTTTTATGACAATATATGCCTCTATTCTGATATTCTGAACAATTTTAAAATTTATTTTATCTCCAGTAAAGAATTGTGTGAATTATATTGACATGTTTTCTTTAGCCTTTTGTGTCATTAGAGTCTAAAAAAAATGTATCAAAACATGAAGAAATGGAATGAATAGTTAATTCTGATATAGAGGAGTCTCAAAGTTTTAAATGCTTAAACTGATGTAGTACTACCACTTTCTTTGAAGGAGTTAGCTTCAAAACTTCAAGCAGAACTTGAGAATGCACGCAAATTGAGAGAGACTCAAGGGCAGATTCCAGCCAAGTCTGACAGAGAGGTAAGGGGAAAATATTCTTCTTCTCTTTCTGCTAACACAATGGCATAATACAGGTAGCAGCTGAATTATAGATAACATGAAAAGTACTTACGAAAATTACAAGGTGTGACTTTAGATGAGTTCTTGTTCACGTTAAATTGTACTTTTTGGTGGTAAACAAAACTTTCTCCGTTGTACTTTAGCAACTTCCACAGAGTTTTTTTTATTGGTAAGATTTTCTCAGCAATGATGCATATCTTCCATTAGACTAAACCTGGTATGTGTCATGTTGCTGACAGTCCAGGAGGCCTAGACCATGTGATGCAGAGCGTAGGCTACCTTGCCTTTCAAGCTCTGCAGTGACGAACATAGACACCAAAGCAGGTGATCTGCATCTTGCTTAGCTTGCCAGGATTTGTTGCTGGCTGTTACATAATTCTGATGTCTCTGAAGAAGCTGGCACTTCAAATGTTGCTCTTTATAAAGGGTGGTATTAAAAAAATGGATAGTAGTCTTCCATACCAACTTTGATACAGCTACAAGGAAACAGGGTCAATATCTTCGTTTATGAGCTCTGTTCTCATGATAGAGAGAAGACTTTTAGGGAAAAACTAATGTTCTTGTCCAATTTGACTCCAAGTCCAGATTGGACTTGTGTAATTACACAGGAAAAAATCCATTCAGATTTTAAAATTGGAAAGTAGAGGGCATGTTATGGGTGGTCCTCAAAAATGTTGATAAAGACTTGTTCCTTAGAAGTTGAGTCATGAATATGAATAACAATTTTGGTCACCCTAGTCTTAACTATAGTCTGATTTTTGTCTTAATTTGTAGTTAAAAGATTTTTAAAACTAGCAGCATGTAGTCATTGCAAAAGTACCAAATATAAATAGTACTTGAATTTGCAGAAAGGAAAAATAATTTAAAAAAAGTAAAAACATATTTAGCATGAAGCCTGCCTTTCGAGCTTTCTTCATCCTGAGGGCATGGTGAGGGAAATCCTCACGGCTTTCACCAAGTGATAGACTGCTCTGCAACAGGGAGATTCCATCCTATGTGTAGAAAACCCAAGCTCAGTGATGCAAGAGTTTTGGGATGCAGAAGGATAAACTGACAAAGAAGAAATAGTCTGCATCCTTCTGGCTTGATATGGATCCTCATCTCTCTCTGAACTGGGATCTACAAATACTGGGATCTACAAGTGGTCCAGGAGGAGCCTTAATGAAAAACGTGTATTATAGACCTGACTAGATTGGGAATACCATCTTGCTGTCCTAAAGTCTTAAAGGGGTTGACTTAGTGATTTCTATTCATTAATATGCTCTAAGATAGTTATGAGTTTTCTTTTATCTTTTGTGTGCCTGTCCATATTCAGTTTTGCACTCTTGTGTGCGTATTTACTCAGGCTGGGTCTGGGAACTTACAGGGCATGGCCACTCTTTGTCCTGAATTCCCTTTAAACATGGTGGAAAAAGTTGTGAATACCCCTAGTCTCCCCTCTCCTTCTCTTCCTCTCCTGTGGGAGTTTGACCGCTTTAGTGTTGTGATTTATGTAAGCTTCTTTGGAAGATTGAAAGGATTTAAAAACAGGGGTCTTTCCTCTCTGAAGTATCTTGGATGCAAAATGTCTGCCCTTGCATGTTCCATGTTGGCTTTCTCTGAAGCGCAGTATCAGCTTCTTACGTAATTCCAGATGTGGGAGCTTGGTTTTTAGGTCTATTCATCTCAGAGTGCTTATTTTTATGAGACCATCTGTCTTGCAGAAATGATCTTTAGTTTGTGGGAACCAGGACTGTTGACAGTTGTGCTGTTTTAGACTTTCCGTGGTTTGCCAGTGTAGATAGTCCCTTACAGATATAGCAGGACCAATGTTTGTAATTCTGCAAACAGTTCTTGAACTGCATCATACCAGAACAGTATCAACCTCTTTACAACTTGCTGTGAAGTTGCTCAACTTCTTAGGCTTGTGGTAAATTGGCGGACTCCCCAAACCAGAGTGAAAACCTTGAAGTTCACTTGAAGTCACGTGGGTGTTAATTACTGCCAGGGCTTGCTTTCTTGAGGCTGAAGGTCTTCCCGTACATTTTAGAGGCTTGCTGTCTTGTCTTTATGACTATGCCTTGCCTGTGCCTGTTCCATGGCAACTTCTACCTGTATTACATGGCTTTTGAGTGTGAGCAGTCCAGCAAAGCTGACAGTTGCTTTGTCCTAAGTCCTGTCCCTGTGATAGTTGCCAGGGTAGTCTTACTGCTTCAAAGTGATTTTGAACAACTGGGACCTGAGCAGAATGTGTTGGTTATTCCTGTGTATCAAGGGCCAGCTGTATCACATTGTGTCTGTAAAAACCTCAGATGTTCAGAAACCATCTTGTTACACAAGAGCAGCTTATTTGTGAAAGTGTATTTGATGCTGTATGAATCAGTCTTGCTATAATGTTGACCACCCAAGTGACAACCTCAGTCAGTTCAGCCAGCCATATTCCAAGGAAGATAGCTGAAGTGGTTTCCCCAGAAGTAGTTTTCCAAATGGATGTCCCATTGATTGCAAAGTTTGATAGCTTTGCCTCTGCTACCAGTAATAAACATGACGCATTTTGTTTCAGACAGGTCTGTCCCTGGTTCCTTGGAGCAACATGGTCAATGTCATGATGAAAGCTCCTGAAATGTCTCTTTGTCTTATTTTCACTTCTATTGGGAGGACTGGGGAGGTAAATCAGGAAGCAGTGAAGGCAATTCTGAATTCGTCTCCCTAGGAAGTTTATTTTTTCTTCTTGATTAATTGAACATGGATCAATTTCCCAATTCAGTTCACTGTGTGAATGAATGAAGACTTGAGCTATTATAAGGGGGTGTGCATGGATGGCTGGGGTTCGTACAGAGGACAAGGTCAATTTTTTTGACAGCAGTGCTGGTTTATTCTGCCTTAAAGTGATGAAGAAACTACAGACTGAAAAGACTGTGAAGTGGTAGCTTAGATCCTGGTTTTATTTATTTGTTTGTAAGTGAGAATAGAGGCAAACTTAGCTTTTATCGTTTGTTTGAATTAGACAAGAATTCTACCCCAAGCAACACCAAAATTATGATTTTGAAGTACAATGATCAAATGATGATGTTTGGTGTTTAAAAACCTTACATATATCAGGTGATGTATTTCACCAAGGTCCTGGTAAGACCATTTTGTAAGATTTTCCTTTTGGCCAGACTCATCCATAGTTTTAAGACCTGTTGTTTGAAATGCATTTAGACATTGCAGGAAGATATTTCCAGCTGAAAGAAGCCAAAAAGCATGAATATGTACATCTTTCCAAACCTAGAATAGCAAGACAGTTGTACAATATACTGAAGAAGTCCTGAGTCAGCCCACTTGGGTAATTTTATAGCCAAAATTTGTCTTGGNTTTTTTTTTTTTTTTTTTTTTTTTCTTTTTTTTTTCTTTGTTCTTGGTAGTTAGTGTGACATTTCTAAACTTTCATAAGGTGAACAACCACAGCTGATGACATTACAGGTTTTGTGTATGAAGGTATTCCAGAGTAAAATTCAGTACAGGTGAAAACATGTTTGGATTCTCCTGGTATAGGGAGGGGGGAAAAGAAAGAAAAAAAAAAAGTAACTTTATCTTAAACCATTTTTCAGCAGTGTTGAAGCATTTCTTTTGTGCACTACCAGCCCTCATTTTGCCTGTCTGACATTTGATTTGTTTTCAACTGCTAGACTTCCATGTGTCCGAAGTGCAGAAAAGATGAAAATTTATTAGTTGAGCTGTTCTTAAATTGTTTGTTGCTTTTGAGTAGCTTTATAAATGGAATTCTTTTGCCTGAGTTGAGATACGAATTTTTCAAGAAAGCTTGTCTGATTGAAGATGTTAGTTTTTATGTATATTCCTCTTGAAGTCATGAGTAGCTGTTACCTTGCTTTTTTTGGTACTTCAGGAAAAATACTAGGGAGTGGTTTTTTTTGGGGATATTGGTTCACTGAAAGTTGTTTAATTTTTTCCACATTTTTTTCCCCCTACATAATTTCTGCATCGTCTTAAATATTTAATTTCTCAACTGCACTTTTCCCTACTTCTTTCCCATAGTTAATTTATTTGATAAAATATCTAATTTAATCTAGAAATAAATAAAATATATATGTGTATATATTATACTCAGATAAGAAACCTAAATAGAGTATAAGGATTTTTTTTAATTGCCTCTGAACTGATGTGCTATCATATTTTCTAGTTAGTTGTGCTAGGAGAGTTAAGAAGCATTGCTATACTCAGGCTTAATGCTTGAGTATGCAGTTAAGAAGACACAAGTTTTCTGCTCTACTGAAAGCAGAAGGACTGTGAGTCGACACCAGTGCCTATCAGGCTGCTGTAAGTTGGGAAAGCTCCTCAGCAGCAAGGCTTTGTGAACCACAACACCAGCCTAGACAGGAAGATAATCGGAGGTAAAAGGTAGATTTATTAGTATTTCTTCTCTTCGCACCTCTAAACATAGCAATAGCTGATATCCTTAAGTGTATCACAGGTTATTGTCTGTGCTAGAAACATTAAATAAACATTCTGATCCTGATTTTTTTCGAGTTTGAAACATGAATTTAGATAAAAATAACAGGTTAAGCACTCTAGACACTGAAGAAGCCTGACTTTTGCCACATGGGATTAGATAGCGCTCAAGGGGTAGAGACTGTGTGTGTACAGTCTGTGCCTAAAAGAACAAAATGCCTAAAAATGTAAATGCATAGGTGTCTCACCTGGTTTTGTGTACTCAGCTTGAGTACATTCGCTTGTTTGAATGTAGCGTCCTGGCACTCCATGCACAGAAGCTTTGTGCGTGGTGTGCGTGTTGCACGCTGTGTGGACATCTTGGCTTGGGTAGCTGGCAGCTCTAGAGCCCCTCTGTTGTTCACTGCAGGTTACCTTAAGTGTGTAGTCCTATACGTTTTAGTAGGATTACAGGTAAACTAGGGCATCTGTTAAGGGAAATTTGGGGCCTTAAATGCTGTCGTACTTAAATATTTGGGTCATGTTTATACAGCTACAATGAATGCGTATGCAAAGACCATTTTTAAAAGGATGAATTAAAATGCAGATTGTGCTTGTTTTGTCTTTATATATGAGCAGGAGGCAACTTTCAGAGTCTACGGAAATGAAAAAAACTGGGTGAACATGCAAAAGTGGCATTTGGGCTGTATGAAGGGACTAAACCTGAATTAAGGGTAGAATTAAATGATGCTGACACTCAGATGCTTATGTCTAAATTGTCATGGGCATTTTGAGAAAAGCAAAGTTGCACTTTGAGCCCTAGTGTAACTGTAAGAGAAGGCTGCTGGACGGTAGAGTTTCTGAGTTAGGATAGGTCCTGAAGAAGAGTACTTACTGAATGTAAGGAGGCAGCAGGAAATTGTGGGGACTTCAGCATTTAAAACATAACTTCCATGTGTTCATTATTTACCTCTAAGTACAGTTTATATTTGTCATGTGAAAGTGCTGCACAACTCTTGACTTGAGTGCATTGGTTATGAGGATGTTACCTCTGCCATTGTCAGTACTAGTCATAACTGACATAATTTGTGCTTTTATTGTGTATTTTTCCTTAACAAAATACATCTTGAACATTAGCACTCCTTTGAGGCACATCATTTGCAGTGGTTTTTGGTGGTATAAAAATTGGTAGGTAAAAAGTTAAATGAGCAAGAGGCAGATTGAAAACAAACGGAGAAAAGGTGATTCTTCACAGAATGGTTGCTCCAGGAGGTTGTGGGTATTGGAAGCTTAAGTAGATTCAAGGAGAGACAGTACAAGTTCATGAAAAATAAATCCCTTGAGAATTGTACAGAAATGATGTCTGGTTCTTAATGGATGAGTTGCAAATGCTTAGAGGCATCATTTCTTTTTGTACTCTTCATGAGGCATTCACTTGTGGCTAGTGCTGTAGAAGGCATGTTAGGCTTTGGTTTCATCCAGTATAGTTGCTTTTATGTCTTAATTCACACATAGAAGGTGTTCTTTATGGTGATCCTAAATGAATTATGATGTGCATTATTTGTGTGCTTTGCCTTTTAGATTTTTTTTCCCCAGATTTTTCCCCGTCTTTTATCATACTTCTGTCAATATAGCCTCTGCATAACAATTAGAGTCAAATCTGCTAAATGAAAACCAGTTTGCTTTTATGTTGCTGCAGGCTGACTTAATTGTGTTTATGGTTTTTAATCAGGAAATATATTAACATGATACAAGATTAGGTAAATCCTAGACTCAGTTCATGGTGGTGGATGAATGAAGTATAAGTATATGTATCTTTTAAAACTGTTTTCAATTCCGAACTACGTATGGCCTATAAGAAAAAACTTTCTCAGTGCTAAGCATGTTGCTGTGTTCCATAGCACTTAATCAGTATGCAGGAAGCAGTAGGTAGTCTCTACTGAGCAATTGCTAGAGACAGTTCTTAATAATGATGAATTGTGTTAAAAATACGCAACCAATCCAGAATTGAATGAAAGGTAGAAGGTGGTACCTTAAGCAAAATGCCATGGTAGAAAACATACTGTCATAGAGTATTTAAAAGAAGACAGCAAAGTTCTGCAAAAGTAGAGAGAAAGAAATAAAGGCTTTTCTGTCATGCATTTGAGAAATTGTAAGGAAAACACAAATGATTTCGCACAATGATCTTCATTTCAGTAACTGAATTTTCTATGACAGTCCATCAGCCTTCTTCAGTCTAGTGTGATTCATTTAATAAATATGTTTAAAGCATACGGAATAAAACAGTGAGTGATATATACACACACACAGATAGAATATATAAATAGATGTATTCCACAAGACAGAGCAAAAAGCTCAGAAAAATAATCTCCTGAAGTTTTTCTGATGAAGGGTGTGTAGTGCTTCTGTGAAGCCTCTTGGGCATGAAAGATATCTGTAGAGCCGTGGCCTTCAATTTTGGCCGGCACTATATTTCACTTTACAGTAGGCATCTGACTGACATGAGGCTGCTTTAAATGAGAAAACTTTTTCTAGGCTACTTGCTTGCTTTGTAAGTGTAACACTTTCCAGTCTGCTGCTTGTGCATTTCAGGTGGAGAAGGTTTATAGTGCAAGGAGTAGTTAATTTAGGTAGTTTTATGGCATAAGTAGGGCTCGTCTTTTAGTGAAAACTGTTATAGTATCAAGAGCTTCATAGAATTGTTTGGGTTGGGAAGGACCTTAAAAAACCAACACCATACCAAAGCCCACCTCAAATCACCCTGAAAATTAACATTCAAAATTGCAGGTGTGCTAGCATGTTTAATTTTGGGTTTGGGAATCGAGACTATGAACACAGATATTTTTCTACAATAAAAACACTTGGTTGGCAAAATTTATCTGTAATATGTTTTAATAATGTTATGGTTAAGTGGCCTTTCATTGTGACACACACAGTGCAGAACTTAAATACAATTGTAGTAATGTTTTTAGACTTAGGATATATAAGGAAACGTTAAAAACATTTAAAACTGCTTCTTAGAAAAATATAGCTGAGACACTTGTATAAAAACTAGAATGCTGGAGATTAATGATCCTCACTAAATGCACAATAAAAATCTGTGATTTCATTTGGAACTTCAGATGGTGGGGAGATACAGCAACAGATGGCTCTTGGCCTGTTTACTCTCAGATGTTTTCATCACATCATAATTTCTAATTTCTGCTTTCCATCACCCTTGAATCTCATCTGCAGGATGGCTGTGCCATTCTTTCTTCAGCAAAAGTTTGTGTTTTCCATACAAAGAGTTGACTAGCTCTACCTGGTACAGGAAATAATGAAGTGGGCATACTTTTGCAGAACAGCTTTGATATCATTAGTGCATACTTTTTAGAAATAATAGGTGTATGCAGTTTCTGGTGAGTGTATTTCCTGAACACTCTTGTTGATGTCAGTTAGAGAAGGTTACACAATTATTTATAAGACAAAAATGTATTAAGACAAACTGTCTTAACTTCCTGAATGTAATTTATAGGAAATTGGTTTTTGCAATTAAAAGTACTGGAGAAATTGTATCAGCAACTAAATGATATAAAATACCTTACTGGTTTCAGTACATGTAACAGGTATAAAAGGGCAGAGCAGATAAAACTTCTTAAGAGTTCAAACTGGTAATATAAAAGCTCTGGAGTCTGCTTTGCCAATGGAAGCAAAAGCCCTTTCCAAGTGCTGTGCAGCACTTGTAGTTGATGGTGCCAGTTTTTCTGGCTCCGTTTTTCTCCTAATGCTAAGTAGAATTTGTGCGTATTTTTACTGCTGTGTCTACCCTGTCACTTTGCACAGAGTGGATTCTGGTTTTCGTAAGAAATTTGACATCCCTACACCAAGAGAAAAACCCATAAACTAAAACATTCCTGGAAAGCCTTCCTGGTGCCATAGATACTTCCTATCTGACATGGAAAGGTAGTACCTCACTGATGCTTCTCTTGGTCCTTGCATAGCCTTAGTAAACACACAGTATTACACCTTTTTGGATTTCAAATAATTTACACATAAAATCAATTATAAAAGTATGAACCATGAATCAATAACGTATTGTGTATGTTTAAGCAATGAAGCAGAATTATTGTGCTCAAAATGAGGTTTTGAAAGGAGAATTTAATCAGCCAAAGACTGTTGGGACCACCTGGTCTTTACCATAATCACAGGTTAGGTCTCATTAACTGTTGCTACCAACATAAAGCAGAAACATGTTCTAGAAATAGGCTCTTTAAGAGACACAATGAAAGTGTGCACCCATCTTTCTAAAAGGAATTAAGGCATTCGGCTTTTAGCCAGCGCATCTGGAAGACGACGTACTTTCAGGTACAGCATGGTTTGCATACTTGTGCATGTGGGATTTTTTTCCGAGGTTCTTCCCGGGCACTGCACTAACGGCTGTGGAGAGCGGGGCTCTCCCTGGTGTCTGGAATGGATGTGCCACTGCCAACCTCGGTATTAGCTTTCCCATTCTGTTCTGCCTGTCAGCCCAGAGGAATTGCTTCTCGGCAAGATGATGTTACAGGCTCGTTGCTTTTTCAAGTCTTTGGCTTCGTTCTCATCTCTCCCGAAGTAACAGCAGTGATAATGGCTTGAGGGTATCGATATACATGAGTAGACGCTTAAAAGGACGCGGAGTTGTATCTTTATACTGCAACATCTAATTGTCCATATTCTTCCTCTACTTTTTTTAAGACTCTTTTTTTACATATACTTCTTTAATAATAAATTTTTTTTAGATTGGACTACTTCTCTTTGTAATAAAAATGCATTTGTTAAGCACCTGCATATGCCTGAATTGCTATTTTTGGTTTAGTTAATCTGTTGCTTTCAGTTTGCAAAATTATCTTTTCTTTTACTGCACTTTCTGAAAATACCTCATATACCAGAGCTAGAGTACATCTCTCTCATTTTTGAAACTTCTCGCAGTATTTTTACTGTACTTTTATATTTACTTGTTACTAAATTTTTATATTTACTTAAGTAAATGCTATTTGTATTTATTTACACTGAATTCCTTCTTATCACTTTCTTGTTCTTATATTACATTTGTCTTTCAGAAGTCCACAAATTTTTGTTTCATACTAAGAGTGGACAAGCTGCAATATCTTTCTTTTATTATGGTCTGAGTATATATGTTTTGTATCAGATGTTCTTGCTATAGAAGCAAGCCTTCTAATCATTGCATTTTTTTTCTTACATCCCATACCTATAGTGGCTCACTGGTGCTACGGATAACTGACTAGCCATTTCAAAGTGTAGCTAGCCGTTTAAAATATCAAACTGCATCTTCAGACCTTTTTTAAAGTTGTATTTACAAGGTTATGTGGCTTGCTGACAACCAATATTATTGTTAACTTAGATTTAATCACTTTAGTCTTGCCCATTACTAGACACATCACTGGACACGTTACAAGCTGCTGTAAATTACACATTATGAGTTCCAATCTTACTTCCGCAGACTGGCAGTATGACTTTTACTGAATTTGATTTGAGGTTTGTATGTGTGTCCATTCTACTCATGAAATATTATTCTGGTTGCCCTATCTCAGAGCTACTCTAAGAAAATAAGTACTGAGAGGAAGTAGAAAGGTTTTTGGATGACATTCGTCTTTCCAGGCCATTACTGCCAATGATTTGGCACACGCTGGTGGTGCGCTCTGTACAAACCTCTGCCACGTGTGTCAGGTATATTGGACTTCATCAGCATCTGTGAGTAACTGCATGTTGTTCAGGTCATAATAAGCCATCTCCCGCACAGCTAATTCTCTTGGGTATTGGATACCTCTCTCCATGGTGGTCCACTTTGCCTGGGCAACTTATAACATCTTTGAAGTGATACCTTTCCCTCACATCTGACAAGTCACCTCCAGAGGCTGAGGGCTTGTGTTCCTTTTCCAGTCACCTTGTCAATGCCCCCTTCCCTGGACAGGGATCCCAGCTGCTTGGCCTCCCTACATCTAACTCCAGGCTACTGGCTCCGTCATCCCAGTGTCGGAGCAGCCAGGTGACAAGTTGCTTGCCTGATTGATGGCTGAAATCTTTTTGTGTCTCTTGCAGATCACTCAGGGATAGGGATCAGGTGGTTATCTCTGGTTCTGGCTCTACATGGGATGATTTGGAGGCATTCGGTGTGAAGAGGAGATGAATAAGATGGTTAGATTAGTTATTCTGATTTATAAACAGTTTAGCTAAAACATTCTTTTTCATAATAGAAGATCAAATAATTGTTGAATTTAAAGGGCAGTTTGTATTCTATATTAGTAAGATGAAATTACATTTTTACATAACATGTTATTAACCTGTGTCAGTCACTGATTGGGGGAAAGAAAGGATAGAGACCAAACAAGTAGTAGTAATCCAAGTACCTAATCCTTTTATAATAATGAATGTTTTCACTTATAAATAGGAGCTATGGTTTTTTTTGTTGGGTTTTTTTTTTGTGGTTTTTTTTGGAGGGGGCTTTTTTTTTTTTAGTACTATGCTTTATACATAAGCTTAGCACTACCTGATGAAGATAAGATTATGTAGGCTAGTTAATTTTTGTGGTACAACCTGCATTAGATTTTCTAATGCTTCTCCTCACTGTTAAGTGCAAGGTCCTGATTCTGGCAGGCCAACTTTTTGATCTTGTAAAACCCTTTTTTATTCCATTTCTATATTAGCTTAATCCCTTTTGAAGTTGTAGTAGTGATGCTTATTACTATGTTTACAAAGTCTTTCTTGAAATACTAAATTTTTAACCTAGGTTGAGGTTTGCTTTTGCTTCCTTTCTTCATGCTGCTATTTCCCTTAATCTTACTTTTTTCCACTATAAGAAACCCAAATCAAAGATACAATTTTTATACAGTGGGCTGCTGTTACAGACCTGTGACCATTTTAGTTTCATCTGGCTGTGAGATCCAAGCCGTGGTCTTGCTATGGGGAATGATCTACCTACTGATTTTATAGGCATTACCTTGAAGTGGACAGTTCCGTTATTCACAACAAATGGCGGACCCTGAAGGGTAGCTTAGATGCTTTGAGACATGTTACATGGGGACTTCGGGTCGTGACCACACTGAACTCCTCACTGATGAGACGTACTTTTACAAGTAGCCAGCACTTTAGGAGGCAGTCTGTTCCTTCTACATGGGATTGGCTCACCCTTCCGATAACTGTCGTGATCGTGTGTAAATGCAACCCAAGAACTGAATAAAAGGGTAACTGAAATGAGAGAAGAAACAGTAATTGAAAAGAACAGGAGACAATGGGTAGAAAAAATAGCTACATCTAGCATACTGAGAAGTGCTAGATGTCTTATAGATGCTTATTTGATACTGTCATATAAGGACAGACTTTTCCAGTAGAGGAATAAGGCAACATTCAAAGTTGGCCATAGACTGTAAGGGAAAGGAACAGGTTGTATGCTTAGTCCAGCTTCTATTTTGTCCGTAGTGTTTGGTTGTAGAGGTTTGTTCCTTGCTGAAGACTGTTGCTGAGCTTTGTTATTCCTTCATTACACTCTGCTTGTACCACTTTAGTGTAGCTCTTGGTAAACACTTGCAGACGGCTCTCAACTCATGCAGCATATAGCTTTTTGTTGTCTCAGTAATTAAAAAAAATGTTTGTTTTTCCTAGCTCAAGTTGCTCCTATCCCATAATATACCAACTGTTAAAATATATTTTATTGTCTTTAGCTATTAACATTGAAAACCAGTTCCAATTGAGTAGAATCTATCTTAGATGCTTGGCTTGCTTACTCCTTTTGTTCAGCAACTCCAGTGTCTGTTCCTCAAATTGAGCTGTGCACCTGTGGCAGAGCTTTTCCATTTCTTCCTTCTGGATTATGGAACAGACATCATCTCCATGGAATTCAAAAATCTTTTTAAGAACAGCATTTTATTTATTTATGTATTTAATTTAAAGCATTTATCTTTCAAAACCAGACTTGTCTGCTTTGTTTTGTTCAGTTGGGTGTTAATCTCTGCGTTGTGGTTTGTAGGTTTGGTGAGAACAACTGTGTACTTTGCATATTTAATTGTCCTGAAGTAAAAATTTATGTTTCTTAATTAATGGCAACAAACAATTCCCCTCTCATTCTGTAAATACACACTATCTTTGTTTCAGACTGTTTGTGTAGCAGTCATCACAAGATTCAGGGAGAGTGACTGAACTTCTTCTCCAATTTCAACTTTAACATTTAATAATATGTATCACATTTAAAGTACTTTATATATTTAAGCATATGTTATACTAATATAAAGAGATTATATTTATCTGATAATTACTAATGAGTAATTATTACATTTCTATCACCAACATTTCAGTTTATAATATAGCTTAATATATTTAATATTTCAAAAATATTTATTTAATATGATAAGTCATTAATTCAGAAACTTGAGAAGTTTAAAGTAACCTGTGTTGTGCCATGTCACTGGATGGAGAAATAGTATATTGTCTGGATACTAAAAGCAAGTTGAAACAGAAGCAAAAAGCCAGACTCAAGTGAATTTCTACATAAAGCACAAAAAGGTAATTATTGCCTCTTTTATGAAAGATGGTAACAGTTCCTTTGAATATTTGTACGGTCTCCTAGATGATTGCACAGTTTGTTAGTAGGAAGGAGAGTAGTTACTCCATTCTTGTGCTATGCTGAACAGCACATGGGTGTTACTCTATACCATGTCATATAGTTGTAGGAATGCAAGTCTATAAATGTGTAAAGAAAATATCAACAGATAAAATGAGAGTTTTAAGTACACTCTTTCAGCTAGATTGGTATCCACACTCCTTTAAATCCTTCAGAAAAGTCTAATACTTCTGTGAGTCATGGCTTTTCCCTGCAAAGGCTTTTTCCCAGCGCGCCACATTCGTTGGAAGTGTAGAAGAATTCTGTTTGTTATTATACTTGTGTGAGTTTGTCCATTACAAATGTTAGATGCATCACCCCTTAATTCCCAGAATCAGCCTTTGGCACATTTTAAAGGTTTATGTTTCACTTGCCGCCCTCTCACTATTTTTGTACTGAGACCTATTTAAGTGATACAATGAATGCTGAAGGCTGTGGATATTAAGTATTGGTATTATTTTTGGGAAGAGATGATTTGAAAATCATCTCTTCATGGCAGCTTGCTTGAAAAATCCTTTTACTGATATTTCAATTTAAAGATGACTCCTGAAGTTTATTCTGTTTTTAAAAGAAAAAAAAAAGTTGTTGAATAGGAAAATCTTATATTTAGAATGCAAATAATTGATATATTATTCAAATGTCATCTTGTGATACTGCTATAACCATTTGATCATCTATTTTTTTTCCTGCCAGAAAGCTTTCTGCTTCTGATGTGTTTAGAAATAGCTTTAGTATTTATTGTTAGTAAGATCCTCCTCAAAATCAACTTTTGCTCGGCCTTTTTATGTTAATATAATTAACTTCCTATATTTATGCTGAGTTTTTAATTCAGTTCTATTTAGACAGAATTTTGACTTCTGAAAGATGTCTTTACTTCTAATAACATCTTTAATCTTCTGAATAATCAGGCCTGGCATATTTGATCCGTTGGATTCATCTTGGTTCATAGTATGCATTTACTTTTAGTCTCTAACATGACTTCAGATTAGTCTTCATGCTGTCCATAATTATTTTATCCTTTCATCTGTTCCTTTTAATGTCTCTTTGATGGACCACTTTCTTTTTTTGTACTTTGTCTTTTAAAGCTAAATATTACTGTAATGTTTTGCCTTTTCCTTTTCTCTGGAATATTAAATCTAAATATGTTATGATCAGTCTGATATACCTTGTGTCAGGACTCTGGACTCTTCGAAATAAGCAAAAAAAAAAAAAAAAAAAAGGCAAACAAACCCCACAAAAACCTGCCAGCTGTATGACCTTACTAATGCCTAACTGTCTTCCTCTCTACGTGCATTGCACACATCTATGGTTCGTAGTAGTTTTCTAGCCCTCCTTGTTTTGTTTTGTTTTTTTTTTTTTAAAAATCCCAAACATGAATATTCTTCACAGGCACCTGTACTTTTGTTCTACAATCCTTAATATTAGAAGAACCTTTGTAATATCTAAGTAGCATTTCTTCTGCTATTTAAACCTTTTTATTTTCCTCTTATTTTTCATACATATTCTGTTTACCAAAACCTTTTCAATTTTTGCAACCTCCCAGCATGTGTTCCCTAATTTGGCTTTCCTTCTCTTCCAACTCTTTTTTAAAGAACTTTTTCTTGTTCTCTAGTCATTCTTACTTTTTTCCAGTTTCTCTCTTGTTAAGTTTTCATCTTTCTTGGAGTGTAACGCCCCAAACAGAGTGTAAGGCCATCTGAGGTCTTGCATGTGGAGAAATGGAAGTATTCTTACGCAAGTCAGCTTATACTGGTTTACATCTTGCGTATATGTTCCAGTATAATGCTTGGGTTTCTTTCCACAAACCATAAGTTTACTTGGTTTGTGAACCATTCTGTATCTCCAAGATCAGAGCATTCACTTGGAGAAAAGATCATTTCTAGAGGACTACTTCTAAAATAGCAGCTTAACGGCAGCTACTGAGTTTTATATCATGCTAAAATAACAAAATGTTCTAGTGATATGTTCAATTGTGAATTGCTTATTGCTAGAATAAATAGACAACTTTGAAGGACCTCACAGGATGATATTTATTGGGAAGCTGAGAAAGTGATTTTTGAGGCAGAATTAGAGTGCCTTTAAACACTACAATGTGGGAAGGAAACATATACCTATTTACGTGGATGATCACAAAACGTGGAAATAAACCATTGGTATCTGTATCAAACATGATACTTTTACTTAAAAACATTCCAGAAGTATGTCCAAAATTGTACCTCTAAGTCAGAAGCTAACAATAGTTTATGGGCAGATTTGGTCATTTTTCTTCTCTCAAGTCTATAAAAGGCTTTTTGGAAAAAAAATGGGGTTTAGGTATTTGATTATTGTGTTTTTGCTTGATCTTCAGCCAGATCTTTTAAGTTTGGTAGCAGCCTACGGGGAGTGTAACATTTGAAGTGAAACAATTGACCCTCCTGAGAATGGAAAATTAGTGAAGAATTTGATTATCAAATACATTAAGAGAAAGCAGAAACATTTGAGTGGGCACAGAGGCAGCTCTATTTTACTTACATTTCCATCCCCAACCCAGCTCATTCCATGGTTCAGACCCAGACGATACTCTTCTATTGTGTGTATGTTAGTGTGCTGGCATGCAGAAATGGGAAGAAAAAAAGAAAGTGCAACCATTGTTACGATCTAACATTTTGGAGCCTGTCCTCAAAAGCACATGAAGTCTCTTTTTTTGACATGCATCGTAGAATCATGGAATGGTTTGGGTTGGAAAGGACCTTAAAGCCCATCTAGTTCCAACCCCTCTGCCATGGACAGGGACACCCCCCACTAGACCAGGTTGCCCAAAGCCTCATCCCACCTGGCCTTGAACAATGCAATGCAATGAATCGCCTCTTCTCCCCCTCCCAATAGAAAGGAAAAAAACCCTCCTTATCTTGTGAAAAAGTAATAGCTGAGGCAGGTATCTGGCTGATGCTGGAAATAAGTAGCATTGTATGTATATTCTCTGAAAATATCATTATTGTCATGGGAGCCAGACCAGTGTTGGACATCTTGGTTTGCTCTGCAAAATGAGATTTGCCTTTGGTGATACAGAAGAGAGATGTTTGGCTCACCTAGATAGCTTTTGGGTCCATAACTTCGATCTTCATGTGACTTTTCATGGAAAAATATAATTAAGTTGTTGAAGTTAGTGTACTTCAGTATCTACAGAATTTTCAGACGTTATTGGGGTTTCTGGGACAAGCTTTCATTAGGCAAGGATGGCAGATGTAAAGCAGGTATCAGTTGTTTGGTGGAAAATAGCTTCAAATTGAGATTAATAAAGTTGTTTATAAAATTTGACAAAGACTGTCCTAATATCACCAGATTTAGTGATGTCCCCATTATTTGCTCTAATTTAATCAACTGATTTACCTCAGCATCTTTGTAGTGTAATCAAGAAGCTCTCAGGCTTTTTAGTTTGGTTTGGTTTTTTTTTTTTTTTTTAAATTCTTAGTGGTTTCAGAAAGTTAAATACTTATTTTTCTGGTGAAGAATTTCTGCCTTTTTTATAAGTGTGTGTGTGTATATATATATCTATATCTGTCTATTTAAGTCTGAGAACACCCCTATGAAGTGGGAATGCACTATTGTCCCTGTTTTGGAGGGACCTGAGCTGACCTGGCTCTTGACAGGTCATTCATCATCTGAACGGATGTCTGTCAGCTGAAAAGATAGTAACTTCCATTCCAAACAAGAAGGTAGTTGTCGGTAGCAGATGAAGGTATGGGAAGACTGAGGCCTGGGTGCATAAAGGGAGTGATACAAAAAAGCAGTTAGCGCTCCTGTGCTTTACTGGTAGGCAGCTGGTAACAATAGTGTAAGCTGCAACTGTAAGTACATAGAAATGGAGTTTGCAATAGCAGAGGTGTAATGAAGCATTTAAGCAGTCATTTGGGAAATGGATATATTAATTCTGCTCCCTGGTATTTTTTCTGAAGGACTGGAATCCATGGGAGTGCCTTCATCATTGAGCTGTGTGATAATGCTCCATTTTCATATGTGCTGATAAATTCTGTCTGGCTTAATGAGTCCTCCATGTCTGTTCTTCACTCCTGCTGCACAGGTATTCCAGGCCTCTCCTCCTCTCTCTGCTTGGTGGGTAGAGAAGTCAGGGGAGATAGATTTGTAGTCTTCCTGAGCAGCATTGAAGTTAAATGAGTGAATGGTACTCCTCCAGAATATTTTTTACAAAAAGGTATACTTTTCTGAATTAAATCTGTGACCACAGCCCTTTTTCATGAACTCAAGAGTGTTAATGAACACTGGATCTGAACTAAGTCAACCAGGGATAAAACTTAGGGATAAGGATGCTTAGTCCAGGCATTCTGATTCGGTTTGGATATGGAATAGATGTTAAGCCATCCATCTCTGGCAATATGGGAGCAGTTTGGGGCATGCTCAGAAGCATAACTTGATATGATTCTAGAACTCTGCTGATAAAAACTTGGGTGCCCGTAAGATCTGAAGGGTAGACTATGAGTGCAGGGTTTACACTTCTCTGTCCAAACTGACATAATCTCACTTGTAGGTAATTCCTTGAGGCAGGTGTTTGCTTTTGGTCCTACAGTTCTGAAGATACCCAGTATAATAAGGATTTACAGTATCTGGCATAATGTTCCTCTTGCACAAGGAAATTGAGGGATCTCCTCTGTGCTCAAGTGGTAGTGATTTTACTGTCCGTTCACCTGTCACTGCCTGAGAGATTGAACTGAACCCAGGCAATTGGCAGCTTGCTTCTTGGGTTCTGATAAAGAAAAATCAACATTATCAGTAGTTTTCATCTTCGCCTTCTCTATCTATGTCTAATGGTAAGGACCACTCTGTGACCTTCTTTCTTTCCAATATCCAGCATTTAATGTGTTCACAGCTGTTCTGTTTTTCCTCTTTGTAAAATAATTCAAAAGAACCATCAGTCATAGCTAATAGGATTTTTGGCTGGTGGTTTTTTTTCTTTTCCCCTCTTCAACTGAAGTAGAGATTAGGAGCATAATGCAGAATGGACATGAACTTTTTGATAGCATCCCTATGTAAGTTGTAGCAAGGATTTTGTGATACTTCTTTAGTAGTGATCTGACTTTCAAGTTTGAAATGAAAGTTTAAAAAACTCAAACCAGAGGACTAGTTCTGGGTCCTGTCTTCTATTAGTTCGGGACCTGGGACATGGTGTGACACCATTTATCTTTCGTTTCCTGTCTGTCTTGATTCAGTTTAAATAAAAGATGTATGTCAGACAAAGGATTCAGTTGTCTGATTGCACTATTTCTATATCAGGTAGCTCACAAGTTTTCAACTCTTACAGCAGTTACAATAAGCATATTAGAGAAAAGAGAAAATATAGTCATCTTTTTTTGGCTCATAGGCCATAAAAAGGTCTCCACATTTTGTCAGGTAATTATGAAATAGTATATTGGGCTTGCATGGCAAGGTTTTGGTAGCGGGTGGTACAGGGGTGGCTTCTGTGAGAAGCTGCTAGAAGCTTCCCCTGTGTCTGACAGAGCCAATGCCAGCCAGCTCCAAGACAGCAGAGAAATCAGGAGTCGAGTTCAGTAGTTTCTAAGATTTGGTTTTATATCTCATTATCCTACTCTGACTTGATTGGTAATAAATCAATTTCCCCAAGTTGAGTCTGTTTTGCTGGTGCTGGTAATTGGTGAGTGATTTCTCCCTGTCCTTATCTTCACCCATGAGCCTTTCATTAAATTTTCTCTTCCCTACCCTGCTGAGAACGGCAGTGGTAGAGTGGCTTTGGGGGGAACCTCACCTCCAGCCAGGCTCAACCCACTACAAATAGCTGGTAAGATGTGCATTTAGCTCTGTTTGTCTCAAAGTGAACAGGTTAGAACTTGTTGACCACAAGAATAACAGTAGCAAACTTTTTTTTGCTAATAATAAAAGATTTCTTGCTGATATCTGTTGATTACAAGGAAAGCAAATGCAATGGGGAGACTTGCAAAGCTGTACATCCATTGTAAATAAGTAGTTTTATTATGTTCTATATAAAGAACGCAGGAAGTCTGCTTAAAGACTGCTTTGTATCCGTAACAATGTTAAATATTAAAATATAGAGTAGAAAATTGCTGAAAAGCTTCTAGCTCATAATACAAAAGATGTTAATCTGAAAATGCATTTACAAGAAAATAATTTCTGTTTAGTTTTATGGTGGGGGGAAATGATTACTTTCTATATATATTTTTTAGTAGTTGACAAAACTGATTATTTCACTCAACCATGTTGGAAGGCTACGTACTTACATCTTTAAAAAATACGAGCTATTTCAGTATGTTTTTCTACTGTATTTTGTCCAGAGCGAGAGCAGTTTTGGGTGAATGGCTGCTTTAAGCTTGTTGTAGTTGCCCATTTCCCTCTGTAATCTACTAGTTTATGGGATCTTTTGAAAATTACTTCTTTGCAGTTCTTCTGTGGGGAGTAAATTGGTGTAATAAATTGCATGTGCATGATTAAGAGTAACATTTTGGCGCATGGAACTGTCATTACTTTATATTAACTACAAGATGGAAAACGCAGCTCAGGATGTGGTTAGCTGGCTCACAAACTCGTTTTTTGACTTGCTGTCAACCAAGGGTCCCAAGTCTTTTTTTTTTCTACATAGTTGCCCCCTAGTCTGTCTTCAGCCTTTGCCAACGCATGAGTTTGTCCCCAGGTACAAGACTTAGCATTTGCTTGAGGTTCCTGTCAGCCTATTCATTCAGTTTGTTGAGCTCCCTCTGAATGTTAACCCTACCTTCAAGCCTATCAACCATGTCCCCATCCCATATTTGGTGTCTGAACAAACCTGAGAGCGCATTCTGTTCCTTTGTCCAGGGTGTTGAAGTTAAGTCGTGTTGATCCCTCTGTCAGTCCCTGAGGAATGGCATCTGTAGCAATGTGCTAATTAAAATATGAGGAGTGCCAGTTAGACTTAGAACTATTGACAACTACTCTTTGTATGTGGTAATCCAGACAATTTCCCACCCATCTTGCAGTCTACGCATCCCTCCAATTTGGCAACAAAAGTACTGTGAGACTGCATTGAAAACCTGCAAGCTTCAAGATAAACAACATCCCTGGTAATATCCTTGTGCACTGAACCAGTCATCTCGCCGCAGAGGGCAGATTTATCAGGCATAATTTGCCATTTGCAAATCCATGTTGGCTGTTTCCAGTCACCTTGCTGCTGTTCTTGTGCTTGAAAGGGGCTTCCACAAGGATTTGTTCTGTAATTTTTCTGGGGACTGGGGTGAGGGTGGTCATCCTGTTGTTCCCTAGGAGTTTCTTCTTCATCTTTTTGAAGGTGACACTATACACTTACCTTTTCCCAGTGGCATCCACCAATTACCACTACTTTTCAGGTGTGATAGGGAGAGATCTCTTGTCCAGCTTAATATATGTTTCCCATCTAGATTCATAAACTAGCATATTTCCAGTTTGCCTAAGTGGTCCTTAAGTTGTTCCTTCTTTCCTGCAGGTCGTGCTTCCCTCCTCCAAACTCTGCTACTAGGCACTGGGGCCTGAGAAGCTTGACAGTAGACCTTGCTGGTAGAAACTGGCAAGGTATTGAGTGTCTTAGCCTCTTTCCTGTCCTTTGTCACTAGATCTTTCCTCTCCTTCAGCAGTGGACATGTGTTGTCCTGGCTTGTAGGAGGATATCCAGTATGCTTGCAGAATCCCTTCTTTTTGTTCTTTGCATCTCTTGCTAATTTCAGCTTCAGATATGGTTTTCCTAATTCTATCCCTGCATGCCTGGAAAGTGCTTCTGTGTTCCTCCTCGGTAACTTGTCTCAGGTTCCACCTTCTGTAAGCTTCCTTTTTGGTTTTGAGCTTCATTAGAAGTTCCCCATTTAGCCAAATTGCGGATCAAACAGTCCCTTCTCATCCTCTGTGGAGGTTGTCCTTGAAGACCAACCAACTCTCTTGGGTACCTTTGTCATTCATGACCATCTTCTATGAGATCTGGCCAAGCAGACCTCTGAATAAACTAAAGTCCATTTTCCTGTAATCCAGGGGTTTTTTTTTGTTCTGTTACTTGCCTTCCTCAATTCCCTTAGAATCTTGAACTCCTGTATCTCATAGTTGCTGCAGCCCAGGCAGCTGCTGACTTCCATGTCCCTAATTAGACTGTTTTTTGAAATTTATGAGTAGAAAATTCGGTAGAGCAACACTCCTCGTCAGTTTGTTCAGCATTTGTGTCAATACTTGTCCTCAATGTATTTGAAATCTGTGTAGCCTGTGCCCTACTGTTGCTCTTCCAGCAATTGAGCTGCTGGTTCTGTTCCGCCATGAGGACAAGGGTAAGTGTGTGAAAGCTTCCCTTGTTGCCTGCGTGTGCCTCTTACCTCACATCTCCAGCACCTTGAGAGCTTGATTTAGTTAGGTTTGGAATATATCCTCCTCATGATTCCCAAATTTCTTTTGGCATGTAGAAGCAGTAATTAAGTACAAATATAGTTTATGTGAGACTGAATGTGTTTGCCACCCAAAGGCAAATGGCTTATTTGGCATATATCAGGTAAATGCTTGGTTTTGTTTCCATATATTTCAACACACAAACAGATGGTTTAAACATTGTCATTTCTGCCTCAGACTGTAATTTAATTTGACCTAAATAATCATTGTACATCTACTCATCTGTTTCTTCTCCTGTTTGTACCTTCTATTCATATCCTAGAATCAAGATTAAAAAAAATTCAGTATTACTTTGTGATAAAAGTGATCTGTATTGGTGGTAGGTGCAGTGTAGGAAATAAGTCTGACCTAATAGCATATGTTGAAAAGCAATAGCTAATGTTTTGGCTAGTTTGTTAGCCAAGTTTTGAAAGGAAAAAAATACACCAAACAAAAAAAATCCCCAACACCCCCAATCCACAGAAAGCCCTGAAGTGGTAATGTGCTGCAGCTTTTCAGATGGTTTTCAGGAATACGCCATTACAGTGATGGTGGTGTATGTATGTATGTGACCTATTTAAGTCCTCAGAAGCATTGTATTTCTTCTGGGGACAAAGCTTTATGAGAAAGGACCAAGAATACAAACTTGGTTCTTTTTGGAAAGAATTTGTTAACTCTGCACTTAACTAGCTGAATGTATTTTTAATATTCTGTTCTTTCTGAATGTGGAAAAGAATACCTTGTGGTAGGTAATACTGTCTGCTTTGAATTATAATGAACACACAAAGTGTAAAGAATCTGTTATTTAATATTTAGTATTTTAAACATTTATTTAGTGTGGGTTAGGTATTTCTTTTGGTTTTGTTTGTGTCATCTGTTTTAAAATATATCTTAAAACCTGACACAGGCTTCAAGCCGTCAAGAAGATGAACAAGTGGTCCTTGTCAGAACAGATCGAAGTGGAAGAACATGGCCTGTGACCGCACCAACTGAACCACAGGAGCCAAAAGGAGGACGGAGAAAGCAACAGATGGTAAGTTTTGCAATTGTTAGTGTTAAAGTGTAATTCTGAAATGATTTTGTAGTTTTATGATACCCTAATTAATATGAGTGTCTTATCAGAATGTTAATAGGTAGTTAAAAAGTTCCTTTCAGAAGATGATTGTAATTAAGTATTAGAGTACACATTTATTAAGCATATATTAAGTTTATTTTCAGTCTACATTTCCCTAGAGATCACTTTAGGGCTTATTTAAATGCACATTCAAGGAAAAGTAAGTTTTTCAAAATATCGCAGTCTCTTAGCCAAGTAGTTTATATTACATAACTTTATGTAAATAATGAAGATTAGCAGAGGTGAGTATTTCCAAAATAAGGAAAAATTTACTGAGATACTCGGGTCTCAGGGGCTAATTTTCCTTTTCTTCTCTCATGATCAAAAATACTGCTAGTGCTGATAGTAAAAAGTATGACCTAATCTTTGTAACAAAGCGCTTTGGGGAACAGTGAGAAGCTTGGAGACTGGAGCAGTGTTTTATTCTTAGGATATTTGCTTGCAACAGTAAATAAACTAATATTTTGATCTTGGTATAAGAAGAGATGACAATACCTCATATTTCTTGCAAGTATGTTTTGATTAGTAGGACAGATCAGTTTGTAACACTGCTATGGAGGAGTGGAAGGCACAAAAGGGTGAGGAATTAGTTGTCATATTCCTGTTGTTTCCATTTTGGAAAATGCCATCTTGCTTTGTTAATGACCGTTCCCTGTGCTCCTTCAGGATTTAGTTTAGTCCTGCCCTAAAGGACAAACTTTATTCTCTTGTGCACTCTAAGGTGGCAACATTTCCGAGCAGAGGTACTACGTTTATAAAAGTTTCTCAGTAGTGTCTGTGATTGATTGCTGTGTTTCAGTAGTGTCTGTGACTTGACAATTCAAAAACTTCTGTAACTAATAAAGATTACTTTTTTGGAATATTCCATCTTTGAGCTGATTAACTGTTTCAGTGAATTACTGTACATCTTTCTTAAGTGGTAATGTTGTAGCTCTGATAGCTTAAGGATAAGAAGGATATAGTGATTGTGGGAAGAGGCTGTATTTTTATTTAAGAGCTACTGATGCAATTGAAGAAAGGGGAGGATGTTCTTTTCCTTAGGTCACATGAAGCAGCAAGCCCAGTTATTTCACATGGGCTTAGTTTGACCCATGATTCTTTAAACTTGTTGAAAGTATTAGGATCTGAATTTTATATTTGTTCTTTCTCATTAGGTTAATACTTATTTTCAATATCTTTGTTTCCAGGTCCCTACTCATATAGATAAAGAAAGAGTAAGGTATTTTCAGGATGATGATAGTATGAGCCTGAAAGATTTGGTCAAAAATGAGAAGATGAGAACAGCAGAGGATCAAAACTCACTGTTCATGCGTATGGCGTCAAAGGTAAGGTGTCATGTGTATGGCTTTTTAATTAAGCATTTTATTATTAGAAGTTTTAGGGAGGACATGAGACCTCAGTGCTCTAGGTCTGTTACTTTTGGTTGAGAATTGTGATTGGCTTGAGTAGTAATCAAGCCTGTTGTAAGATGGTCCTGGTAGATGTTATCAAAGTGCGGGAAACCTGCATGCATGCAGGAAATGTGGTGCATCCGGTTCCTTCACAGAAGTGATTGTGCTGGTCCTCTGCCTGCAGAATTTGATGCTTTTGAGGTGAACGCTTTTAGAGTCTGTTGTACCTTAATTGGTTACTTATGCCCAACAAAGCAGCTTTTCCCCAATTTAGTGATGAATAATGACGAAGCAGCATTTTCTTAGTGTTTAGAACTTCTCTTCCATCTTCCAGTTGCAAGAATCAATGAGATTTGAAGCAAATTACCTGAAATTCCATGAGCATATCCACGAGATAATTTATGCTCACAGGCCACACAGATTTATGCATTATGGTTCCATGAGTGATTTCCCCTTAAAAGAGTGGCCAGCTCACAGACACATACTGCAGTCCAAATGGAATGATTAATTTCTGTATCCAAACTGGATAATAAAGGATACTTTCTGTGCTCGATGTGGAAGTGTTTAATAGCGGTGATTTCCAATAGCTATGACATACTGTTTCTCTAGCATGTTTCAAATTTTACTAGGTTACCACTCCAGTATTTTGTGCACCACTGAGCAGGTTTTGGAAAAGCTTTTAGCATGGAATTAGTATCATCACAAAAAAAAAAAAAAGTTTTTCCATTTATCTAGAAGGCAAACAAAATAGTAGAGACTAGGTTTTGCTTTTTTTTTTTTTTCTTTTTAAAATTCTCCTTCAGGTGATACTTGAAAGAATTGGAAAAGCCATAATAGTGCCAAGAGAAAATATTGAACCTGATGCTATAAAGCACCTGGCAGGAAGCTCTTCTGAAGAGATTACCAGAACTTTAGAAAGTAGTGTGCTTTATGCATCTTCTCACTCAGCTGCCCTGGTAGAAGTTCTCCTTCTCTCTCAGTGGCATACTCAAAAAAATTATGCCCTTGGGGTCCAGTTAAATAAACATGTCTTGTTCCAAGTATTTTCTTTCCTTCTTTACCTTCCCTTCCAAAAAAAACCAACTCCAAACACATAAACCTTTGCTTCAAAACCTGTGTAATAGTGCAAAACTGTTAACTGTAATTCACTAGCATATCTGTCATGCAAACATTTACAAGTAAATAAAAATGTAAGGACACAATAGAACTTTGTATTGTTCACATCATATGATATTAAGCGTAACAAAGAGAAATGGTTACCATTTTCTCAAAGGCTTTATTCATCTTGTGTTGTCTTGTCTCCATTAAATATTTTCTTTAGAAGAAGTAATTTTTGTGATAAATGGAGGTTGGGATGTATGTGTATGAATGCCTATATTAAAACATAAGTGGAATGGAATTTAAAAAAAAAAATCTTTAACTCAAATCTGGGCATCGAAGGTGAGCTTGTAAATCAATATTAACATGTCTTTCTGAAATTGTTATTAATGTGCTCCATTTATCTTGTGTTTAGTCTGATGTTTTCGTGTGACTGCTTCCACTGAACAATTTACGGTATTGCTTTTTGTACTCTGATTCTTTTCAGAGCTGTGAAAATAAAAGCAGGCTAATTTAAGCTTCCCGAGTCTGAGTCTAGTAATAGCAAATATTTGCAGTGCCCATATGAAGACATAGTGGAGAGTGGTCTCAAAAGAGAAATATTTTTTTGCCTGGATTTTTCCAAACTCAAATGAAAGGCCATTTGGACTTCTCTGAGAAACATACGTGCATTTATACTGTAATGTACTTGGCCTTACCCTGAAATTCCTAAACTTTGTGAAAAGCATCATATATTAATTGATTCCAAGTTTCTTCACTTCAAACTGGAAATACGTTTAGATTCTTAGAGCATGTTCCGTCATCCTTGGTTTAGTTTTTGTATTTTTGATGTTATATTAAGTAATTATTAATGCAAGGAACACTAGCAAACTTGAAAGGAGATCAAAGATTTCTATATTATTTAGTTTTGTAAGTCTTCAAAGGGAAAATTCTGATAATTTTTCTTTGTAATTTTTTTTTTGTTCTGTTTTTTTTCTATTCGATTTTGAAATGCCATGGATTTTCCAAGTTCTTGATGACTGAGACACTTAATGCAAGAGCAGCTATAGGAGAGAGTCACTCAGCCCAGTATTCCATGTACAGTGAGTGCTTAGGAGAAAGAGTCTAAGAACAGGTCATATTTCCACTTACGTAGCCCTTCTTGGCCTTTAGCAATTTGGAAGCTTTTATGCTACCCCCTTACCTGGTATTTCTCTCTGCTTTTGGTTTATAGATAGCTATGTTAATTGGGGATTGGACTGAATATCCCATTACTTCCTTTCTGTGGCTCCTCATCTCTCATTCTATCGTTTGTACCTATTGCTAGAAGATTTGAGTTGTAATTATTGAATTTGAAGAAAACAGAAAACCAAGTCCTGTATGCCTAACATCTTTGGTTAGCATTCTTGGACCTGCAGCCAGCTCCTCAAAGATTTTAGTTACTTGCACTGTGAGGATTTCTGGGACAATGGTGAAATTGGATCCGTTTAGGAATGGTGCAGAAACGGCCCGGCTCGGTATGTAGCTGTTTTAAAAATAAAGATTCTGTACAAATGAGGGTTAAATTTGGCTACTGAACTTTTGCGTCCATATAGTAGAGGAAAATGTAATATAAATTGCTTATAAATGCAACTCCTATAAAGAGGCAATTATGTAGAAATGTGGAGTCTATTTAGTGGGAGTTTAAAATAAGTTTGTACGGAAGAAATACGGGTTATGAGGGACTCTTTGGAAGCGAGAAGCCTGCAGGAATGTGGTGTTGAAAAAAACCTGATCAAGGTATTAATTAGAGCATTTAGGAAAGATAAGTGCATGCCAGAAGAACTAATGAACTATTTGCATTAATATCCTCTATAAATGAGGTCAGAGCAGAGCCATTATGTACAGGGAATAAGTGAAAAACTGTCTCAAGTTAACAGTGTCAGTAAAATGAATTTTAGTTCAAATTTAGAGAAATCCATTATTTTAAAAAGAAATTTGAATTTGAGATGAATAATAACAAATGACTAAAACCGAATGGTCCTCACTTAAGTGGTCTGTAAGAAGTCAGGTGTGACATGCTGAACTATGAACTGCTGAGTGTAATCTTTATTCGTCCTGAGGAACGGAAGTATAATGGCAATCTGAAAAAGAAAACAGAGGGCAGGAATAAATGGTTATTTTTTATTATAAAAGGAGATTACCAGTGGATTCATCAGGAATCTTTTCTGTTCAACACATACATAAACCATCTGAAGGAAGAGATACTTCGTGACCTGACAATTTGTTATTGTTACATACTGATTCAGGACTGTCAAAAATAGAGGTCATTATAAATTGTAGAATTTCGAAGTACAACCCTGGGATTTTTCTAACATTGTGAAACTTATATTTGAGTGGATTCTTAAGAGTCACTTTAGAGAGTTGCTGGAGAGATGCACATATTTTAGTGGTGTGAGTCATCTGTCCTATTTTAAATGCTGTCTGAAAGACATTATGGGTATAAAAGGAATTAAGATGTCTAGCTCAGACACAGGAGATTATGCTATAGACCTCTCAAATAAGGAGAAAGATCCCACCATGGGTATTGAGGCAGTAAATTCAGATGAAAGTCAGGGTTGATGAATGCCAAATGATGGTAATCGTGAAGCTGAATGAAGCTGTAGCTGTGCATATACCACAAGAGGCTGTTACTGCTTGATTTGAGAGTCATTGTGAATCTGCAAACATTGTCTCAGTGCTGGTGGGATTAAAAAGAGAAACAGAATTTTGGGGATTATGGGGGGGGGGGAAAAAAAAGGGAATTTAGCACCAATTTAAAACATAAAAGGCTATTGTAGTGCATCCATGGTGTACCCATAGCTTGAAGGGTTCCCAAGCTCATAAAGCATAACCTGTCGGCAAAGGCACAGAGTGGTGGCCGTTTGAAGAAAACCTAAGAAATAAGTTTCATAGGAAACAACAATTTTTGTTTCTCATAGGTGAAGTGGTCACAGATCAGTGTTTAACATGAAGGAGGTTTTTTTT
>VXBL01004259.1:106654-122930 GCA_013400195.1 Aramus guarauna | reverse complement strand
TTTTTTTTTTTTTTCCAGTGAAGAGGGAAATTGTAGAACTCATGCTGTAAGAGCATGAGGTGCTGCGGAGGCCTTAATCGTGAGTGGGAGGAAAAAAGATAAAGTGACTTTGTGAAGTACAATTTCATTGATAAATATTAAATAGGGAAATCTAGATAAGCTTTGGGCTTAGGATTTCCACAGTGAAATGTTGAGAGCTGCAAGCGTGTAGCAGAAGTGTCAGTTCCATGTGCTTTGTTTATGCTTTTCCCCATGTGTTTTAGCCATTGCTGGAGGTTGATTTTGCAACACAACGTGATCACACTGGGTTAGAGCAAGCAGCTGGGTTTACTGCGTTTCATTCTAAAAACTTCTTTCTTTTAATTTTTTTGGTGTGGTTTTTTTGTGTAAGGATAAAATTTCTTAATGATGTTATGGGAATGTATTGTGTTTCCTGACTTGGGCAACTGCTTTATTTTAGTTCGGGAAGGCTCTGAAGTTCCTACTGACTTCAATAAGCTTTGGATCAGATGCTACGTACCATGTTTCTTTTTCTTGTTACTAGGCAAAGATGTGCAACATCACATTATTTTATTAGAACAAGCTTCTTGAATGAACAACTAGGTCTTGACTAATCTTTTAAGATTGAGCCATATTATTTATTTACTAGCTAAGTGTGCTGGAGCATGTGCTCAAAGTAGATGGCTTGGTCCATTACTGTTCAAGAGGAGGTTGTTCTCTTTTGGCTGTACAAGGAATCTGTTGCAGTGGATTTTAGTGGTCCAAATTTTAATTTATGGTACTGAAGTCCTCCAGTCCCATGCAATGTCACATTTAGGTTTTGAAGGTATTTTTGTTCGGCTTTCATAAGAAGAAGCATCATAGATGCTAGTTCTTCTTCTCTGTTAAAATCTGAAATGTTTTAGTAATTTCTTTACAGGTGATTCCCAGCTCTTGTCACCACAAAATGTGATGGTCTTCCCCAGATGGTGATTGTTTCTTGATTCTAAATGGAGAAACTGGCTTCTAGGCATCCCGAGTTTTCTGTGTCTTTAGGTAGAAGGCATTCTTGTTCACAGCATTGCAAGATCAGTGTTAGCGCTGAAGTGTTGGCAGCAGTCTGAAAAATTTAGCTGTGATCACAGATATTCTGGATTGTTTCCTTATGCACTTTATAAACCTATACTACAGAAAGTATCTGCACTATGATCTGGGGGCTCAGTGAGACAATCTTCAAAAATCTTGCATCTCTGAGTGGATTCAGAAAGGTGTTATTGTGTCCAGCTGGAAGTCTAGCAACCAAACCTCTTTTGTCAGTTTTAGCTTGATAACATAGTACACAAATTTGACACATATGAATTATTTTCTCTTTGCACCTTCATTTGAGAAGTGGAAAAAAAAATCCAAAAAAATGAATCTGTCATTTTTCAGAAGAGCGGTGGGAGTGGGAGGAAACTGCTGAAAGTCTATAAATTATATCCGACCTATCACTTAAATTCTGTTGAATAATTCCATTCATTTTATCAATCTGAACTGCTTTTGTTGAGTGACTGTTGTGATTTTTTAGGTGTGGCTACTGGGATAGTTGTCCACTGCAGACAAGGCAGTTGCTTTTAAAGAATGAAATATAGGGTATATTTTTACCAACAACCTTCTTTTAAAGATCTCTGCTGCATGATTTTTTTTCTCATTGCAGTGTTGTTTTGCTTCTGTAAGTTCTAATGTCAAATCTGATGCCAACATAATTTGTGGGAAGAAGAACATTTGATAGGTCACTCATCCTTAGGTCCAGTTGAGTGCCTCTTTCTATCTAAGTGGAAAACCAACCAAAATTTGCCTGAATTACCAAAAAGATTTTTTTTTTTTTTTTTTTAAATGTGTTGCATTTGTCGACTTAATGTCTTAAAATTGCTGGCTGTTCAGCCAAGGAAAAGTTAAGAATACAAACTTAAGGAGCCTCTGCTACCATAATATAGCCCAATATATCTGGGTTTTTTTTTTTTAGACCTTTTATCTAATAGATGATACTTTTCCATATAGTCCCTATCTCATTCAGTCCGGTGAACGTTCAGTGTCTGGCAGCAAGGTGGCTCTTCAGTCCTTACAACTCCTTGGTTATGCAGTGTCTCACCTTTATTGCCACCTTTAAACTAATGTGAATTTACCAATGTGGACAGAGGAGCCTCAACCCTCCCTGTCTTTGTCACCTCAGTCTTGTGCAGCGTACTTGCTCCTACTCCCATGACGTGTTGGACCAGCCAGCAGTATTATTCCCCATGCAGTTGTAGCTGTGGCCAGTGGTGGTTACCACCAAAACCAGGCTACAGCACTATTGTTTCCTTCATGGATTTTCCCAGGGCTTTTATTACTTTCCCAGACTATGCCAGAAAGAAAATTCCAGCCACATGACTGTTGAGGATGGAGGAAATGGGCACTGCTCTCGTGAGTGAGAACAGAATGAGACAGACCGACCAGCGTATTTGCCAGCTTTTGCACAGCTGAATGCTCTGCTCCACATGAACGTTGCTTTCCTGATATTTAGTGTTTTAATGGTATTTCAAATGATATACAGACTAGTTGTTATGCATCTCTGAAGATGATGACATAATTGCAGTTTTGTAAAGGGAGGTGGGGATGTTGAAATAGAAAGATGTAATTCATAAAAGGATTTACTTTCTTAAATGAGACTTGGAAGAAATGTCAGTACATAGACCCAAATTCTCTATCCATGAAACCTCTGTCTAATCCCGTTGGCAAATGACGTTACCACATGCCAGACTCCCACTCAGATTCACAGACTAAACATCTGTTGTGGTCAGGTCATACTCATCCTTACAAGTCTTTTATCCATCTGTAAAATTTCCTTTTCTCAAGAGCTTCACAAGATCAGATGGAGAAAATACGCCATCTCCTTGCTATTTGTTTGCCCATTGAGCCTATGTTTTAAATTTAGATGAAAAGCAAATTCTGATTTATCAGTCCCCTTTCTCCCATTCTTCTTTTTGTAGTCGTGGTTCTAATACAACCCTGCTGTACTGGAGGCTCTTATCTCCTGTTACTTTTTGGCTTCTGTTCACAGGGGTTGATGTGGACATAGTTATCTCAAGCAGCTTGAAATACAGCCTCTCCCACAGCCATCCCATGCATGCTATTATGTCAAATTTATGAACATCATGATAAAGCCCCAAATCTTTAATTTTCAGCACTGAAAAAAGCTTTTTTCTTTTAAAAAAACAAAACAAAAAAACCCAACCCAAAACAAAAATTAAACCCCTAACTCTGATCTTTTTGATATATGGAAAAAAGCAGTCCTTAAAGCCTGATCCTTTCATATTGCATTGTTACCCCTAAAGAAAAAAAAACCCTGTTTGAAGTTACTGTGTTTCTACTTTTTACTTTCTTCAGCTTGGAAAGCAGATTGGGGTCTCACTGCTACAGAAGCATGACTATAGGATACAAAATAGTCAACAAACCATTTGAAAACTGATTTTTTTTTTTCTTTCCTGCCAGTTTTAGAATGAAAAGTTTGTGTGAAGTTTTATGTTTTCACTACTGATAGCTTTCAGTAGCCTGTCTGTAGTTCCTTCTGCCTTTGACTGTTGTAAGTAGTTCAATTTTCCCAAATTCATGCTGTTAAGACTTACGTAATTCTTTCACTTATGTCAATAGATGCTTGTGGGTGTACAGAGAGTGATTTCTAGAACATTACCTCAATAGAAATTACCTTCTATTTCTATGCATAAATTCTACTAAGGCTTTTTTTTTCTTTTTGATTACGTTTTACTAAAAGAAACTGAGAAAGATTGATTTATGTTTTTCATCACACTATTTAAATTGTGGCCATAAACTCATTTTATTTATAAAATCTCTGCAGTAATCCATAACATGAATGTAAGCAGTGAAAAATACAAAACTATATTAGTAATGCTGACCTTCATTTATGGATTTAGTAGAGAGGTATGCTGGTGTTACAGGTTTGCAAAAAGGGAATTTGCATGTTGCCTTTCCTTGGTTCCGAAGTCTGTAAAATGGCAAATTGCTTTCAGCCTTATCATTTTTACTTGCTGTGCAAAGTTGCTTGTTGCACGTCTTTGCATTTCCACCACCGTAAACCAAAATAATGGTCTAGAAACATTTCGAAAGCTAACATGAAAAATGCAGAATCTTGCTGCTGCTATTATTATGTAATAAACTTTTTTCTTCTCTTTCTTCACACGGCGAAGCCATTCTAGCACGGTATTTAATTGACATGATAAAACTCTAACAAAGCTCTGGTGCACTGTTGCTTTTTACATTTAATTAAAGGTCTAAGCATGCGCATGGTTTGCTGTAAAAAAACAATTAATATGAAAACCGAAGAGGAAATAATTTCAAACACCTTGTTCTGTGTTCCGCTACATTTCGGTTCAATGCACTAAAGAACTTTCTGTGTGTATTGTGTGGACCCAAAGTTAAAGCTGTTCCTGCCCGTGGAAACGAATCAGCAGCGGTGACAGCTGCATTAGGAAAGGAAAGCAGGGAGCAGGAGGAACTGTGTGGATGCTGCCCATATCAAATGACTGCGGAAGCATTTGGTGTTCTTCATGAATTATTTTAAAATGACGAGATATGTTACAAATGGAGACTTGTGCAGAACAGTCTTTTCTAGGCGTTTAAGTTATGGCCAGGGATAACGGTGAAGTTAAATGCTAGTCACACTTTCAATAGCAGGATTCTGTGGCTGAATTTTGTTTTGCTTACGTTTAATTTCATTGACTTGCATATAAAGTTTTATCTGTTCTAATAACTAATTATAGCAAAATCTACAGTTTTCATTTCAAATGGCTGAAGCAAAAAGGAGCTTGGTCCCTCCCCATTGAGCAGGACTCTGCTTGACTTCTGCTGCTCCAAGGTGTAGTCCTAAACTACCTGCTCATCCACTTGACTCATAATATTTTCCTGTCAGTGACAGAGGCTTTAAAAGCACTCTGTGCGGTGACATTTTAAAATCCTTTGATACTATGTGTTTAAAATATTATTTGTTTCACTGGGATGATAGGTTTGGGAAATGCCTGTATGCTGAATTACATGTTGAATTAAACCTACAAATTCAGATGTCTCTGCTCCTAGAGAGATTGGAGTTGTAATAAACTTAACATGATAAAATTCTGCCGTGCTTTGGCTTAAGCAAATGCTATTTGAGATCAGAAAGACTGTTTTCTGAGGTGATTTTTTGTAAACTATAGGTGCTAAATGCTGAATAAATTTAAATGTGATGAGATGTATTCATATGCCACTCGGGTTTATATTCTAAAATAATAGTTTATTCTTCTTTATTGCAGCTTCCCAAAATATATTGTGAGCACAACATTCCACAAATATTAACTCTGTCATTTAAAGTTGAAGACGTCAGTGTTGCCATGACAATTTAAAACCAAACTGATACGTTTTATACAATCTATAGAGTTGTTTGTTTTTTTTTTCTTTTCACAAATTTGCCAAGCAGATGCACTTTTATTAGCTTATATGGAAGGAACTTTAACTATCATTGCGTTAGTGAGAAAACAGGAAAAGCAGAAGTTCAACAGTTGCATACAAAATAGAACAAGAAAATAAGCAGAAAAGTGTACGTATAAAAGAACTGAAAAGAGCCCACACTAGAAAGATGCCGGTTTATTTTCTTACCGTGCTAATGGCGTTTAATGGAATTTCCCGTTTCACCCCCAAATTTCAGAGGAAATTTGAAGAGGGGGAAAAAAAGTATGCACAAGGTATTACATAGGAGTAATGCCTGATGATTAGGAGTTCTCTCTTTTTGAGGTTTCCTTTCAGTATCACAATGGTAGTCAATTCTTTAGCAGGACTTGCTTTCTAAAGGGCGCACCCAACGAGCGAGTAATGGCAGCGGAGGGAGAGATAAGAGACCCACATGCAGCACACTTCAGATGGAGTGTGTAGGCAGCCAGCGGTGTATAAGACTCCAGGGGTTTTACTGGCGCAATACAAAACCAGCATCAGTTTCAAACTAAGCTATGAGATACAGTTCCAGCGACCTGAACACGTATTGGCAGAAAAATCAGACTGACCCTGGGGTATACTTTGTAGGGATCTACTGGAGTTATTTTAGGTGGCAGCCCCATGCCAAGGTGCTTGATGGCTTCAGTAATGTCAAAGAAGAAAAAAGACATCAATTATTTTATTAAAATAATGTTATATAATGAAATTATTCATGTAATATATTCATATTATTCATGCTAATTATGTTAAGGATTTAATCAGCAAATACAACGTTGTAATTTTTCCCCTCTCTCAAATCATTCTCATTTATGCATAGTCAGATGCTGATCTTTCACTGAATTCCTGTGCTGAATGGTTAGAGATCTCTCTCCTTTTTTGGGGTTTTGGCCACGTTTGCACTGTATTAGAGCTGCCCAAATGAGAGCCCAAAGGATGATTTTTATCTGCTCCTGAAAGAAGTTTGGATGCCTTCCCTGGCTGCTGTTTAAATGTTTGTGTATTACAGGCCTTTCTTGATCAGGGCAAGCAAAATTGTGATGCCATCTCTCTAGGTTAAACCAAAACTGCATCCTAGTTGTGGGAAATGGGTCCCCCATCAGATGTAGGGTAGAAATTTCACGGTTGCACAATTACACTATAAGGTGTAGGAGGCTCTGTCATTTTGCTTGGTGCTAAGAGTCGTAAAGCTGCTTGTGTATTCTCTGGTTAACCAGTGCTTGCTAAAAGAGAAGGAAAACTTGAAAATTAGAGGGTGCGTGTGAAGGAAGAATGTGATAGATGAGCCCAGGAAAAAAAAAAAAGAAAAGGGAAAGAGAAGACAAGGGACTGTGTAGGTGATCTGTCTTATGAGAGCATCAATTTAGGTTAACTCTTGGTTTTCGCCAGTGTCTGGTAGAAACAAGAAGTTCAGGTGCATTGACTTTATTAGATGTCTGAATTTCTTCTATTAACTTCAGGCAGTTCAGTGATTTTTTTTTTTTTTTTTTTTTAATTTTTTTTAGGACATGCCAACTTAAAACTGATACATAAAAGTGACTACCTGCTTCTTTTCCATCTCTGTGCGGAGCGCAGCATATCCAGCACAGTGAGGGAACTAAATCCACAATTTCCATTGACTTTCACGCTCAACAGGTGTGATGCTTCAGCTGATGCAGAACAGCAGCTTTCCAGAAAATCTAATACATCAGCATAGCTCCTTCTTTAGATTTGTACTAGTTCTGTCTTTTGTATGGAGGAAGATTTGTATGAAAGAAATTGGTTTTTAAACGATTACATGCTTTCCTTCTGGCATTTTGGGGAACACTCTCTTCTTGTTCTTTCAGTTCCCATTTAACTTGTTTGGAGAGATTTTGTTACAGCCAAATAATGCAACTGGCAGAACACACTGGGCACCTTATTGTAAAAGTAAGAGTATGAGTTTTTTGAAAGACAATTTCCATTTTCTTCCTGAATAACTTTTCAGAAAGGCCAATATTTATAGTGGCAGTTGAAGAGTACTCTCTAGTCTTGCAGGTACATTTTCTTTTATTTCAGTTCTGACACATTGGTGTTTGGCATTCATAGGATTTGAGGGATAATCATATTTAAGGAATTATGCCTCTAAAAAAAATATTTTTTTTTTCATTGCTACTGGTGAAGAATGTGTTAGTGATATTCACTGTTACTATTCCTGTTTTGCAGACTAACTGTCGTCAGTGATATTTTGTTTGTTTTTAAGGCAGAAAACATTACTGAATGGATTTTCCTACTTATATTCATATCATATCTTACTTCAGTAGGAATACACAATTCTTGCTGGATGATATTTTGCCTCTCTTTAGGTTGCAAACAAATTCTTATTCCTTTCATGACTGATGTTTTTAGAGGTGAAAATATATCCTGTTTTAACACTCTTTTAAAGTCATCTAAAGGATGTGATAAAACACAGCAAGAAATGAAGATTCAGGGACAGGGTGACCATCTGTAACTTCGTCTCTTTGTCTCAGAACCGCAATATAATGGCACTGCGCATTGATGTGCTAGACTTACAACTTGAATAAAGGTCTCGTAAACTTCTCCTTAAAGGTGTGAAAAGAGGAGAAAAAATAACCCCTTATTTTTCCACTTTGTCCTTGGCTGTTTTTCTTCAGCAAGGGAAAGGTATGGTGCTTGAAGAGCATCCAATTGGATGTAAATTATTAATGACTAGGCTTTTTTTATTGCACGAGCAGGTTGAAATGCTCAAAATAACTTTTTTCTTAGACCCTGCTTCTTTCAAACAATTAATGTCTTTGAAGCTGGAGTGTTGTTTTCTTGAACTACCTTGCATTCCTTATTCTGTTATTTGTTAGTACTGCAGTGGGATCTACAATTTTGTTGCTGGTAGAGACTGTGTGATAGAGGTAATCTGAACCTGGTCAGTGAATACTCCTTCTCTAAATATCCCCTTACTGTGGCTTCTCTCCCCAAAATGCTGCATTGCTACCTACCTCGTCTTGTTCCTTTACTTCTCCAAAGTAATCTTACATTTATTTTACTTTCTTCTCCAGTGTTCTTCATCTAATTCTGTTGACCAACATGTATTACATCTTAAACCAGAAGTGCAATGTTGTCTGGCTCCCATGGGCTCTAGCTGTATGAAGAATTTTTTTACATGTCTTTTTATTTCCCAGAAAAATCCAAAATTTTGTTTAAAGACTCTCTACTGACTTACTCTAGCCTGATGCACATGCCTTGGGTGGGATTCAGGCTGCACTAGGAGCTTGCATTGAACAAGTGATGTATGGACATGATTCCACTTATGTATGCAACCTTTTTAGTAATAGAAGTGAAGGTATTATTTAATCTTTTCCACTGTTACCCTTCACTTTGAGGACTTTTAATTTTGAATCCTGAAATACTACCATTGGATTTCCAGGAAGCAGTAGGAGAACTCTCTGGTGCAACTGGAGAATCTTTCTCAGCATTCTTTTGGGTGACTCCAACTTTTGGCAGTGACTGGTTGGTTAGGGTTTTTTTTTGGTGTGGTTTTTTTTTGTGTGTGTGTGTTTTTTGGTTGTGGTTTTTTGGTTGTGTTTCTAGCTTGTTTTTTTTTTTTTTTTTAAGGCTCCTGAATTGTACTTGTTGTCATTGACTCCACTCAAGATAATGTATTGGACTTTTTATTGCTTCAGACCTACTCTTAGGTTTGAGTCATTGAATTATGAATATTTTTTCATATTGCGTCAAACGTGATGCAGAAAAGTATGATTCCTGAAGAACAGTGACATAATTTATTTTTTGTCTTACTGAATTACCATTTGAAATGTAGTGGTCTTCTGTTGGTCATGACTGTACCAGGAGAAACGAAATCTGGTCTTTAGTCAGCACTTCATTAAAGATTACTGCTTTTTAGGTGAGCATTCTTGTTTGGGTCTCAAATGTCTCATAGTATACGACACTTTATCCACTATTGGAGAAAGGCATCATCCAGCCTGTTCAATAAAATGAATATTTATTTCATCACAATTCATAACAAACTAGGAATTTCTGTGACTACTACTAAGTGCAAGCAGAGCAAAATAGTAATGGTATTCTGTGCTGCATGTGATACTCCTGATAGCCAAGGTGTTTTGATTTCCGCTCTTCCTTTTCCTTGTGGTCTGCCAGCTGTCTTGTTTCATGAGTTTTTGCATTCTTATGGCAGACTTTTTTCATTTTAAAAAAATCTCAAATAAAATAGTAAACCTTTACTTCTGGTAACAACAAAGTGGTGCCGTTCTGTAGGTAGTGCTTATTGATGTTTCTTCTACTGAAGCTCTAATTTACGTCTCTTCTGCTTATATGACAGAAGAACAGAGACTTCATTTTGTGACACCCAAACCACTAAATACTTTTTTCTAAAGCTCAGGAATCTCCTGTTTATTTTAAATATAGAATTACAGAATTACACAATTGCAGTAAAACAGAACAAGAATGGAGTTGAACTATTGAGCTGTTGATTTTAGTCTGCAGTGGCTTCCAGTAGGAAATGCACACAAGCAGTTAAATGTATTATAGCTAAATACAGTAATAATAAGGAGGCTGCTCTTCAGTTATTTGGTAATGAAAGTACTGAGCATATTCAAAAATAAGCTCTTGGTCTGTGCTAGAGATTTACAGTATTCAGGAGAAGCAAGAGCTGTTGTCTGTGGGGTTTTTTTTGGGAATTTACTAATCTACTCTACAAAAGAAAGTCTTAATTTTTTTTAATACCAGATTATCTACACAAATTATGGCTAGGACATTTGGAAGATTTTCTTTTATTTGGAGACTATGCTTCAATTATGATAGTATGCCTTCCAAGTGCCTTCAGCTAATATTAGCCCTTTGCTAGGGCTACCCTAGTCAATATTCTAAAATATATTAGGATTTGTTGTGAAGACACTTCTACCATTTCCTTAACAATTCTTGGAGAAAGAGTACTCATAGATAAATCTGCCAAGACTCTGAAGGACTAGCACCTCCAATATCAAGAAACTGTATAGCGTACTGGTTTTTTTTCCTCCCTGTTGTTTTGATAAGGAGATTACTGAAACTAGTCAAGGTAAAATTACAGTCAAGTGTAGCATAAAAGTATTGCAGCACTGGGATTTCATTTAAAGACAAAACCTTGAAAAAATTCTTTTGAATGCTTTTTACATTTGATTTAGCTATGTGTTGAATGTTTAGAGTATTAATGGCACATAATTCTAAAGTCGTGTAGAGCAGCCAAAGCAGAAAATGCAGAAATACTTTCCTAAGTCCTTCAAATTGTTAATCTTTACAATCAAGGCTTGCTGAGTCTTGATTTAGACAAGATGTCATGGGATTTGTTTGTCAGCAAAATAACAACAGATTGATAAAGTCTCTGTGTGTGTGTGTATATATATATATAAATAAAGTGTTCTCTGTGTTGAGAAGCTTAGTGAAATCTACTGTCATTTGGGTTTGAGTTCCATGACCCCCATATGTCTCTTGCTTTCCTTTCCATTCATAGTGTCTTGCTGCTATTGCCCTAAGCCCACCTTCTTACCATGTCCTTTGTCACCTCGCATCACCTTTGGTTTCTCCAGTTCCTGACTGTAGAATCCATCCCTCCCATATATTACCTAGATGAGACGTGTCCAGTTTGTGTGGGTTTCCACTGTTAAGATCCTGTAGCATACCACTGACCCCCAAGCATGTCTTCATAACAGATTCTGTATTTTCAGAGATTCCTTTTAGACATGGCACATTTAACTAAAACGTAGGAATTAATAAACAAACAAAAAGACCTGTGGATCATTCAGCCTTGTTTCTGATAATGTGCTAGTTGTGTTCGTTATCCATATCTGGCAACAGGTGCACTCCAGAAAGACCAAATATTGAAGACAAAGACTGTTTTCTTCACAAAATAGCTTAGTACTGTTCACTTGGTAAGCATAACTGTTGGCATGTTTTCACCGAATACGAATATGAGGTGCAGAGTCATGGTTTAGTTATTTCACAAGAGACTATTTAATGCATAGTGATAGTTGTAATAGGAGAGCAGGAGGAACGGGGAAGATCAAAATAAAATAAATGATAATAGGTGATTTAAAAAATTGTGCATCTGTTTAAAGCTGAAGTTATGTCAAGGTAATATGGAAATACCTAGCCCTTAACTTGGGATGGAATATAGTAATATACTCTTCTCCCTGCTGTCACGCATCTGTATTTTAACACCTATGCTGTCTGAGGTTGTGTATGACTGCTCTCAGGAGATGCACCTGATGATTGCATGTGCGGCAGATGCCGTATGGAAAGAAGCAGTGCTACTGCTCGTGTACTTTATGCTTTTCTCAAGAAAGGATACTACAAAGAGCTAAGTATTTTTTTATTGCTTATTTATATATACACACAATTTTTCTGTGTATCTTTTCAGCTCATGGAAAAAACTGACAGAGAGTACTACACTCTGGATGACATGTTTGTTTCCAAAGCAGCCAAAAGAGCACGCAGTGGGGAAGAGGAAGAAGTACAGAGAAGAAAAGCAATACGTGAGCACCAGCAGCTTGCTGCACGCATGGAAAAGTGCCCATACTGCTTTGATAGCAGTGAACTTTCTAAACATCTTATTATTGCAATTGGCGCCAAGGTAAGAAAATAGCAATTTAACACAAATGTAAAAATAAAAAAGAAAAAGGAAGGCAGTGCTAAAGTTAGAGTGCATAAGATTAAGAACAAAATTGCTTCTATGAAGTGATTTATTGTTCTGCATGTTTTTTTCCTTGCCCTTCCAATTGATTTCACAGATTCCTCAAGGGTGAGGAAAAAAAAGATATAAAACTGTCCTGAATTGTAAAGCTAATCTTTGATATTAGAACTTCAGATTTGTGGATTTGTGGAAGACAGGAGCAATAATGAAAGATCTGAGTGTAGAGATTAGACTGTAGGTGGATTTGTGGAAGACTAAATCACACTGCACTGGAGGAAATTTGAACTGGTGAAGAGCTATATCTCAATGATATAAAAGAAAATTAAGTGGAGAATTCAATTTTTAAGCCTCAAATCCTTTGAAATAGACAGAAGTTTGATACAGGGAATCTTCCTGTTTCTGTTAATGCTTTTAAAAGTTATGTAAATATTTGGATTTCTAACATATTAAATGCTTCAGTATAGGCTTTTTTGTCATGTTTTCTCCAAAATTTTCATTTATTATTGATGTTTTTCATTTGACTTGAAACTTTTTATAGGCCGAGGAATTAAATGCATAGATATGTATTATGGTGCATGGCACTTTATATATATATAATCTATCTATATTAAAAAAAAATGCATACAGATCTGTATCTGTATATATGTATGTGTTTATATATCTATTAGATATATACACAGAGATATTTATATCTGTATGCATTTTATATATATTAGATTTTATGAAAAATGCATACAGATGTATATATCTATATTAAAAAATATCCTAATGGACTGAACAATGAGATTTCATAATAGCTCGGATACTGATTGGTGTATAAGCTGATATTACTGTCTTGCTGGTGGAGCTGCTGCCTGGATACTACTAGTTCATTGGAGCTACTGATGGATAATGGGACCTTTTTAAAACCACTAAAATTACTAGTACTTGCTGTAATTAGCAGGTAACAGCTTCTATTGGTTTGAATTTTAGCAAATGATGTATTTCTTAACCTTAGTAATGGGAAGGTTTTAATGCTAGAAAAATGTTTTGTTTGCTTTTTATAGGTATACTTGTCTCTGCCAAGCAACCAGTCCCTTACGGAAGGTCACTGCCTGATAGCCCCTCTGCAGCACCATACTGCAGCCACTCTTTTGGATGAAGACATCTGGGAAGAAATCCAGGTCAGCTGAGAAACTATCTCATGTTCTAACATTTTTGTAAAATAATGTTGTTTTGAAAATAATATACTTGTCATAAGAACCTATTTTTGTAATTTCCAGCCTGGCAGCAGTTTTGTCATTCCACTAAGGGGCAGAACATTCTTACATTATGGATGAAAATTACTGGTCAAAAATTGAAAAAGGGAAATGCGGGGTAAACACTGAAGAAATGTTCTCATTTATAAGCACTAGAAAAAGTTGCCTGGAATGCTACAAAACCACTGCTGTTGGAGGTCCTTGAAACCAGGTTAGAGGAACATCTCTTGGGGTGATGTAGGTACAGCTGATCCCTTACAGTAAGTGGAATAACTGGTTTGGCAGTAGGATTTCCTTGGGTGTGCCAAGAAAAAGAAAAGGATTGTCAAGGCAGAAAAATCACTTACAATGAAACACAAACTGAAGATACGTTGTTTAAATATCGTCAGTTTTTTTAAGCTAATCTGGGTTTTAGGTGGATGCCAATTGAGAGAGAACTATCTCAATCCTCTTCATTCAGTGAGGTCCCTAGTAGAATCCAATTTCCTACTTTTTTGAAAAGAATTATTAGAATAAAATGCCAAGCATGATAGGTCATGTTTTCCAACTCTCTTATGAAGACATTTTGAAGATTTTGAGTTCTGTTGTCTTTGGAAAAGGAAAATCAAGGGATGAATGTAACAAGGTTCTACCTAAGAGATTGACAGTGATTGGTCTTCCCCTCCCCACCATCAGGGTTATGACAAGGGGAAGACAACTTGCAATCTCTTATATCGAAATATTGGATACTATTTAGACTAGAGGAAGGCATCGTTGCTTGCAGTTGCTTAGATTTAAAAACAGGTTAATTCATGAGTTTGAAATGGTTTAAGTAATGCTGATCTTGCCTGAAGCCTGGCAGAATCTCTGGCTTTCCAAATTTGCTCCCCACATTGACTCTCATGACTGATGTAATTTTTATACAGTGTTTCCCAGGAAATAATGCTTCTTCTCCCAAGCAGGAAGGGAAAGAGCTTCTTTTGTATATGGCAGAAATGCCTAAGACGGTTGGATAAGAAGCAACTAAGTGCAACAAGTAGGGATAAGGAGGAACAACAGATGTGTTTATTCTATATCTTCTATTTATCCTAACCTCTTTTAACTAACTAGATGATGATTTTTCTAAATTTGTATGAGAAGGATAAAGAAAAGATAAGCAAATGCAGTTCCTGTATTAAATGCTAGTCTTTCCTTGCTAGAAAATGCAACTAGTTGGTAAAACCATTATTCATTGACCCTGTGAATACTTTCATAGCCAGTTTAAACATTTCTTTGCAACAAAGTACTTTGGGAGCTAGTCGACACAGTTGGTTTTTTGTTTTTTTGTTTTTTGGTTTTTTTTTTTTCCTTCCCCCCAGCTGCTATGTTTTTCAGTAGGAGGAGCCTGGAAAGCTTTAGCAGGAGGATAAGCATACATTTACTCAGTGACTAAACTAACTTTCTGATGCCAGAGCCATATTTTATATTGCTGTTGAGGAAAAAAAAAAAAAAATTAGCACACTTTAAATATTCATAAAGTATTGTATTGAGCACATGCTTTAGCTAACTATTTTTGCTGGGATATGTTTTTTAAGATTTGTTGGAATAAAGCAAGAAGGGTTCTTTTACACTGTATGTCTCCAGGCACTTGAATTCAACATATTGTGTGTTTTAGACTGATGTGCTCACTTGCCAAAGTAAATATGCGTGTAATTTTTTTAATATGAAAAAATATAAATCTTTACTTATACTATATGGCCAGAACTGTTACATGTATCAGTGTTGTGTGCATGCGAGCATAAGCCAAGCCCTCTTATTTGCTCTTATGAATGGTTTTATCCTTTCCAGTGCTAATTATTCTTGATGTTTTGGCCTGTTCAGAATTTGGAGGAAAAGTGCAATATATTTAAAACCAAGAAATTGCAGTCTGGGAACGTTCGCTAACATCTGCAGATATTCTAGGCTTTTCGGTGGATTTGTATTTCAATTGATACCACAGGGTAGCAACTCTAAGTAATAGTAATAGATTCCCTCCTGTTGGTTTAAAGTTTCTCTTATCACAGTTGCTTGCCTGCATGTATTTCAGAAGTAGAGGTCTGGGGGCCAGGGCGAGAGGGAGAAGACAACAAGCTATTAATTCAGAATTGCCTGTCGCTCTGCACAGTAAAGTCCTGCATCAGTCATGGTACAGTGATCTATTCACCGGGCCATATCTTCTAGCTGTGTTTCATCGGTTGGGTTAGCGTTGTGGTGGTAGCGTTTTCTTGTCACAGCGTGGAGCAGCTTATTTGTGAGGAAAAATTCAGGGCACAAGGACCTGCTTTGGAGAGCTTAAATACCTGGTTAAGGTACATATTTGGCCAAGTTTCTTAGACTTTTAGTTTGATTTGTACTGTGCAAGATGACAAAGGAGTGGGGAGAAGAGAGCTCAATTTCTAGTCCTGTTGGACTGAAAACCTGGTAGTGATTTGTTTTCCACCTGGTTTACTTCAGTACTTGCTGATGTTTATGAATATGTGTATTTCATAGAATCAGAATCATAGAATGGTTTGGGTTAGAAGGGATCTCAAAGACCATCTAGTTTCAACCCCCCTGCTACGGGCAGGGACACCCTCCACTAGACCAGGTTGCTCAAAGCCTCATCCAGCCTGGTCTTAAACACTTCCAGGGATGGGGCCTCCACAACCTCTCTGGGCAACCTGTTCCAGTGTCTCACCACCCTCACAGTAAAGAATTTCTTCCTAATATCTAATCTAAATCTACCCTCCTTCAGCTTATACCCATTCCCCCTTGTCCTATCACTCCATGCCCTTGTAAATGGTCCCTCACCATCTTTCCTACAGGCTCCCTTCAGATACTGGAAAGCTGCAGTTAGGTCTCTCTGGAGCTTTCTTTTCTCCAGGCTGAACAACCCCAACTCTCTCAGCCTGTCCTCATAGGAGAGGTGCTC
>VXBL01004259.1:89154-104747 GCA_013400195.1 Aramus guarauna | reverse complement strand
TTTTTTTTTTTTAAACTGTGTAATTGCAAGTAGTAGTGGAAGGATAATGGTGTCTATAGTCAGTACAAGCCAAGGCATTACCTTAGAAATTGCAAGCTCGGGACCTACTGTTAAAGCCATGTTCTTTTATGGAGCATCATAGTTACGAAGTTCACCATAGTTTTAATTTCAACTCTAAAAGTATGCGGTATTTATTTAAATTGAGTCTGTAGTGTTAATTACAAGGCATATTTCACAATAGTTTTCTAGACTTCCTATGTTTGTGTCACAGGAAATATAGTTCATATTAAAATGTTGAATAATAGGGAATTTTCCTAGTATGATTGCTGCTGTTATCCATTTTATTATGAGTTTAATATGAATATAATATGTTAGTGAAATAGTAGAAAATACTATATCTGAAAGCTTTGAAAAGTTAATTCAAATGATACTTTTTTTTTTCTTTAACCAGATGTTCCGAAATACATTGGTGAAAATGTTTGAAGCTAAAGACTTGGACTGCGTGTTCCTAGAAACAAACATGAGTGTGAAGAAACGGTATCACATGGTGTATGAATGTATTCCTCTTCCAAAAGAAGTAGGAGATATGGCTCCAATCTACTTTAAGGTACACAAAAAAGTTTTTTGTTTGGTTATTTGAATGTATTTATCATAGTTGTGATAATTTATCATAGTAAGTGATAGGATGAGGTGTAATGGCCTTAAGCTGAAGGAGGGTAGATTTAGATTTGATATCAGGAAGAGATTCTTCCCTGTGAGGGTAGTGAGGCAGTGGAACAGGTTGCCCAGAGAAGCTGTGGATGCCCCCTCCCTGGCAGTGTTCAAGCCAGGTTGGATGGGGCTTTGGGCAACCTGGTCTAGTGGAGGGTGTCCCTGCCCATGGCAGGGGGGTTGGAACTAGATGGTCTTTGAGGTCCCTTCCAACCCAAACCATTCTATCATTCTACAATATTCAATTACTATTTTTGAAAAGATGAATTCTTTGATCCTACTTCTTGATCCATTCTTTGATCATGTTCCTTGATCTTAAAACAAGCCCTGTGAGGTAATTCTCTTTTTCAAGTAGTCGGTGGAAGAGCTGTATGTCACTGTGCAGTTGCCTCAAGTTTGACTGCACTGACAAATAATAGAAGAAGGAGAGAGAACTGTAGTTTCTTGAAGTACTGTAAGGATTGAAATACTTCTCACTTAAGTCCTGTAGTATAAACTTAAAACTCCATACATGTGCCTTGGCAAGCATAAAATGAGAAAATCTTAACTGTTTTAAGAAATACAATAGGGATGAAACATTATATATTGGTATTTCAGTAAGGCCAAATTTTACACGTGTCTCAGATCTCTGATGAACGTTAGACAGCATGATAGATATTTATTCTATACCTTTTCTTGTCTCTTTCCGCTGACCCTGTAAGGAAAGGCTCATTGAGGCTTCTGCCTGGAACCAAGGCCTTTCAGCTTTTAGCGATTGGATCATGACTGGCCTTTTATAAGTAAATTATTCTATTTGTTCTTTGAAATATTGTTTTTATTTTCTGGAAATAATGTGATTGGCTTCTGATGAAGTGGGGTCAGTGTGATGAACAGCAATGCAGTAGCATCTACCACATTTGAACCTCTCCACTTCGTTGATTTCATTGCTGTGTTTCGAGTGCTGGTAAAACTTGTGTTTTGTCTGAATACTAAAGGAAAGACGAAGTACAAGTTTTAATGCAATGTCATTTGCATAAAATTTCTTTCAGAAGTTTCCACCATTAAAATACACAGCAAATTAAATTGAAAAGGTACCTACAGTATGCTACACTATACCCACTTCCATACTATGGAGGATACGGGGGCAGTTTTAAAGGTTTTTAAGTGCAATCAACCTTCTAAGGTACCCTGTCCTCTTAGTGTTTAAATAATGGAAAAAAAAAGAAAAAAAAGAAAAAAGGCTAATATAATGTAATGAATTCATAAGAGATTTTCTATAAGCTTAGTAAAAAGAGAATGTGATATTTTAGTTGAAACTTGTTAGCGATAATTTAAATTAAAAAAAAAAAAAAGAACAGAATTAAGTGAGTTTGAAGATATTATACAATGCCTTTATAAAGTAAGTTGTGGAAGTCAGAAAGATTGCTGAAAATAAAGTTACTTTGTTAAGAAATAATTGGTACTTGCACTGCAACGTACTTCACTATATTGAAAAGTTAGTTCTCTCCTTGCTGAATGAAGCGCTGTTTTCACATTGAGATAAAATGATTTTACAGAAAGCTATAATGGAGTCTGATGAAGAGTGGTCCATGAACAAGAAGTTAATTGATCTTTCTTCAAAAGATGTTCGGAAATCTGTAAGTAATGTAATGTATTGAACACTGAATTTCTCAGCAAATTCTTCTCATCTTTTTTCATTATTAACTGCTTCAAAGAGAGAAGAAAGGGAGCACAATTAGATTAGAGCATCAGAAAATGGCATAGGTGATGAAAATTAAGAGTCTGACTGAACTCCTAACTGACATTAGGGAAAAGATACCCATTTATTTCAACAGTTGGTGGACGCTGCAAGCATTGGTTGAACTGGCACTTTGAGGACATGTACTAGCATAATTTTCTTGATTAACTTTAAGAATTAAGGTAGATCAAAGATTTGCAAATTACTTTCCTGGAAAAAATATGATGTGTCTCTTTCATTGACCTAGAACAGCCTTTGTACTGCTAAGTTCATGAAGTGAAAATATAAATACTATTATGGGAGGTTGTTTAGGTTTTTTTGTGTTTTGGTTTTTTTTTGTCTCTAACGCAAGGGAACAGTTCTCTATCTGTCTCCTGGATACTAAACTGAAGCATCTTTGTATATACAAATTTTAAAGAAATAATTCTGAAACTGTTAGGTCCAAAGGTTGTTCCATCTTTAATATTGAAGTCAAAGATGTGTGGTATATAGACTTCGCTACAAGTAGTTTACTACTATGTAGTAATAACACTTAATTTCTGAAAGTGTCTTTTAGTAAATATAGCACCTTTGCACTAAAAGAACCCTAGTTTAGGAGAAAGAGGAGATGGGTTTTAATAACGAGAAATGAAGCCTGATATGATAGAGAAGTTAAATGTGGAAGAGTAAGGAGTTCAGTGGCTGTGTAGTAGGAGAGGTTTTGTATATTGTGATGACTTGAACTAAACCAACAGTGGCAGCAATGTAGCAAAAAGACAAAATGTATTCTGCCACGGAAGCTGGAATGTCACATAAATGTAATGGGAGTCTGTTCTGGGTCACCTTATGGTGAGGCTTCACCTGGAAAATTTGGGTCTGGTTTTGAGCACAGCATTTTAAGACAGTTACAGAAGAGGAGAGCATAGGTTGGAAAACTTAACTACAGAAACTGGTTTAGGGGTTGTGCAGTCTGGGAAAGAAAAGACTGAAATGGGATGTGATGGTAGTTTTCTGTATATAGGAGGTTGTTTTAAAGAAGATAGTACTTAGTCGTTCGCTAGCACTATTGGGTGCAGACAAGAAGGAATTCAATTAATTTGTAGCAAGGACTTAGGGAAGACTTTAGACTTCAGGGGGATGTAAACAGAAAACAAAGTAGTTTGTTTTGGATATCTTCTGCTCATTGGTGTTTCAGAACAGGGAAAGCCATCATCTGTCACAAATAAATGAAGTCTAGTCTTCTTGACACATGGTAGGATATTAGGACATTTGATTTCTTTAAGAATCTTCTTAGCTGTACATTTTTGTGACCGTGTTATATACCCAGTTTTCAGATTAAGTCACGACATGTGTTAATGAAATGCATCTGAGTGTAAATTGTTACACAGTTGTGTGATTTTTAACATTAATTTAGGGTAAAAGAAATGCCTGTAGCCTTCAGGAAAATATGAGAGTGCAGTTTAGAAACTGAGCAGAGTTTTGGGAAGTTGCAGAGTTGTATTAGGAGGTGGTGGTGCCTGAAAAGAGGGTCAGACATGGCTGAGACATCATCTAATGGGTGGAGTGTCCGCAGAAATTGGGACTATGGTGTCTAGAGGCAAAGCCTAAGCATGAGCCCTTGCACAGCATCAGAGTCTTCTCTGCTTCTCCCTCTGCTCCCGAGGGATCTGGGGGTGGGCAACAGCCTGGGAGAGGACACAGCCGGGAGAGCTGACCTGGCAGCAAGCAGACACTGGCGTTGTATCAACACTGCTTTAGTCACCAGTCCAAAGCACAGCACCATACAGGCTCCAGCAAAGAAAGTGAACTCCATCCCAGCCAGACTCAATACATTGCTGGTCACAAATAACATAAAGCTCACATTTTCCTTAGTGTCACCTGCCAACCCATTTTTTCCTTATTTAATGTTGTTTTTTTTTGTTTTGGTTTTTTTTGTTAATTTAAAATGTTTTCTGTTTCTTGCTATGCTGCTACACTGCCCCTCTGTATTAAACCTTGATTATTTTCAGAGTAAATTTTCAAGCAAAATGTGGAATTTGTGAAAATTGTGGCTATTTGGACAGTAGCAGAAGAAATGCTTATGAATTTGAGGCTTTGTAAATATTACCTGTGCAGGAACATCCTCAACAATTAAGAGTGGAAAATAACTTGTTGCAGTGAAACTGCAGAAATTACTTGCAATACTGTAGCAATAAATGAATCCACTTTTGAGGCACTTTTCTCTCTGTCAGACTGAAGGGTCTTTCTTTGTGGCAGGATAACCGGCATCTCCTCTGTAGGCTGACTGAATTATTAAATTACTCGATTCATCAAGTTAATGATGACTTCCACTCATGTAGTGGGGTTTTCTGGTAGTATATTCTCCATAGAGGTGTTTCCCCTTCCTCCTGAGTATCAACATTTCCTCCTGGTAAATATTTCCTATAATCACACAACACTTCTTCTTTAATAAATGCAACTGGCTGGTGGTAGTCTTAAAATTTCTACTCATCCCATCCAATTCAGAGCGGTGGAGTCAAGAAGACGTTTGCTTAGTGTGCATACTGCTGCCTCATCCCTCCCTGTCTTAACTGGTGCTGTAGCGGTGTCCTCTGGAGGTTCTGCCACCCAGTAATCACCTTTTCAATTTTCCATGTATTTTTATCTAGTTGTGTGGTGTTCTTGCCTCTTACCTGTTTATTTTACTGTTTCTCTGTAGCAATTTCATAACTTGGTCTGAGAGGAGGTTTAAAATAAAATGTGATACTATCAACTGTAAAGCCAGCCACTTTCAAAGTCATTAAGCTGTAGAGAAGTTAACTAAATGCCTACACTCTGTTATACATCTAAAAATGTCGTTTTGTGGGTATAGGTTCCTAAAGGATTACCATACTTTGCTGTGGACTTTGGCCTTCAAGGAGGATTTGCTCATATCATTGAAGATCAACACAAGTTTCCTCATTACTTCGGAAAGGTATTGTCATGTAAAAAATCAAGTTACCAATTATACTCTGTTTTGTAAATTTTTTTTAATATTTTTTGTAATATTTTTTGAGTAAAGGAGTAGTTGGTGTCTTCACTGGCTAATACTCAGAATGTGATTCTAGATCCATATTTCTTTTGAATTAATAGGAACTCTAGATATTTGACATATAATCTAATAGATGGGAAAATACTTGCATCTATTTAAGAGTTTTCATGGCCATAGTATTCTCATATAGGTGCACTGACTCCTGCTTGTATAAATTAGGGTGGATACACTCATAGACAATTCCTAGTAAAATACTTATGTAGTTAAATTACTCCATGTGATATAGAGAGTATAGTATATACAGGAAGCACTGCAATAAATTCTTCCTTTCTTATGTCACAGCAATCATTTATTGAGAGTGTCAGTATTGCAAAAACGTTGAGTGACTGGGGAGAACTAGAACTTACTTCAGAAGGAGTTAAGAGCAAAGTGGGCAGCTCTCTTTTTTCTGAACTTTTCTCTTAGTCACAAATGTACTCATATATTAACAGTCTTGCAATCTTAGGATATTTATGCAGTGCATTGCTATGCTGTACTTAGATGGTTGCCTCAGCAAATTTCTTTTAACAACTACAGTTCTAGTTTTTGAATTGGTGTATTTTTCAGAATTTCAAGTTTTAATAACTAGCACTTGAAGAAAACAGTGACAAGTAATTGCATGATTTGAAAATATGTATTTCTTTAATATATACAGTAGTGTTAAATAATATGGTAACTTTGCATTTATCATCATTTATCTATCTTTCTTCCACCTGCACAGGAAGTTATTGGTGGCATGCTGGACTTGGAACCGCAGCTCTGGAGGAAAGGAATCAGACAGAACTTTGAGGATCAGAGGAAGAAAGTGTTGCAGTTTGCACAGTGGTGGAAACCATATGACTTTACCAAAAAGAAAGAATGAATACATCCCTGCAGTCAAGGACTATATAAGCCATAAATTATATTAAAGGATATTTCATATGTTAAGAATAACAGCAATGTGTTATGTAGTGCTAATTTATTTTAAAACCAAGGATGTTGTTTATTTGCTAATTACCTATTTCTGGTTTGGACACTGTGGATCACATGAACCTGCAAGCCTGACAAGCCAAAAGTGTACAGTGGTTTTAGATTTTTATTTTTAAGCTGAGCCAAAAGAATTGGCTATTGGAGTTCTTCAAAATGTAGCTTCTGCTTTTGGAGTTTTTATAATCTTTGAGGCAACTAATTTTTTTATATCGTATTTAGCGTAGAGCCAGTGCTTAATTATCATGGTGACTTTTTGTAGAAAGTGGTGTATATTTTAAGAACATTTTGATTAATACAAATACGTTGTTGCAGAAGGAAGCAGTACAGAAAATAATCTTCTGATTTTTGAGTTCTTGTGTTCTTTAAGCTGGGGTCATTACAGTAATACAAACATTCACATAAGATGTGATTGATAAATCTGCTGCTGCCCTCTGCACATGAATTAATGCAATTTTTTGTACTTTCTTTCAATATGAAGTAGTATTTTTCAAGCTGACCTGTTGCACAAAGGATGATGAGACAGTCCATAGCTGGTGGCAAGTGACAACTTTAAGGGTAACAGTTACTTTTGATGACAATAAAAAACAAGAGAGAGAGGTGGGTGGAAAAACTTTAAGGGAAAACACTCTTCGATGGCTAGCAAAGAAAATCATCTCAGGGATCTCCCCAAAGGACTCTTCTCCCCAGGGCATCCTGTCTAGTGCGGCAGATGGTCTGCTGTAATACTTTTCTGATAATAACTATATATTTTTTGTCAGGACCTGCTCAAATTCCCTGCTCGTTGTTCCTGCTTGTGATGCTGTTAGCGCTGATTGGAGCACACTCTGATCAGGGGCGAGAGTTGCATGTTCATTGATTGTTAAGCTTTGTGCATGGATGTCACTGGGAAATGCCTCTCTACTATTTAAAAGACTGCTGTCTGCTGTGTTATTCACTAGGTTTTGTTTTTTTCTTGTGTGTGAAAATTACAAAATAGGAAGTAGGAAAGGGTGAGGGGAAGAAAGGATGATTCTCGTATCAATGTAAATAATTTGCTGTGGGAAACCTGACATAGCAGGCTTGGGCTTTGCAAAAGGTGTGGAACTGGGAGAACAGGACAAAGACAGAAGGACACGGATGAGAACAGTGCCACAGTGTCCTCGCAGCGCTTAAGGGAAGGGGTGCCGACTTACAAACACAAGACTGCAGTGCTACAGGGAAGGGCTCCAGGTGCAAGTGGAAGGCCCTGAGCAGAGCAAAAGTTAAGGCATCGTGCAAGTGTCCAACATGCTTCCCACTCTTGTCCTGCAGAACCATTGCCCTGTGCAGCTCTGTTACCTATTTTGAACTGCTCAGGTTAAGAAATGGATCACTAAATATTACAGAGTTGAGTAAGTGTTCATTTCTAGTCACTTGGTGGTCTTTTGCAACTTTCTTGAAAAGCTAGTACTTTTGTTAGTTTGTTTGTTTTGCACATAAGTAAGGTAGAGGTAGAAGTCTGCTATGTTGTGGGCATAGAAGGGCCAGTTCAACGGTTCTCGTCAGTTTTGATTGTCCTTAGGCTACTGGGGATGTTACAGAGCAAATTGGACATTGAAATAGTAGCTGCTATGAGTTGCTTAGAATGTGGTAAAGCTGAAGCAAGTTCAGGTAAAGTGCAGTCTTTGGTGATGTAAAGCATGACTAAAAATTGTTTTCTCTGAAAGAGTATGTTGCCTCTCATCTGCCACCCTGGAGGATAGCCAGGAAGCGACAGAGGTGACTTGTCTCTTATGGCCATGGAACAGTCTTTATCCAATGCTGTGCAATGCTTTATCCAAAAGTGTGGAGATACACTTTTTTCTAAATGATATATCACTTTTGCTCAAAATTTGTGTTCCTCAAGGGAAGCGTTGCGTTTCACAAAGGATATTTAACTTGTATGTAGAAAAGACTTTCATTCTTACTCATGGTCAGTGCATATTTTATTATTATTATGGTTTCAGCAAAACTGCTGATATTCTTTGGACCAGAAAGGACTCTGAAATACGGAGTAAGGGTAAGACACATTTTCCTGTATTGCTAGCTTGTTACCCTATTAGAAGTTTTCAGAATGGGAGACTGTGCTTACCACATACACTGAGAAAAGTATCTTCTTGTAATTGATCACAAACCAGACAGGCATATCTTCAGGTTAAGGTGTTCCTCTTCACAGAATGATAGAATGGTTTGGTTTGGAAGGGACCTCAAAGATCGTCTAGTTCCATCCCCCTCCCTGCCACGGGCAGGGACACCCTCCACTAGACCAGGTTGCCCAAAGCCCCATCCAACCTGGCCTTGAACACTGCCAGGGAGGGGGCATCCACAGCTTCTCTGGGCAACCTGTGCCAGTGCCTCACCACACTCACAGTAAAGAATTGCTTCCTAATAATCTGACCTAAATCTAGCCTCCTTCAGCTTAAGGCCATTACCCCTTGTCCTATCACTACATGCCCTTGTAAACAGTCCCTCTCCAGCATTCTGGCCAGTATTTTGGCCAGTATCAGAACAGAAACATCATATGGAATTCACCTCGTATCTGAGTAGTTCTTGTCTCTGTATATAGCTGTCTGAAAGAATGTGTGGATAAATAGCATTTATATTTCCTTCCAGATACAAAACCTTTTAAAAACTTTGTTTAAAACTGAAAAAAACAGTGAAGCCCTCCAAGGAAATCTTTAACTTCAGGACTTTCATCTTCACAGCTCTTTACAAACATTAACTTTATATCTCTGAAGGCTTTGACCAGCATAACTCCCTCTGACAGCTGTGAAACTGCTGTCCCTTTGGACCAGGGGAATTTGCCCCCACACCTCAGCGCATCCCCTGCCCCAACCCGGTGCTTGGGTTTGGGTTGCTGAGAGTGCCCAGAAGGTCCTCCCAGATCCCAGCTCCTTGTGCATTCCTGAGATCCCATACACTTCAGTTGATCAGATCCTCCTTGAAGTGCTCCTTGTCCATGAGCACTGTTTGAAATGATTTATGACTGCATAGTCTTTTATTTTTAGCTTCTGTGCAAAACTACCAAATCAGATCTTGGTGGGAACTGCTGTCTGTAATAATTTTGTTGTCTTCCTCTCCACTAATGAAAAACAAGTTCAGTCTTGCAGTTAAATGGTGTGGTTGTCTTCCTTAGTATGTTTTTATACAAATCAAACAGGAATACAGGTAGATGAGAACAGTAATATGATTCTAGCATATTAAATAATTAACTTTAAAAAGGTTAATGAGTCCCTGCCTAACAAAACAGCAGCGCTAGAAAGCCTGGATCATCTTTTAATGATGGAAAGAGAGGACACGCAAGTGGGTTGTGAGGACTCCACCATTTTCTTGCTCTTGATTCACAGAAGAGTTCATAGGAAGCAAGTTTGTGCAGTGAGGATGCTCACGTCTCCCACCCATCTTTAAGCCTGTTTATCATCTATGGTTTCTGTGAACTGCTGTGATTTAAACATTAATACTTATTTTTAAGATATCAGAGATGTGAAAATATAAGATGGTAAGGGTTTCTTCTAAACCAGAAGGAAGGGGCTAGTTTGTGAGGTGTTTGGCCATCTGGTGGTAGAATTCTTGCTGGCTTTATTTGCGTTAGAGACCGGCCATCAGCGACAACATTACCTTCCCACTGGTACCTGCACCCTTGGTCTGCAAGGGCTCTACAGGAAAAAGCGCTAAAGGCAGAAACAGAATGAAGTTGTTATGGGACCCATTTGCATTCAAGGAGACTTGGGATTCTGAAAAAGAGATTTATTTTTACTTTGTTCTGAAAAACCTCAGAGGGCCTGGAAACAAGATGTTGAAAGATGAGCAAAACACCCCCATGTTGCAAATGCATGGCCTGTTGTAACCCAGACAGGTAACACTGACAATAGTTGCAGCTTCCTTCATTTGCTTAGTGTATGTTCTGCTAGCCCATACGAATGTATGTGACATGTCTCCAGCCAGTGGTGGCAGTGCCTGAGCTTGAGGAGCATACCCTGCTCAGGGTCCGCAGCTCTGGGATCTGGAGGTTTTGAGAACACGCTGAAGAGCATTTGTGGGGAACAGCACGGATGGGGTGACTGCTTCGGGGCATGGAATGCACTAAATCACCCTCAGAGTCCCTCCTTGCCCATGGCCTGTGGTTTCTAGGGAATTGGTGCAACTCATTTCTGAGCTTGACAGTTCAGTTGTTATTCACAGGAGCGTAGGATTAGGAAAAGAATATTTTTGTCACCAGTTCCAGAGGAACTCATATGTAATCCATAAGTATCAGTCTCCACTGTCCGTATTACAAGCCACTTACACAGATCTATAAGTCTAAACAAAAAATGATTCGCAGAGATCCAGAAAGACCTATAACAATTACAATTTTACAGGAAACAATCAAGAGAAAATAAAAATGGCATAAATTTTTTTTTTTTTTTGATGGCGGGAACTCATGCTGCTCGGGAATAGAACATGACTCATGATAGAAAGCAAGAAGTCAGGCAATAGCTAGCCATGAATGTGGGGGCAAAAAAAGCATCTGTAAGGGTTTCCAGTGTCACTTATAGGCACAGAACATCCCATCTCTTCCTGTAGCCTTGCTCTGGTGTTTCACAGGAAAGTGAAGAAATAATCCAGGAATCAATTTTACAATGAAGAAGGTCAAATTCAGCATGATTGCTGACAATTATTTTTCCCAAAGTAACCTTACACATCCAGCCATGAATTCCTTTTAAATGGAAAACTCTAGCTTGAGGTCTCCCACATGAAAGACCATTCTATTAACAAGTATTTTGCTAATAACAATACAACTTTTCTTAATAGATGTTTTTGTTAAATCTTCGTTTCTCGGCTGCTCATACAATTTCCTTTGCTTTTAGAGTCATGTGATTCCTCAGTTCTGTTGCTACCACTCCTGTGGGGTTTTGACTGCATTATTTAGGGCAATACAATTCTGATGTTTCATTTTCTTAGAATCAGAATGATTTGGGTTGGAAGGCACCTTAAAGACCATCTAGTTCCAACCCCCCTGCCATGGGCAGGGACACCCTCCACTAGACCAGGTTGCCCAAAGCCCCATCCAACCTGGCCTTAACCACATTGTTAAATTAGCCTGTACATGTTACTTAGAGTAACACAGTTATCTTTGTTCAACTTCGTGTTAATGTGTTTTAGACTCACAGAAGATTTCTGGCTATGCAGTTTTCATTGCATTGAATTTTTTTTTTCCCTGTAAGATGTTGCCCGCAGTACGTTTGCTAATTTGAGGGTGCCAGCAAGAACGCTTCTCCCGCATGGCATCGTGCTTAGCATCTCTGTGTGTGAGTTCCTCTTAGTTAAGTAGACTGGCACCGCCTGATGGTGGGCAGTCCTCAAAGACCTGTGCTGTTGCCTTTCCTAATCGGAGGGGTCTTGGGACAGGGTCTGTTTATTGGAGATGGGGTGTGTGGTTATTGATCGCTCCCTGTTCTAAAGGAAAAGCGTTATGCAATAGGACGGGTCTTGGGGAATAATCTAAATGTGATCACCTTCACCTTCTCAGGGAGCGTGTTCCACATCTGGATCAGCTTATTAAGGATATTTATTAATGAAGCCCTAGTGTACTGACACAGCAGCCAATTATTTTTTGCACCGAGTTCCCACTTGTTTAATGACAGACAGCAGGACCTTTTAAAACTGCAGGCCTGACAACTTTGTGTTAAATCTGTTATTTCAGTTTAGTCTTTAACAGCATGTCTAAGCCCCAACCTGAATCCCCAAATATAATCACATTACAGACCAATTATTTTGCTTGCTGAGTCACTTTGTCAGTTTGACAGCATGCCTGGCAGAAAATTTCGATTCCTTTCAATTTTTTCATTAAAGAAATTAATTAATTCAGAGTTTTATTTTGTTTGGAGATATCAAGGTCTGACTCTCCCACTGATTCATAGTCCCCACTGATAGTCACTGGTGGGATTTATTCTCCCTCCAGCCCTTTGAAGCTGGAGAGATCTCTTTTGTGGTAATGAGCAGTCACGCTTCTGGGTAAAATCCTTCTTACTGCCATGCTGGGGTGCAGATCTCTGGTGTCTCTATATCTGAAGACCTACTCCCAGCTTATTGCTTGTCTTGGCCAGAAGTGAATGGCCAATGTGACAAGTACTCATAAAGAGGGGGTTGATCCTCATGAAGGACATCTTCCTGATGGGTTATTACTTAAAACAGGGAATCCAAAGACGTGTAGGTAGAGTTTGGAAATGGGAAAGAAGCTTTTAGATTTGAATAAGCTGGTCTTGAAGTTAGCCAATATCCATAGTGCTTGAACTCATGAATATTCGGTTGCTTAGACAAGTTGGGTATCTGCAGCCTCTAGTGAAGAGTGAGAACTGTTAACAGAAAAAATAGTCATAGGCCCCTGATGTGATTTATACTGATTATAATGGGAAAGGAATAGTATTAGCATTGGCATTTTGAAACTGTTTCTCAAATACAACAAATACATTATGATTTAGAATTTATGACTATTGTATTGCTATCAGTGTGCTGCAGACCAAATTGGATGTTGCGCTGGCTAGTGCCCAGTCACATAACTAAGCCACCCATGTCATAAAGAGTTCAAGCTCTTGCCAAAAAACCTCAGAGCAGATTTCTTTTCACTCCCATTTTTCTAACGAGGAATGACCCAGAGAAAGATTAGAGCTTGTGGGAGTTGCCACTTAACACTGCGCAGTCCCTCGTGCTCAGATGTGGTCAGCACAGGGCAACGTTTAATGGGAGGGATGATAATCCTCTTCTAAATTATGGAAAGGAAAATTATTAGAGATCTATGTAAGGACATAGCAGGAATGCGGTAGGGGTAAAATCAGAAGGGCTAAGATGTGAAGTGGATCTAGTGTCTTGCAGGGTCATAAAAGACCAGGAGAGAAGCTTCTACACCTACATTAAGAGGAAGGCAATGAAAGTATGGCATCAGTGCTGAATAGGAAGAACAGCAAATAACTGATGGGGCAAATGATAGGTGAGGTCATTTTGGCTTCAAACTTTCTAAAAGATTAATTCTGACCAGAGGCTAAACACAATTAAGTTTTCAAAGGAGAAAACAGTCAAGCCAGGAATAAAGAAAGAAGAGGTAGAACAAAATGTTCGATAACTTGCCTGCATGCCAGTCTCTGAAAAATCAACAAGAAACTAGCTGGATGGTTGGGGTATTTGGAGGAGATGTGAAAATTCTGTTACTGCAGACTAATAAATATTTACAGAGACTTTCAAGTATAGTATAATGTTACAGTATGGATAAAATTGCCTAGACCTATGGCTCACAGCTTTGTTCCTTTTGTTGAGGACCTTCTTTAAAACAAAAAAGAAATTAAGCAAACTTTCAAAAAAAATAATCTTTTTTATGTTTTCTCCATGGGTATCTTCACTGTTCATTAAAAAGTTACCTTTCCCTCTGAGCAAAGCTTGCAATATCTCTACTTTGAGTTTTCTGTCATTATGCAGTCCAAATAAGATTCATCTGTGAAAAAGTTCTTTCAGATGGAGCTTTACTGCCCAAGAAAAAGAGCATAATTTTCACTGTCCTCTTGGTGATTTGTGCAGCAGAAAGGTTGTTTTGAAGTGCACAAAACCTGCTCTTTGTGCTGGGTAATTTTGCACCCTCTTGTGGCCACGAAGCTCCATTTTTAGTTCCAAATTCCCTGAAGCAGGTAAAACGCACTGCTGCGAGAAGAATGTTCAGATCCTGAAAGTCATCTGTGTCCCCTCTCCCTGTAATCAAGTAATCCACATCTGTTTCCAAAAGAATATATTCAAATAACTGTGTTTTTATGATTTTTTGTCTTTCCTTCCACAGTGCTCTACCACTGCTGGGAAATAAATAAATCTCACCTGTGACAGTTTATGCTTAATAGCTACCGTAGGCAGACAGGCGTCATACAGTACTTTCTTGTCACCTTGACAAGCTTTTTAGCATCGCAGAGAAATAGCCCTTGGGAATTAAAAAATACGAGCTGCAGTTCTATGTCTGCATCTTTAAACATCTTCCTTCTGTTGGGACAAACCCTCTGAGAGGAGAAATTGCTTCAGTACTGAAACAATTTATGTATTCTTTCTGAGGCAGGCGTCAATGAGAGGTAGTGAAGGTCTGAATACCTCAGTAGTTGTTGATGTTCCCAACTAAATCACTGCACTGCTTGAAACTGTACATGCACTGACCATATGTGGAAAGAAACTTCTTTCGGATGTCCATCAGCATCCTCTGGAAAAGAACCCGATGTGCAATGGTGGATTGTAGATGCATTTCAACCAAGATCCCTTATATCTCTCTTGAGTCCAACTTTTACATTGAACAATTTACCTTTCCTCCTCTGAGAAACCACATGTAGACACCTGCCTCAGACGTAGACACCTGCATTGTAGAAACTCAAATCTTGAAGGCTGGATCATAGCCTGTATTTCTATGCAGAGAACTACCATCATGATTTTTTTCTCCTATATAGGAGTTATATCCTATAGAATATAACTTTTCTACTGTGAGTCTTGCAGCAGCCATCAGAATAGGATTGAATTTTCTTGTTCTAAGATATTAGCCAAATTGTGTCTTGTTAAAGATGGGAAAGTTTCATATGTTTCACATATGGAATGTTTAATGTTTATTAATATAGTTTAATGTTCTAATGATAGATGGGGACTGCAAGGAGAACAGAGGGCTCCTGTTTCTGAAGGCACAGGATCTGAGCCCAGCCCCTAAAAACTGAGGGCAAGTTTTCACATTAACTAGTGGTTGTATTTCAGAAGTCAAAGGCATTGGACAACATCCCAGATGACTTGCAGAAGAAAACCAGGCTAAAGAGAACCCAGGGACATACACTCTTCTAACCTGTACCTTGGAACTGAAAAGAAAGCAAGTAAACATCTAAGGATGATACACAAGGGTAAAACAAAACGAAAAATAAACAAACAAAAACCCCAAAAAAGCAAAAAAACCCAAACAAAGATTTTGAAAATTCCTTGAGACTATTTTTTTCTTTGAAAAGAAAGCAGTAGATATGATGTGTGGAGTTTTAATGATTCTGTAACTTGTGTGTGATAATTACATAAGCAATCTATAAGGATAATGAAACCCTGAAAACGTTGGTTCATTCCACTATTCAATCCATTTATTTGGTCCCATATAGCACTAGGATCCAGATGGGCTGCTCTGCCTTTCTTGTAGGCCCCTTC
>VXBL01004259.1:56468-89070 GCA_013400195.1 Aramus guarauna | reverse complement strand
TGGATGTCATCCCTTCCCTCCAGCATGTCAACCTCACCACACAGCTTGGTGTCGTTGGCAACCTTGCTGAGGGTGCACTCGATCCCACTGTCCATGTTGCTGACAAAGATGTTAAACAATGCTGGTCCTGATACCGGCCCCTGAGGAATGCCACTTGTCACTGATCTCCACTTGGACATTGAGCTGTTGACCGCAACTCTGAGTGCAACCGTCCAGCCAATTCCTTATCCATTGAGTGGTCTGTCCGTCAAATCCATGTCTCTCCAATTTAGAGAGACTTTGCACAAGTCCAGGTAGATGGCATTCCTACAATGCTATTAAATGTCATGTCGTTGTTAGGTTTAGGATATATGATTTGTAAAGCCTCAAAAGACCATTTTGCTCAAGATGAGATGAGGTACTATGTGTAGTAACATGTGATGCTACTGGAGTGTACGTCTGCTGTTTCACATAAAACCAAGATGATGACGTACCAGAGGTGATAGAAAAGAATGAAGGATGTAGACTGGACAGAAGCAGTCACATCCCTCTTCTTGTCCCCTTGCCTTTAATGAAAAGAACATGGTAAGAGCATGATGCCTTTTTGTGCTTTTTATTCTTCCCCCAAATTAGGCCAAATTTTAACATGTCAGTTATGTTCTGCTGAGCTCCAGTTCTCACGTGCTTCTTGCACAAATGATGCTATGTATTCCCTAGGTTACATCAGTAACTTCTTCATCTGATTAAGCTCTCCATTTTATTTAATAACTTCAGGTGGACTTCTACTGCTTTCGCTGGTACAGGCCTCTGAACAGGTGAAATCTCTTGCTTTACGCAGTTGTGGGTAACACAGCATTTTCAGTCAAGTTGCCAGATGCCAGCAGGAATCCTTGGGCAGGGCAGCTCCAGGCTCTGTACTTGTCCTGAGCACAACCAAGAAGAAGAGCTGCTGGCCTGGAGCTCTGGGCTCTGGTGCTGACAGCGGACACATTCCTTCAAATAGGATATGTATCTTTGGAGGATCTAGTGTTCCTTGTGGCTTATATTTCTGGATGTACTGCAAGAACCCAAACAAAAATAAACACTTCCAAAAAGATGTTTTTAGTATGTTGGTTGCAGCAGTGTAATACTATGCAAAAAATACAGCAGGAAGTAGAAGATTTTTAAAAAATAACATACAGCTGTAGAGGCCAGGAGTTTGGCTGTGAATTCATGACTGCCTATGTTTGCAAAAAAGCATCTCTTATTTTTAACCATTGTTCAAAGGAGTGAGAAGAGCCCCTGGCTCCCCACTGAACAGCCCAGGATGTGGTACCTGTCCTCCAAAGTTTCCCAAACAAAAAGTAGCTGAGATATTTCTCTAAGTCTAAGAAGATGTATGGCTGCTATACAAATTTGACTGCTACTGCAATTGTGATTATAGCAGAGGAATGTTTATGTATCCTTAGGTTTTGTTGTTTTGGTTTTGTTTTGTGAATAACTTTATTCTGGTGGAACTGCTCAGGACTTGGGAAGCGATATGCAGTGATGTTTCCATTTTAGTTTGCTCATTCCTGATTATATAGATTTCAGACTACAAATTCATTTTTCTGCTAGCATGATGATTTTATTGTCTAATAGTCATTTCTTTGATGAAGCAAAAGTGATTTCTAACAACAGAGGAAAAACACATTATTTTATTACTACTTGGGTGTCTGGCAAGATCAGACAAGAAATGCCGTGAATATGCCAAACTAGAGCAGTTTCTGTCCCACATACATCATCATCTGTGGGAAAGGAAGGACTATTAGCCTATTATTTAGAGATGGGAAACTGAGGTACAAAAAGATAACTTTTCTTGTTATGCTACAGCTATGATTATGGGTACTTGTTGTGTTCAATGATTGTTGTGTGTGTTCAGTTCTTTCAGATTTGAGCATGAGAAGTATTGGCATTTACATAACACCTTTCAACTACCTGAACCAAAAGCTTTATGCTTAGAAACTATGGTCCCCCCTTTGGTGAGACAGAGAGAGCTGTTGGGATCCAAGCCAATCCAATCCAGTGAAGACCAAAACTCTTTGGTCACTTATCCATGGGCCAGTAAAGGAACTACTCAGGCACAGCATTGAAGACATCAGCCTCAGCTTTGTCAGTGATAAAGAGGAAAAACTTGATTATTGTGAGTGTTGTCAGATATTTGAGGGGGGCTTGTGGGCTTGTACGAAGCTTATTATGGGATATCAGAAGGGGTTTGTGGGATTATGTAAAATTTATTACAGGAAATTTAGGGGAAGGGGAAGGATCAGGGCAGATGGGTGAGGAACAAGCATGAAGAAATGGAGAGAAAGAGGGATAAAAGGGCTGGTTAGGTGTAAGCCACTGCCGGTCAGCATGCTTGTCCGACTGAGCCCTGTGCCTGACCATCACATCTATCCTATCTTCTTACTAAATCCTTTCCTGAACCACTCTTTCTTTCTAATCTTGCTATGCTGTGTGTGACTGCTGCAAGGTCTAAGCGCCAGCAGCTGGAGAAGGGGCTGTGTGTCCCAGTGCCTGGGAGTCTAGCTGTCAGCAACTGGAGAGATCGGTTTGTACGCAAGAGGCCTAAATGCCCACAAATGGAATAAACTGGGTATGCTGGTATTTCCCCGGTGATTGTAATCCGGCATGCATATGCGCGTATGTTTGCCAGCAAACTTTGAACTGGACTAGCTGGAGGACACCTGCCTCTGGAAAGACTTGAGATGGTGGGCTGGGTAAAAGTCCTGCGGTCTGGGCATGGATGTTTGGTGAACTGAGAGCCTGTGCTGATATTTGAGGAATCTGTGGGGTGCCTGTGAGATGAGTGTGTGGGCATCTGCATCCGTTTCACTAGTGAGCATCAGGCTGGATGAGCCAGTGGGTAGGAAGAGATATGTATATGGGGTATGTATATGGAGTAGGGGGGGCCGGGTTCAGGCATGGATGTTCAGTGGACTCAGGGTCTGTGCTGACATCTGAAGGATCTGTGAATATGGATGTGCTTGTGAACCTGGAGAGCAAAGGCATGTATGTTCTCACTAGCCGGTTTCAATCCTGACCAGCTGGAGAGGAGGGACGGGACGGAGCAGGCAGTGCCTGTACATGTGCACTGTTGGTGTTTGTGGGGGTGCTGGCAAAGGCTGTGCTGGCCGGCAGTCTGCCTGTCTGCCCGTGTCAGTGTCCTCTGTGCGTGTGTCTGTCTGTCTGTCTGTCTGGGATATGCTCTCAGCCCCACTACTGTCTGAACCTGCAAGCATCTCAGATATTTGAAGACTACTTTGTAGTTGACTGGCATTCCCTCTTAAGTATATGGTATCGAGGCATGGACTTAATTAAACGACACTCTTAAAACAGTGGCCATATGATATCCTGCTTGCCTTGACTGCAATGACATCTGCTAACAATAATAGGAAAAAAAAAAGGTCATGTCAAAGGTCATGTGTTATTTCCATCGGTTACAGAAAACATCCTTTCCGAAAACACCCACAGCAGCAAACATAATGACTCTTTGCCTCTGTTTATTCTTTAATTACAAAGCTTCTGTGTGGGGGTCTCAATTTTATGACAACAGATCTCACTGGCATCACTTCCATAATGGCTCTGCTCCATGGCATGTTTGGGTCCAAGTATGGGATTAGGCTGAGGGCAAGATGTATATTTGGGGTTTCCAGTGGTGGAAGTCTCTGGCATCCACAGCTCCAGCACCTACTGACTCACAGCTGAGGAGAAAATGGGTGGAAAATTCCAGGGAAACTGCTTCACATGCCAAGCAGAAGCAGCAATAAAACCCCAAGGTTTAAGGCAGAACTAGATGATGTATGTTGTGGTAGAGCCAGAATCACATAAAGCAAAAGGCCACTTCCAGGTACGTATTCCATCATCATGTGCTTCCCACAGTGCTGCCGGACACAACTTCTTGCAAATAATGTCTGTGTAATTTGGAAGCCAGAAGGAATTGTTGTAATTATTCAGTCGAGTGATGTCCAGCCTTTAGCTGAAACTGGCTAATAAATTAACCTTGTTTTTCTGCCTCTAGTTGCAGCCTAATGTGTGCTCCTACCTGTGGCAGACCCATGATTAATAATTTTTGTGGAGATATTGCTTCTGCGTTTGGAGAGGCTACCCAGAGGAGACGCTAATCCCAAAAGAGAGGCATGGCACAAAAGATGAAGCAGGTCTAGGAGTGCTGGGAAAGTTGATCAGAGGGGATGATGGAGCAGCAACTGCAACCCTGAAAACACGCTGGGTGAGCTTGCTGAGGCTGCTCAGAGAAAGCACAAAAATGGTGTTTGAAAATAAGAAGTAAAAGGGAAAGTTGGAAGAGCAATTGAGGGGAGATGTTGAGAGTGAATGTTTTCTCCCTTAGTTTCACCCATCTTTCACAAAGATTAGGAGGGACTGAAAATAATTTTGGAGCAGTCTGAGTTATCTCTTCTAATGGGGAAGGGATGCAAACTATTCTTCTGCAGAGTCTTCTCTCTTCTTCAGGGTTATTAATCTTCAGGAATTAATCTGCCTAACTGAGGTGGCTTTAGGCCTTGCAGAGAAAATTGCAATTGTGTGAAGTCTACTTGCTGCCTTAGTACAACCAGAAGGAAATGTGTTTGGGGTAGCTGTTGAGCTTGCAAACACCTACTTTTGATGATTTTGGTTCCAAAGGTGGCATATCTTACCATTGAATAATTAAAGTGTTATCCTAATTAATCTAGACCTACAGATCATAGTACTTCTGAAATATTTTTTCTCTATTAATTAGTGCTTTGAACAGCATGGTTAGTTACAACAAAGGCTGCCTTACCCAGGCACGGGATATGCTATAGCTTCTTTTAATATGATTTTCCGTAAGAAAATAAAACCTCATTTTCTTTTTTTAAATCTCGATTTGGAAATCATTCTTTGTGAAACTGTACTAAGAGGAGTTTCTTTAGACTCCTAAGTAAGACACCTAAGAAATAACTGACTTCCTGTACCTTCAACCCAAGGAGCTGGAGATGTCTCTTTTCTACCAGCCTTTTGACCAGGACAGTTTGGGTTGCCTGACACATAGGCTGCAGCCTAGCCACAAACATTTCCCACCAAGTCCCACCAAGCTCTCAACTTGCTTTTCCTGTGCTGTTCAGAACAGCATCATCTAACAAGGACTTGCGCTAATCTAGCTATTACTTTTTTACATTAAGAAGCCCCTGCACATTTTGATCCATAATGTAATTCATTCCTTCTGTGCAAAGGAGTGATTCAGGTTCTCGTAGCTGTTGTGGTTGATTTAAAATATATTACTCACTTTGCATGAAACAACTGCTGGAGGCATATGAGTCTGTAATGGCTGCTCTGCGGCCATTTTGTGGTCTTTGGCTCACTCTCATTAAAAAGTTTTATTTTTGAGGTATTTCAAACTCAGTGAAAATTGCATCAACCTAACATTCAGCATTAGGATGTTGGTTAGAAAAATTATCCAGGAGTTAAAAAAGATGCAGATGCCTTAGTCAAAGGTAAGTTCTCCTGAGACATAACTTCTCTTCTTGTCAGAAGTGTTGGAGTTCACATGAAAAGCCTCGGGGATGGAGGCAAGAGCAGAAACCCCACAGCTGTTCAATGTAGTTTGAAGCACTAGGTAACCTCCTACACCAGACACCTTATATACATGATAACATTATGCCCAGCCCAAACAGCTTACAACCCAGAGAGGCACAAAGAGATGAAAGAGGTGGGGGAAAACTGAGTCTTGTGGGTACCAGGCCAAACCCTCCCTGCCCAACTGCAGAATCATTCTTGATAACCTGGAGCAATTCCAGGTGCTTGTATCTTCTTGACATCATTCTGTCAGTGTGCAAATAGTGTATTAATGGTCCTTAATCCCCACTACAAGAAAGGCTTGGTATTAGTGGTCCTAAGAGGTTTAACCAGGACTAGCACTGTTTGAGGTAAGTGAAATAGTAAACAGGTGTTGCTTTTTATAACTGAGTTTATCTATAAGAAATGTGCTTGGTAAGCTGACTTGGTGTTCCATGCCTCTTGGACAGCAAAATCCATCTGCATTTTGGATCTTTTAGAACCTTTACGCAAAAACCATGGCCTGTCAGTACAGGGTAAGGTGGGACAGATGATGAGTGCATTGAAAATGGGAACCTCACAATTTGCTAGGAAGTTGCTCTGGATAAGGAAAAGGAAATGTTTCCAGAGATACCATATTCGCATGCATGTGAGCAGAGGAGTGCTGGAGGAAGAGTGCGGGAGAGGCATGCCAGCCTGGACAGCTGCAGGAGGACACTGGCTGGTCCCACCAGAGCAGCACACGGTACCTTGCCTGTCTTGCTCAGGGCACCTTGCCTGTCTTGCTTAGGGCAACCGGTTGCATTAGTAACACAGATACTGGTAATTTGTCCCGCTTTTCTTTCCTGTCAGAACATGGTTTTATTGTTGGGGAGGGGTTGTTTGTTTGTTTGTTTTTGTTTTTGTTTTCCTCTTAGCTTCAGCACACGAGCTGTTAATGAACGTGGCATGCCAGCAGAGCTGCTTCGTTACCTGGGCTCCACACAATCCAGTCGGGACACCAGCTCCTACCAAACTGCATCGTGTTGAATTGCTTTGGGTTGTTTAAGTCATATAGCAAATACAAATGACAAATTGGGATGAGATATTGAACCTGAACTTTGCATGGGTATTTTTCAGCCCAAGAAAATAACACTAATATCAGAACGGTTTTATGTTCTTTCTCCCTGTTGCATTTATTGGGAGATGATATCTCAAAGTTCTACAAGGAGCAGAAAGAATGAGGTGTAATAAAGGCATCAGTTTAGGTTTAAAACATCTTCTGTACCTAAGTGGAAGACGCATGATGACACTAAGTAATTTTTAGGTCTATTACCTTGTTACAGATGACAGAGGTGCATTTAGACAAATCTGTATGAGCAGACAAGCAATATTTAGAGCAGAAGGGGAATTGGATGCTTAGACAGTAGTTGTTTTTTGACGGCCTTTGTGATGAACCAGGAAAAAAATAGCTGCATAATGAGACTTTGGAATATGTACTACAACTGCAATCAAGACACAGATTTTAGCAAGACATTGAAATCATAGCACTTTCTTGGTGTTTTGTTCTTATGAAACCAGATGTCACTTGCACAAATATGAGGCTTGGAAACACCATGAGAACAGCAAATGATGCTGGCTGCTTTCTTGATACAATTCATTTTTAAATATACTTCAAAATCATACCAGAGAGAAGAAAAATAAGTGATGATGTTTTATTCCTTCTATTAAGACCCTTTGATATTGATATTCCCTGAAAGGAGACGAAGAAACCCTGTCCTCCCCCAAGAAAGCCAGGTGCATAGACACTATAGCATAGACAGAAAAACTCCAACCACCTTTGCTAAAATGTTCTGGTTGAAGTGTGTTACTGAAATGGTTAGGAAGGCTCCAGGTGTCTTTCCAGAGCAGCAGTGCTGGAGCTGGTCCCTCTGCAGGCCAGGGGGTGGGTGGCCTCCCTGGAAACGTGCCCTTTCCTCTTCTCCCACAAGGCCACCTCCAGACCTTGGCGAGGGATCAGCATCGTCATGGGTGTACAAGGGAACCTGCTCCAGGTCTTGGCAAACTGGCCAGGGTGTTGTGTTGTCTCTCCACTTTTTCCTATGCACAGCAGCATTTGAAAACTACAGAAGAGACTGATTATTCCTAAATTAGCTTCTGAAACCTGCTTAGGGAAGGCAGCTGCACTCCATGGCAATGTCCCTGCAAACACCACGGTGAAGCTGGGCAAAGCAAGGACATCTCAAACACACCAATGAGCACTAGAAAGGATGTATCTGAAGTCATGGCTGAGGCTGATCTCTATTTTTGCTAAAAAATCAAAGGGAAGATGTGAAAGGTTAAGGGATAGAAAAGAAAAAAGGAGAAAATATTCAGGCCAAAAGGAATGAAGGACGATACTGGTTTGCGTCAGTAGAGAGTACAGCCCTTTTTTAACTACTGGACTTTCCTGAGGTAAGGAATTACATCAATTCATCTTGAGATGACACTTGATAAGAGGCAAAATGTCTATTATAATCTCATTTAATAAACTGTTCAGCTCACTTAAATATGCTTCATATCTGCTTTATCTGCTGGAAGCATGTGCTTTAGCAATTCATTAGCCTCCCTTCTAATTATGTGGGTATAGGCAGCACTTTCCTGTGACCCTGTAGAACCACAACACAAGGAATTTTGTTCTATTTCTGAAAGTACATGTTCATTTCTGAAAAGAGACACAGAAAGGTCAGAGGGATGTAGCTGTTTGTACCCTCCCTTGGATTTACTGAAATAATTACTTGCTTGTTCAGAATTAGCCATTAGTTCAGTAAGGATTTTATTACAGGTCAAAGACATGCTTGCGGAAGCAAAAACCAAATCTACTAGAATAAAAAATAACAGATAATATCAGATACAGTATTTCTACTTCAAGGAAAATATAAATAACTACTTCATTAAAGATGTTCTCAGAGGAAATCAGCTGGCTTAGAAGAGCTCTGAACTTTGGGGACATTTGCTCAATCTGGAGCCAAGTTCAAACTCTGCAGCGCTGGAGATGTTTTATCCTTGTTCTGAGGGGAATGTGGTGGGCTCAGAGGATGAGAATACCAATAAGTATAGCACAGCTTCTAGGCTGCAATGTCTCCCAGTGCAGTTTACTTTCCAGTTTAGACTGGAATCCAACGCTTGCTGCTTTTAACTTTCTGGGGCAGTTCTGGGGCTGACTGCTGTCATGAAGGTAGTTTGGTTGAAATGCCCACTGCCCAGAGCTGAGTTCATGCTGTCTGACACGAGCATTTTGCAAGGCTTTGAAAACAGCTATTTTCTAACTTCAATATTAATTATTTCAGCTCATATGATCTGTAGGCAATTTTAAATCCACTTGTTTCAGAGTCTGTAAAGTGCCTTGTACTGCATGTATCATGTGTCAGCGATGTCCAAAGGCTGCTAATGCACTGGGGGAACCAAACCTTGGACAGAAAATGGGGAAGAACAAAATGTTGTGTGTCTTCCTTCAGTGCTCCTAGGTGAAACACTAGAAAAATTTCCAAGGGTTTTTTCATCCTGCTCTGTTTTATTACTCATATTTATTCTCTCACTCCAGGAATGGTGTCCCAGGTGTTGTGACAGCTGGGGGACAGGCCTATGGCTTCTAAGGAGTGCACTGTCACCTCACTAGCACGTGAAGAGGATGCATGCAAATGTGTGTGCTCAAACTGGAACAAAGATTAGAGCATGGACCATCCTTCTGCTCCTTGGTTGCACAGTGCCTACTGCCACAAGCGTCCTGCCTGGTTCATTACTGGGGTTTTTACATATTAGATCTGTCACCAGAATAGACAGTTAAAATACAGCAGAGCTCCTCTGATAGTACACAGACTATCAGATGCAAATAATAAAACGTGAAGACAGCTCTAAGCAGCTGTCACATCAGTGCTCCTGTTCACATGGCCCTGCATTTTGTGAATGAGGAGTTTGAAGAGAAAGAATGAAGCCTGAGAGAAAGAAGGCATTATCCTGTGTCTAGCACAGAAAGAGGATTGGGTAGAAAGTTCTGCATAAAAATCTGGTGTAGAAGGAAGCATGGGAGCAAGGGGAAAGCAGTGCTGAGCCCTGGCGAGAGAGGACCTCAGACGAAAGGAGGTCTATCTTTGCAGACTTGCTCTGAACTGATGTGAACATGGTGCTGCCTCTGCTCTGGACTGGGTACTGGATAGCTATGATGAGCGTGGTGCTGGACTGGTAACACTGCTGAGAGGTGGTGGCTGCGGGTGCAGGCTCAGTGCCCGTTAGCCACAGCAGCAGAGCTAGCTCACAGCTGTCTGTGGGCGACATGGCGGTACGCCCGAGGAAATGTTCCTGTTGGGTGCATGTCTAAGCTGTGTAGAGACCTTTGTGGTTTATACTTTATTTGCTGGACTGTAAATGACATTGCATTGCCCTTACTACCAGTTCCCTTAACAAAGATTTTAGCTCGAGGACATTCCCTGTTGCGCTTCCTTACTGTAATGTAACTCCATTGGCTCTTCTCTGACAGAATCAGTCCATGTTGGGCAAGTAACCAGGACTTTCTGAGGAGGAAAGCTGATTGCTTGCTTGGGTAGAACAAGGCCACCGTCCCTCCACAGCTGCAACACACTGCTTACAGAGGTGAACCCTAGGTGCTGTATTTTAGACCCAGCCCCCATCCTCCAGATGCTCAAAACCATGTATGTACGAATAACTGATGTTACTACATTAACGGTGGTTGTTGCACACAACCTACATATTTTGCGGAAGTGTTGCTGTGAATGTCTTCACATAAAATTTTGAGTGCCACGCTCTGCCCAGTAAATGAGGGAAGAGTAGATGCTGCTTTACAGCAAAAGTGCCTAAAGGCAAAACAGGCATGAAGTGAGGGGTGTAAGATCAAACATCTCAACCATCCCTTTCTGTGCATCAAGGTAAATAACTGCACGAGAAGCAGGACCATTATTGAAAAACCTTGGGTTTCCGTCTGGAATTTCATTCAGGTTTTCCTGAGATGAGAGAGGCCACACGCTGCTGTGAATGGACGGAAAGCGAGCCCTTGACATGAGCCTTGTCACTGTGTGGTGGACTGCAGCAAGCCCTGGGGTTCCCTGTGCTACTGACATACACAGTACAAAATCTGACATTAATCAAATAATTAATTTGAAGGAGTAATGGACATGGATTTCTCTTCTAGCATTGTGTTGTTAGATCTTCTCAGCTCAGGATATTTGTTATTCAAGAGGGTCTGACATTGCATTTGCATTCAGCCCAATCAACCATTTTTGTCATAATGGGGAGGGCTAAGAGCTGAGCGGGAAGACCATGAAATGACTCCTAAGACCAGTTCTCTTGCAGGAACCGCCTGTGTCGACAGAATGTCTCTTTCATGTTTAATGCCATGTAAAGTGCTGTGTACAGCAACTCGCTTAGCTGAATGAGTAATATGAAAGTGATATAATAAAACAAAGGTAATATAAAAACCTCTTGAGACATTCATGACAAGAATCTTACGGGTTTTGTCTCAGTGTATTTAGAGTGCCCTAGGGGAATCTTTTTTTCCAGGAGAAAAACTGAGTTATGAATTGTCCTACTATATCTAATTGTAAACGGAGAGTCCCACAACAGAAAACCAAGCTACCTCAAGAGTGCCTTTATCTCTTAAAATTGGGTACCCCCCATGAGGATGTGTGCCCTTACTGCCAGCTCATGTACTCCGTGGTTCTCTTTTGATTTTAGATCCGGTACTCTCCTGAGATAATATAATAGATGGCTCTGTGGGGCTTACAAGTATAGGAATGGGATGAGATAAGTACTTGGTGACTGACCAAATGGGCAATAAAAATACAACCACCTGGAGTTTCAAAACCCTGTTTACAAAGGCTAGGTGGAAAGGGTTAAAGATGCTTGTAAATATACCTGTTGCCAGGCTTTTCCTGGCTGCATGCCAACTGGCATCCATATGGATGTGTAAGGGCAAACAATAGCACTGTTAATGCTTTGGAAACCACTGGAACATCTGGACTCCCAGCAGGGATTAAACAAAGGTAACACTGAATTAGCTGTGTCTGTGTGTTATTCAATGTGTGCACAGAAACTATCGGCTCACAGGTGCTACTGAGGAGTGTTCCCGATCTTCCGAAGCAAGAATTACTTATCAGAGAGAATACCAAAGTGAGCAAGTTTAAAGATGCGAGTGTGGGAAATGGCTATGAACTTTCCAGAGTTGAAGGTGTTCTCCCTGCCTCCTACGTCTTTCTCAGATTTCTGCCTTCTCTTTGTACTCTTGGTACTGAGGAAAGGGTTTGTTGTTGAAATCTTTGCAATTTGCTCTGGAACTCTCCTCATCCTTGCTGTTTGTTCCTTCCCTTCCCAAGTCTTCCCTGCACATGAGGACCATACAACTCTCCAACTAACTTGTTCCTGCACAATACCCTGTGAGATGTGGGTTTGTGGCTGCTCCCTGTCCCATACTTGTTATCATGGTCAGAGTCCTCACATGTGAGGCATTGCCTACAGCCCCAGAAAGCAGGACAAAATATGAACTCCAGAGAGGACCTGAGCAGGAGGTCTTGATGCTGAAGGAGGTGGTGGAGGATTCAGGAAAGGTACCTATATGATTGTACATTTCTGACTTCACTGCATGTGAATTACTGAAGTCTGCGAAACAAAAATCCTCAAGGTGTCTCATTTGCACCAGGCACCTGGAGGTGTTGAGATGCTGTGCTGAGCAGGCTGGAAGGAGTGACGTGGAGCTGGGGCCAGGAGCTGTACGGTGTATTTGACCTATTCATGGATGAATGAATGTATGATAGCCATTCCTCCCCATCCAAGCATTATGATGGAGAAAGGGTGAAGAGTCCCCTTTGCTTTGAAACCATGGTTCCTGCCAGGGCAGGTGATTGCTTTTCTACTCCTTTACCATCCAGCCCTTACAGCCCTGCCTCCTGCCTTACCTACAGGTGTGGGGATACTCTGTGCTCCAGGAAATTGTTAAGTTATAAGTTTGTTATAAAGCCTAACCACAACCAACACAAAGACTCAGTGAGAATCAGAGGGGCAATATCAGGTGGAGCAACTAGTGACCTCAGCAGTTCCAACAGAGCTCCAGACCTGCTCCCTGTGATTGCTGGAGGAGAGCAATCAGCCCCGGGCCCCCAGAGAACCCCACCGAAGAGTCATTGGGGCCACCCCCTCCTGAGAAGGTCCTGCAGACTAGTGAAGGTGGGCACCTACGGGGGTGTGGGACTCATGGTGGGCTGCAGGGAAAAGCATTTGGGATGTTGTACAACTTCTTATGAGGTGTTTTAAGGCAGCTGTGGGAATGTGCAAGATTTCTTATGGGATGTTTAGGGGAAGGATCAAAGGTGAGTCTGCAGGGGTGACCATTGTAAGGGAAAAGGCGATAAAGGGGCTAGCCCTGGGTAATAGCTGGCTGGTCAGTATACTTGTCTGATAAAGCCCTGTACCTGATCACCGCTATCCTGCAGTCTTACTAAATATTCTTACGTAATGATGTAAATAACTATTTACTACTACTGCTTACTCTTACATCTTTTCCATCCACCTTCTGTGTGGGCACAGCCTGTGTTCTGACCCCGTGTGAGAGACCACCAGCGACCTTCAAGCCAGACTAGTGGGCAGCAGCACGAGAGCCAAGTGCCGGCAGCTGGAGCGGGACCACGAACCTGAGGTTGGAGGGTGCCGGTGCCAGCACCGGGGGAACCTGGGGCCTGAGGCCAGCTCTGGGGCAGACTGAGTAGCTAATGCCAGCTACCAGAGAGACCCATTTTCCATGTGTGGGTACATATTTCACTGGAGAACAGCTGGAGAGGAACAGTACCTGCCATCCATGCTGTTCACATGTGTGAGTCTATGAGGGTGCAGGCGCTGTAAAGTAGCAGTGTAAGGGCACCGCTCTTTGTGTTCATCGGTGGCTGGATGTGTGTGTGTGTACGCGCGCGCACACGTGTGCACCTCCTGGTAACCCATCCTCAGCCTTGCTGGAGGCTGGATCTGGGACCAAGGACCTGCAGCAACCTCACATCCACTGGAGAGGAGCAGGAGGCAACCCCCTGGGTGCTGGAGCCACAGGATCTGGCTACCCTTCACAAAATGTGATGGAGAAAAATGCACACTGCTCCTTGCACAAGGACAGATTCAAGGTTTAATGGTGGATCACTTTGCAGCTGCTGGCATGGGGTGTGGTGTTGAGCTCATTCACAGCAGAAGACTCTCATGTCGTTGAGAGCTGTGTCGTCCCCCTTTCCCTGAGGTTCCTCCACCTTTGTCTGGAGCCCACATATGGCCCCGGAGGTGCAGCTCTGGCTCCATGGGCCAAAGTGTCCCCCTGAAAGTCCCCAGCCCTCCAGCTTTGTCCCATCCGAGCAGGCGAACATCACATTGTTGGCTGCCGTGTCATCACGCAGGTGCTGCTTTTTTTCTACACGCAGTGAGAAGGAAACCAGCTTGTTGTCAGGGCAGATCTGGGCCCTGGTCCAGTTTCCCCACCTGCCAGAGAAGAAAACAACTCACCAAGATGTGTCCAGCCTCTGCTGTAGGTCCTGGGCCAGGGGACCTACACAAGGATGGTGGGTTTCTACGAGCACCTATTTCACTCTGCTTCCCCATCACCCCCTTGATGCCTGGCCACCATCAACCCTGGGCTGCACTGGACCCCTTGGGAATTTCAGCTGCTTGCTTTGTCCCTGTTACTTAATATCGATGTCTTTTTCCAAGTAAGCATTTGAGGAAAAGGAGAAAGTACAGGTTTAAGATCGGCATTTTTTGAACTCTGTCTTTCAAAGTACTGTTCCCTTCCATGGGATCAGATCTCTACCCTAAGACCTTGACACTTTGTGGACAGGGAGACTTCACCCACCTCCTCAAGTGGGGTGGGGACCCACCTTCACAGGACGTGTGGGTGCCTATGGAGAAACCATCACACAGGTTTTCCTTCATGCTGCCCCAAAGTTGCTTTTCTGAAGGAGGATGAGAAAGTGAAGACTACTCACCACCCCACAGAGGACTCGATGACTGTTCCATCTGTGCAGAGCAGGCGGATGCCGTTCAGAGCTGTGTCATCTCCAAGCAGCCAAAATCCCTGGTAGGACTCCACCTTAGAAAAAGGGAAGAAAATGAGAGAGTTCAGCACCTTCCCCCATTTAAAAGAAGAGATGAGGTGAGCCCTCATGAGGAGGGGTGGTAGGAGGCTCTGGGGACAGAGCCAGACACAGGTAGTGCTGCAGAGCAGGGCTATGAGGCAGCTCCACGGCACTTCTCAGGGAGCCCGTTCTGCTGTTGCCCACCTCTGCTTTTTTCCAAACTGTGGAGCAGAGGGTCTGGACGCAGGAATGCTTGGTGGCTGCTGTCCCGGGTCATGCCCACCCTCTCGCCATGCGCTGTGACACCCAGAGCCGGAGTGCTGGCAGGTGGGAGTTGTCCCAGCCCCTTGGGAACGGGCTCTGCAGTACCGAGCCCAGGTCTTTTCCTGCCCCATGGACTCCTCTGCTAAGAAGTCACTCACTGGCAGAAAGCCTGGAAAGCTACTCTGCGCTAGAGATTTCTTGCTGATAAGCCTGCATGAGTGATGCAGATACAATGCAAACTGCTGCAATAGGACGAAGTGTTGTGGCCAGCCCTGCTAAGATCAAAATAAAATAAAATCGTTTCACATCAAGGATTTTCCCCATCCCAAAGAAGGAGCAAAACCTTACCTTCACTTCAAATCCCTTAGCGTAGCCGCTGGGGCAAAAGTCTTGGTGCCCCCAAGAGCCCCAGGGGCCTCCATTGGGCACCGAGAGGATGGACTCATATTTCCGTGCCTCCGTGCCCTGGAAGCAGCAGGAGCCCAGCAGGCAGAAGATGGCCGTGATGAAAAGCTGCATCTCAGGAGACCTGCTCAGCACCTCGCTGGGTGGAGGTGATGACACGGGGGAATTTATGAGCCAGGAGAATGGGTGGGAGTTGTTGGGGAGTGTCAACAAACCCCATGGGGAGTGCTGGTTGTTGCTATGTACTGCTCCTGTTGACTGCCTGTCCCATGGTGGTAGGGCCACCCTTGCCAGGTGGGAGGGCTGTCACCAGTGTGTGCCGGCCGGGGGGCTTGCAGGGCTGTGAAAACTCATGGATGTGAGGGAAGGGAAGGAGGCAGAGCTGGGACCACTGCCTGAGGGGGTACTGTGGTTTTGAGGAGGGTCCTGGTAATGCTGCAAGGAGAGTGTTGGAGAGAGGGAGGTGGGAAGAGAAGTGGTGGACTGAGAGGGGAAGAAGCCTCTGAGGGAGATGAGGAAAAACAGAGGTGGAGGGGTTTCAGGGTCCTTTGCCCTGTTGGAGTCCTCACTTGCTTCCTCTCCCTTGCTTTCCTTCTCTCCTCACTGTCTCACTGAGGTTAAGGAAAGTGCCTGCACTGGAAGCTATTGCATTTTGCTCTGGAATATGCATTAAATGAAGGTGACTACGTAAAGGGTGGAAACCCTTCTCATGGAGCAAGTGCTCCAGCTGCCGGCCATCTCATGTGGCCTTTGCTGAACTCACTGTGTTTTATTCATGTCTGTCTTGTACTGGGGACAAGAGAACAGGAGCAAAACTGTACACAGTCTCATCATCCACTCCATGCTCCTTGTGAAGACCCGGCTCCAGCTACTCAGGTGTATCTTTAGGAGGTGTGAGCTTACAGAGAGGGTGAGACTTTCCAGCAGAAGCAGACCCCTAGTTCTGCTGTTGTTGCACTCTCAGATTGAGTTTCTGTTGCATGCCTTGTTTCTCCAGAGGGACTAGCCAGAGGTGTCTTACCTCTGCAGACAGCAGTATTCATGGATATCCTGTGAGTAGTTGCAGAGTAAGAGGATAAGCTGCTCACAGTCTTATTGAAGAGTCAGTGATGATGCCACCTGGGACAGTTGTCCCGTGAGGTCTATACCAGCAGTATATGCTACACTATAAACACAGGCAATTCCAGGCTTTGATTACTGAAGAATGGAATATGCTGCTTTTGTAATAGCCACCTTGTGTGAGTGAAGGAGGAAGTGCTGCTTTCAGTTGAAATCCTCTGATGCTCCCCTTCAGTAAAATTGTAAAGTTCCTCAGATACTCACAGCACCCCATGGGAGACAATAAGAACAAAGATGTCTTTTTTGTGTCTTTGTATCTCATAGGCAGCAGGAACCCAGCAGAAATAAGACAACAGGGATGAAGGGCTGTGTGGTCAGGGTCCTGGTCTTGAGAACGGATAGCTCATGGATACTTTGCCACTCCTGGTGAGAATGGACTTTCGAAGCATGAGGTGTCGACTGGATTTCATTACAAGAGTGGCAGCAACCACAGTAAAAGCAATGGGCCATTGCCAGGTACCATACCCAGTAAAGAGATGTGAATAAATGATATGATGTGATCAGTCCTCTTCATTAACCGTGCTGGCTGCTTGGTGAGGCTTTCAGGATATGTGGAAAGTTGTGGCTGTAGGGTGGACGAGTGGCAGAGACGCCTAGGGCTGAAAAAGGATTTTAAGGAGAAGCAGTGAAGAGGAGCTAGGTGGGGGAGGAGGCCATGAACTAGCTCACATCAAAAAGGTAGAGATGTTTTGCAGTTTGTAGTCATATTCACAGAGCTGACTCTTGCTCCGTTTGAGCCCCCCTTATTGAGAGGGTCTGTTTTCTTTGTCTTCACTTTCCCACAACTTTTGCTGTTTCCTCTCAGTCAATCACTCTGAGCTCCAGCCCCAGTGGTCCTGGCACTGCAGGTAGGAGAAGGGGTCTCCTGGCTGGGAAAAGACCCTGCTCAGCATCTCCTTTGATTCTTGCTGTTGCTCCTTCTGGGGGAGGAGGCAGCCAGAGGCAGAGGCAGTGGCACCGGGTCAGTGGTTCTGTGATATTCCAGCAGGAAGCAGTGAAAACAATTCACACGAGTAATTAACTCTGCCTGTGGGACAAAGCGGACACTGTATGTGTTTCTGTAACTCCAAAGTGGGGAGCTAGAAAACAAACAAGGAACTAATCTCAGCTCTATGTTTCCTTCTCTTGTCTCTCATTAATTTTTAACCCTTCCAGAGTATGACCCTCCTTCTTGAGTCAAAATCACTTCCCCTCCTCCTCCGCCCCCAAAGGAAACCTTCCCAGCTCTAGGATTAAGGCATGTACTGGAATGAAAATGCTAGGATCAGTACCAGCAGTTGAATTTGTGCTGCCAGGGTGCCGTGCCAATGAGTACTTTTGGATAAATCTGCTCATACATTGACCTTCCCTGAGTATCCAGTGATGTCTCCGACATCCCTGCTTATGAACATTTTCTTATCTGGGGATGCTCTTTCTCTTCACCTTCTGCCTCTTTTTCTCTTCTGTTAACCTGCAGTCCTCCAGTTGGGCAGGAAAAGTACCAGCTTGTAAGCTCAGGATGGGTGGATTTTTCGTTATGTTAGATTGGAAAGCTGGAGTTTGAACTTCTCAGTGAGTATGGCAACTTCTTTGCTGGTTAGCTTTGGCAGCTATTTGTAGGGTCATGTTATGTGGCATGTCTTTTTTTCTTTTAATCTAATTTTTGGAAGGCAGGATAACATTACACTCAGCAATAAAAGTGAAGACATGACGGTCAGTGTAGAACAAAGAACAGTTCTGTATTTTTGCAAACATATAAACCAAAAATAAATATCTCTTATTTTTTTTTGACAACTTAGGTCCTCCTCCCTATGATAAAAAAGAACCGAGACTTACAATGAAATCAAAATCTTTGAAAACCGTGCAGGTGCTCAAAATAATCAGAAATTAGCAGAATAGAAAAAGGTACTCACAGAGCCAAAATATCAACATAAAAGAGTGAAGTGCTTGCAGTAGCCTTGTTGACATTGCATGTATACATTTACATTGTAGATACCTACGTGTAGGTCAGGTGAATCCCACTTTCCATGGCCCAGAATGTATTTTGTTGTTTACTGCCCATTTACAAGTTGGTGGGGCTCTCCAGGTAACGCACAGGAGCTGTGTTCTCAGTTGGCCACCTTCTCCAGCAACATAAACCTTCTCAAATGATGGTGAGAAAAAGTTACTTTACAAGTTGTATGTGGACTGAAAACATTCTTGCAATGGCCTTTGTAATGTCATTGGAAATAAAGCCAGTTAAATTGTGCCCACATCTGGAAAGTAAAGAGAGTTTTTGGATAAAAGACCTAGTTGCAAGCATTCTTTGGTGCTGCCAAGGGACCTGTTAGCCTTTGAAGCATGTAGAGCTCCTAGCACTGTCAGGTCAGTTTAAAAATAGGTGCAGAGGCTCAAAACTTTCTATGCTACTAATGATGTTCTTTGAGGGCAAGGGGACAGGCACTGGCTGACACCATTGGTGCACCTAGACCAGACACACAGGCACATTACCAGCTGGGTGAGGGACAGCGCTACTTGCCTACAACACAACAGTGGTGAGGTGTGATTCCAGTGACTTCCTACATGAGAAAACTGATGTTTCCCTCTCTTGGAAACATCCCTGATAACACAAAGTCATTAGACTGAGGTAGAGTCCATGACTTATCACCACTCAGTGCAGAGCAGCTAGTACTGAGGATTAGCTCTCCAAGGCAAAGGTAGACGCAAAGACATCTTGCCCCTTCACAGGTGCTTTCTTTCTCCTTTCTGCTACTTCTTGCTCTTTTCTATTGTCTGGTGAGACCACCAGAGCTGTGGTTCAGGTTCAGCTAAGTTATGACACCCCCATTTATTTGTCTATACAAGAGTCCACCTTTGTGACCTTCGTGTCTGAGCTGCTGCTACAGTCAGTGGGGATGCACACACTCAGCGAAATCTAGAAATTGCATCTACTGAACAGCCTTTATGCAGCAGATTCAGCTGCCCGAGGGTAGGTGTCTAGTGTCACTGGAGACTCCATAGGACATGCCATCTTGCTTCTGCTTACCAAGCCAGAAGACGCACAGCTTTTTTAGGCCTGGTGATAGGAAACTTACATTTCCCTCTACTTTTTTTTCCTATGGTCAGGTATTTCATATTTAATGATAATAATTTCTTATGGATATTTTTATCTTAGCTGAATTCAACTTCTGTAGACAGTCTTCATGAGGACAGGGCAGGTTTGTTTCTGGAGAGAATCTGTAATAGGGAAATGTTGGCAGTGGTTGCAGTCATTAAAAGTTGCATGTGAAATAGATAGCAAGCTTATCACACTGTGTGATGAGTTGGTTGGCTGCCAGGTGCCCACCCAGCCGCTCGCTCCTCCTCAGCAGGACAGGGGGAAAAGCCAAGATGAAAAGCTAATGGGTCAAGACAAGGACAGGGAGAGATCACTCACCTATTATTGTCAGGGGCAAACGAGTTTTAACTCAGGGAGGGTTAATTTAATTTATTGCCAATTAATAACAGAGTAGGATAGTGAGAAATAAGAACAAAACTAAAACCACCTTCTCCCCCCTGCCCCTTCTTACTGGGCTCAACTTAATGCCTGACTCTACCTCCTCCCCCTGAGTGGTACAGGGGGACAGGGAATGGGGCTTGTGGTCAGTTCATCACACACTGTCTCTGTCACTCTTTCCTCATGCTCTTCCTCTGCTCCAGCCTGGGGTCCTTCTCACAGGAGACAGTCCTCCATAAAATTCTCCAATGTGGGTCCCTTCCCATGCGCTGCAGTTCTTCAGGAACAGACTGCTCTGGTGTGGGTCCCTCACGGGATCATAGGTCCTGCCAGCAAACCTGCTCTGACCTGGGCTCCTCTTCATGGGCTGCAGTTCCTGCAAGGAGCCTGGCTCTCCACAGGCTGCAGCTTCCTTCAGGGCACATCTACCTGCTCCAGTGTGGGATCCTCCACAAGCTGCAGTGTGGATATCTGCTCTACCATCGAGTTTCACAGGCTGCAGGGGGACAGCTTCCCTCACCATGGTCTTCTCCACAGGCTCCAGTGCCTGGAGCACCTCCTCCCCCTCCTTCTGCACTGACCTGGGTGTCTGTAGAGTTTCTTATATCTTCTCCCTCCTCTGTCCTAGCTGCTATGCAGCATTTTTACCCTTTCTTACATATGTTATCACAGAGCTGCCACCAGTGTCACTGACAGGCTCCTTTTGGGCAGTGACGGGTCCATCTTGGAGCTGGCTGTCACTAGCTCAGTCTGACATGGGAGCAGATCCTGGTGTCTACTCACAGAAGCCACCCCTGCAGTGCCCCCACTACGAAGATCTTGCCACATAAATCCAGTACACATTGGCAGATCCCACTGTAGTCTATAAGCTGGAACAAGAGGTCTGTAGTGACTCAGATCACCTTTGGAACAATTTTTTAAAGTTGACCTCATGTTTGCCCCTGTTTAACCTTCCAGTAATTTTAAATGACATGTTATCCATCACTGCTATGACCTTAGCTCTTCCAGTTTAGAGACATCTTAGACCTCTTGAGTACTTATTATCAGTTCTGGTTATTCATTGCTGTTCACTCTGTGGATATTTTCATCTCTCTTCTAAAGTAATTTTAATTTCTACCTAATCTTTCCTAATATCCCTGACACACAAGAGTGGATGGAACCATCTGAACACAAAATTTCTTCCACTATGAGTGTTGATGCAAATAAATAATTTAAAAAATGGCCATATCTGCTATCATCTTCTTTTATACCGTCAGATGGTCCTACAGATTTTCTGACAAGCTCTTGAGTCTCTGACGTGAAGAAGCATTATTAGTGTTAATTCCCTTTGCCATTTGTTCCTCAAAGTGGTTTTTTTTTTTTCTGCTGTGTTTTTGTATGCAATCTGCCGCCAGATATGTTAATTCTATTTTTTCCATTTGGCCATGACTTTAGTTTTCACTGTTTTCTGCAGCCTCCCTTACCTTACAGTTTAACAATGCCTGTTTCCTATTACCCCTCCTCAAGTCCTTGTTAATAAGTTGTATGCCCTGGTCCTGTACTTCCAGTGCCACAACCTAGAGACCTCTCCTGCTGTCAGTCAGTGTGCAAGCTCGAGGGTTTCCTTTGCAGACTGCCTTCTGGCAGGAAGAATGGAGAAGGACCCCTTGCAGAGGCTGTGCCCGTGGTTTGTCTGTGACCCAGGGGAAAAGAAAGGCAGGAGCTACTCGGAGCACTCCTGAGGACTTGATGACACAGACCTGCAGCATCATGTCGGCCCTGAGATGGCAAACAGAGAGAGATGGGCATCCTGCAGCCGTGAACATGCCCCATGTCAACAACAGTCTCTACTATTAGATTGCTCAGATTTTTTAAAGAGATAAAATGCCACTGAGGAACATCATAACACAAATTACAGCTATTGCCCAAGGAAGCTGAAGGCAGGTCAGCAGCCTTTCCCAGGGACTTGCTTGCCTGTTGCCCAACTTGTTCCCACCTGATCAATAAGCAGAAATCCTGGCTGCAGTTGGGGTGGGGAGAGAGGGGCTGATGCTGCCCCGTAGCTCCCACGGAGAGCTTGTGGGGAGGGTTTTCTGAAGATCTGAAGAGAGGGGAGACCACCAAAGCAAATTGAAATTAAAACAGAGTTAAGTACTTCTCTTCGTGTATGAAATCTGCTAAGAATTTCCTTGCAGGTGGTTAGCTATGGGGACTTTATCACTAGAGTTTCATACCAAGCAAGGCTGTAGCTATCCTGGTACAATGTATTGCTGTCAGCTCTTTTCCATTTTGAGGAGTGAAAATAAACAAATTTGACAAAAGAATTTTTCCTGGGAAAAAAGCCTTCAAAACCTGGCTGGATATGACCCTGAGAAACTCGATCTTTCTTTGAAGCTGGCCCTCCTTTGAGCAGGGTGCTCAGGGGCTGCGAAAAAGCCACGTCTGCGGAGATGTTGTCTGGGACTGAACTGGTATAAAGCTAGATATGTCGCACTGTTACTAACATAAATGTGATGGCAAAACTGTTCTCTGGACTTGTCCTCTGAGTTAATTCTGAACACATTTCCTTCCTGATTTATGCACTTCCTTCCAGTTTATGCAGTCACTTCTTTAGTTTCATCAGTTTCCAGACGCTCTCTCATCCCTTCTCTTTCCGAGGCCACAGATTTATCCTTTTCAGCTCTTACTTTGCACTTCCTTCTGATATTTTCTGTGCTGTCTGGGAACTTTGGACATTTGAAGAGTTAAACCCCCATACGTGCTCTCTGCAAAGTCTCTAAATTCTTCTTCAATAACATCCCTCCAGTCTCAGATCTGAGTTTCAGGTATTCTTTAAGCTAATATACACCAAGGGCCTGTTTGCTGATTGCAAACCGAGGGGAAGAAAACAAAACTGAACAATGAAAATACCTTGAGCACCGAGGAATTCTCCTTGTGAGATTGGATACTGAAAGTACAAGGGCAGAAGGGAGATTGTGGAGAAGGAGGCGTTTTCTATTGTCAATGCAAATCCTTTGGTATAGCCACAGGAGGAAAAAGGCATAATCCTTGCATCACCCCAGGAGCCTCCACGGGCGCAGCAAGGAGAGAGCCGTGCTGTTGAGCTCCTTTGTCCTGAGCACAGCAGGAGAAGAGCAGGCAGGGAGAGGGCAGCCGCAGCAGGATTACATGACGACCATTCATCTTGAGCCTACTGAAATAGCAGTCGCTGGGTAGCTCCCAGCTTTGGAAATAGGGGAATTTATACTCCAGCAACATAGAGTGACCCGCTCCTTATAACCGCTGCTGGTATCTGCTCCTGTGTCCTCTGAGAGCAGCTGTCAGGGTGAGGAGAGCCACAGCAAGACAAGAAAACTGGCTGTATTTGCTGAGAACAAGCTTGGACAGTTGGGCAACTCCTTGAAGTTCATTGATAGGAGAAATGGACGTTAGAATGAGTGTAAAAGAGGTCCTCCATTGCCCAAGCAAAGGTGGAGCCAGGGAGCTTTTCTCTTTTCACGGTTCCATTTGCAGGACTGTTGGCTATTTCCAATTAACCCCCAGCATCAGCAGCGTCCCCTCCTGTGGGGTCCCCCAGGTTCCCAGATAATCTGTGCTCCAGCCACTGCATGGACTCACTTCTTCCATCGTTCAGCTCCTCTCTCTCTGTGACGTGCTAGCATATGGGAGATGATCTTGATTTGGTGGCTATGTGACGTGCCTGTAGCATAAGGACGTACATTTCACACTTGCTACTGGCTAGGACTGCTAAGATGAAGCAGATGACTTGCATTATGTGTGGGTTTTTTTTTTCCTTCAGATAGGAAACAGGTAATAACCTGAGTTTACCTTTGTTTCCTTGTATCTCTGGCTTTGCCTTGTTTCTTATCAGGCCTTTTATATTCTGTTCTCATCATGAATCCTCTTGCCCTGACCAAATCAAATTTCCACAGAAAAGCTTCATGAAGAATGAACAAGGTGGCTTCTGGAGACAGAGTTAGTAGCAGGGAAATGCCAGGCCAGGTCATTATTAATGGTTGCCTATAAAATAAATAATAAGCTTATTAACTTTGCAGACCACAGCAAGCTGGAATAGGCTGCAAGTACTTTGGAGGACACAGCTTGAGCTTGACAAATGGTCTTGTCAAATTGGAGAAATAGTTTGAGAAAAATAGGATGCAGTTTTGTAGGGACAAGCGCGAGCTCCCACCTTACCCAGAAATAAGCCGCTGAATGAGGAAAAATGTCCGCATTAACATCACTCTGCAGAGAAGGGTCTGGGGGTCATAATGGATCAAAGGCAAAGCATGAGTCAGTGGCGTCAGGTCGTCTCCATGCCAAGATATATGAACCAAATTACAGCCTGCAAGACAAATCGAGTGATTTTTCTTCTCAACGTGTGTGAGCCCCTGGCAAGGATACTCTGCTCAGCTGAGGGCACTGAACTTCCAGAAGGATGTGGAACAACAAAAATGGTCAGAGGTCTGGAAAACATGACCTGTGAGGAATGAGTGTGAGAGCTGGGACTGTATCATCAAGAGATGGGAGGACCGGAGAAAGGGAGTCATGGGGAGAGCAGTTCAATTTGGGCTCTGCAGCTCGTGCTGCTGTGGGAGGATGTGGGGAGGGCAATGCAGGGAGCGCAGGGGAGAAAATCTCCCCCAGGTTTTCCTGTCTCCTTCCTCCTCGGGCTGCATCTGTTCCATGTAGAGCCAGGATGGGTCGTGGCTGTTAGGGGCCAAGGTGGGCAGTGAGGAGAGTCAGTGGGGTGCGTGCGGGGGAATGTCTGGTGGCTGTATGGGAGCCCCTGTTCAAGGGGGAGACGTAGAGAGTACGGGCATTGCTTCAGAGCCTGAGAAAACGTGTTGCAGTGGGAGTGCTGTCACCTGGGGTCTGTAAGGAAGAAGAGGATGGACAAGTCCCCACAGCCTGCATTACGAACAGCTCACGGCTGCTGCGGAGGGGCAGGATAAGAGCCTGCGACAGCACAAAATACTGCTGCATAGAGAAGGGGAATGACCTGGTCTCTGGCTGAGAGGAAGACTAATGTAATGGATGAGCATTGCAGTGGGCTGAGATTGGACACTGGGGTGCACTTGATCATAATAGTTATGCATAGGGACATTGTGAGATCTCCATCGCTGGAGGTTTTGGCAAAGTTTGAGCAGATGTGCATCAGGGGTTATTGGCGTGCAATGATCGCTTTGGAGTAGGAATGCGCTAGAAGACCTTCTGAACATCCTTCCAGCCCTGTTTGCTCTAACTAAATGATTCTTTGTGTGGATCAAGTGGTTCAAAACAAGGACCGCACCCTGACCTTCAGTTGGTGAGCAGGGGCAGAGGCCCCAGGAGCTGCTTTCTCCTCTGGAGACTCACTGGGCACATAGCTGCACCTGGGACCAATGGGGACCCTGATGGGAACAGCACGAAAAAAGACCCTTTTGGGACCAGTGCAGCTATCAGGGACACAGCCCTGCTCGCAGACCCTGTCTGCTGTCAGCACTCACCACAGGGACTCTGCAGCAAGAGGGTCTTTGCTGAGGCATTGGTTGCTGGAGGTGTGAGCAAATGGACCGAGGTGGGAGGGAGATGCCGCTTCTCCCCCTCAGCCACGAACGATCATGTCGTATTTGTCCGTAAGCTTGTCGGGGACAGCTTTCCCTGGGGCCTCGCCTGGCTGCTTGCCTTGGCCCTGGCACTGCCATGCTCCCAGGCAGCAAAGCCTCTGTCCGTGCTGCAAAGAGGGGAGCGTGAAATGGCAAGTGACAGGGGTTTACAGGAGCTTCACATCAGCAAATGGGTGAAGGCTGCTGCCAAAAGCATCATTACAATGTGTTTATTTTCTTTCTATTTGCAGGCTAAAATTGGGGAAAAAATAAGAATATGAGCAAAGGCAGTTGGACAGCTGGGTTCTAACTGTTTACACTAACTGTTAATGGAGACTCTAAGTAACCAGGGTCATATACACATTACAGCATGTGCTGAATTTATTAGATTAAGTATATGAAAATATTTATTAGATCACATATTATTACATGCATTATGTTTTACTGTGATCATAAGCCTGTACTGAATTTCCCAGCTCCTCTACAACTGGCCAGCAGAATGGAAGTACTAAATAATCTTGAACTTTTATTAATACAAACTGGACTAGGGTTGCAGATAAGAAACTGTTGGACATCAAATTCCTGCTGCCTGGGGAGTCCTTTTCCTGACCAGTAATGTGAGCCTAGCAAAGGGTAAATCTCCCCCAAGCAGCAGTGAAGAAAACAAACAAGGAAATAAATCCTGCCTAGCACTGACATGCAAGAAATACCATAGAGGCAATTTCCTAGGGATACTCAGCACTTCCGTCTAGCTACAGTAGTGTTTGTGGAGCTGGGTGAGCCCAAGCGTGCCTGCCTGAGCTCTGGCACAGGTCTGGCCTGGGTTGGGATGAGGAAACGTCCTCTCTGACAGTCACCAGCTCCTTTCTAAGGCAGGAATAGGAGGGGAAAGGACATTTTTGGGTCAAACTGGGGAAGGGAAACAGAGTAGAAACAGTGGTTTACTTGGGCTACCATTGCCAGATCTGGAGTAATTATTCAAGTGGGTGAGCAGGGCTCTGCTTGTGCATCTTAGAAAATGTTCACTTTTGTGCAACACTTCTGTGGGACTGGAATGCCTCCCCACTCTGGGTCCTTGGTGGTGCAGCAGCAGTGAAAACCCAGCATGGGAGCAGGGGCAGCAAATCTCCAGTGCATCAGTAGCAGCCAGCGTTACGGCAGTGGCTCGCTGACTCATCACCACTGCTCTTCTCTGCAGAGGTGGCATAGTTTCTGGTTAGGACTGTGTGAGATAAGTGCCAAGTAATAGAGAGCCTCCTGGAAAATCCTTCTGCTGCTACCGATTGCAAGGGCTTACTTGTACATTTTGTGAGGCTGCTCTAAACCCAGGGAGCTAGTGGGGAAAAGCTTCCTCAGACCTTGTAGGGAAGAACAAGGGATCTGCTACTACTTTGAACACGGTAGGATAGTTTGCCACCCACAGTGGAAAACCAGGCTGGGAGTGCTGTGGTTGTTGCAGAGGGAAGAGTGTGATGGCTGGATGGTGGCTATTGCTAAGGGAAGGTCTTTCCACGATCGCTGCCTCCATCTTTCCCACCTCCTCTGGCAGCAACTGAAGAACTGTGCTGCCCCATGCCTGTCCCATCCTGTCACCTCTTTGCCAGCAGCAGGGTATGGGGAAGTGACATTTACTGTGTGGCCCCAGTCAAGGCTTCATCTGCCCTGGCACCAGCAAGAATAGCAAACCTTCATCCACTTTTCTCTCCTGGCTCTGCCTCTTCCTCCCAGTCCTCTTTTCCCATGGTAAACATCAGCGCACACTGTATCCTCCTCTTTGGGGTCTCAGAGTTGAACTTTTCTATGCTGCTAAGGAGATTTGAGCCGTCTCTGATTTATTTTTATCATGCATGTTCATTTCTTGAAAAAGGATAAAAACTGAGGATGATGATTAAACTCCAAGTGTATTATCACAACCTGCCCAGGAAAGATGTTTCCAACAGCTGGGGTAAGATTTCTAAAGCCAAGTTCTTTAATGTATCAGACCAAGCATTGCAGCATTTGAAGGCTGGCTGTGGCCTGGCCTTTCCTTTCCTTTCCTTTCCTTTCCTTTCCTTTCTCCTTCTCCCATTTTTTATTATTCCTGACATATCCAAAAAAGGCATTTTCAGCAGCTAACATTTGAATTCTGTGCTATCTCCAAGTGAAAGTGAATGCTGTGGAACTTGAGTAGGTTTTATATACCCTGCACAGGGTATACTCTGGTTGACCTTGAACGTTCAGACATTCCTCCTGCACCTGCCCATCCCCATCCCTTCCTCCACAGCCATCCCATGGGGAGCTGCACCATGGCCGTCCTGAGATGGTCTCAGCAATCTGGGCTCACCTTTTGGGAAAGGTGCTCTGCAGACCCTCTTCAGCCATCGTTTCCTCTGAGGTCCAGCCAATGTCAGGTGCATTGGCAGATGTCTTCTGCTGCATTGAGACAACCTGTCCATGGGTAAGTCCTGGTGGTGTGGGCAAGGTCTCTCAGGCTGGAGGTGAAAACAAGAGAGGAGAGGCTGCACTGTCATGCAAACACCACTCACCCCAGGGGCACAGAACTACACTAGATACATTTTACCATCTTCCTCAGTCCTGTAGCACCCTCCGCAAGTGCTTTCCTTTTCTTTCTGGTAACCCAGCCTCCTTCTTTGCTAGTGAAAACTCTCCTCTTGCTTTTTCACACCACTTCCCTGAAGAATTCAACCTCCATTCCTCCCCTGGAGAGGTGAAGGTTGTCTGTCTTTGCAGAGAAGGGGCACCACATGTAAGTGCCCATGACTGTGTTTGAGCTGCTGCATGGCAGGAGAGAAGAAAACAAATTGCGACTTGTAGCAGTGACTCAATGACTTTGATACCTGTGCAGTAAAGACAGGTGCTCTTCAGAGCTGTGTCATCACCTCTGCTTTTGACAGACTGCACCTGGGAGGAAGTAAAGATCTAGTGACAGGAGAAAAGACTGGAAGACAAGAAAAAAAATCACTTCAGTATTATTAAGGAGTTCAATAAAATTCTGTGCATCTTTTGATTCATATAAGTCTCTTAAAAAAATTCCATGAAACCTGAAGTTGAACCACCACATGGTTTCAATACCAATCCACAAAGCCAACTGTTTCCTGTGTATTTTCCCCTCATCTAGTCTGTAAAGCTGAGGTCCTGTATCTCATCTGGAAAAAAATGAGGGGGCTGCCTTGCCCTTTGCTCCCCTCTCATCAGCTCGTTGTCCTCAGGCTCCAGCAGTACCTTCATTTCTTGCAGCAACACAGAGATCAGAACAGCTCCAAGCAGCGTGGGAGGGGAGAGCCCAGGCTTGATTTGCATTAATTTATGCACTAAGGCTTCCCTTTGTCTGAGGAGCTTTTCGCTAATAGATTCCTCATTGGCAGGAGCCAAGGTCTAATTACATGATAAAATGGTGCAGATGTGGCCATAGAAGAGGCACACGCTGTTAATAGAGTATTTTTCCACAGTGGCTTGTCCCAGTTTGGAGAGAAAAATATACTGTCTCCTTTTTTTTGTTGTTGTTTTTGTTTTGAATAGCTGCATCTCATGCGGGTATATGGTTAAAATGAAGAAGACATCAGCCTCACTGGTGAAGCTCTTATGGTCAACGTGTTTGGATCCGTATTTCAGGGGATACGGATACAGAAATACTCAGGGGCTTTGTCCTTCTATACCTGGTCATAGATGAGGAAGGGACAAAAGGATCAAAGCACTGAGCAAATTCCCCAAAGCCAGTGTTACTCGTGAAGTGTGTAGATACCATTTGTAGCATTCAAAGCACTTCAAAGACCAGGTGCAATCCTGCTTTGAGGAGTAGGTAAAGACGAAGGGAACAGAGCATTTGAGAGGCTGACAGCTAGGGCATTTGTATGGGAAGGAAAGAAGGTTCATGCCTTCATGCATAGGGTTGCCTATTTTTGTGTACGATTTTCTGGGGAAATGTCTATAAATTTCCAAAAGATTGAGAAAATCCATACACCAGTTGCATAAAATTACTGAAAAACTGGACATGCAGAGGGGAAGTCCAGATATGAGATGATAGTTTTTGGCATGCAACCTGGGAAACCATGAACTGCTGCTGTCACCAAGATGGTGGTGCCTGTGGAAAATCATGTTCTGGGATCAAGGAAGGTTTTCAGAGGGAGTTAATGAGATGTGGCTGGCTGGCATAGGACACTACTGGAAGTGGAGAAGACTTTTATCTTCAGTGCAACTCCACTGAAGTATCCACTGAAGTATCCACTGAAGTATCCACTGAAGTGATAGTGGGGATTCCCCCAGTTGCCCCAAGAACCTCGTCATTAGGGACAGGGAGGAGAAAAATGTGTTTTTGTGCACCTGCTCCTTGGAAGCAGCAGGAGAAAAGGAGACCAAGGCCATGGATGAGGGACCTGGTGAGTATCTGGGTTTGAGCAATGGCCTGGTGACATCACAGTCATTGCTCCTTGACACATGGCCTGAGCAGGTCTTCAGAGACCTGTCCTTGCTGTCACTGAGACAAGGCTGTGGAAGGGCGAGCAGTTCATGTATCAGAGTTTTCCATTAGCAGCCTCCTCCTCTCACCCCACTGCCCCACAACCTCCACGGAGAGCCCTGGGGGTGAGCTTCCTGCAGTTATGAAGAGAGGAGTGAAAGACAGGCTGACCTCAAATGAACAGAGAATTAAGTACTTGTTGAACAAAACCTTCCACCAAGGAATGCCTCTGTGGTTGTGAACCCCGGAGCAGTGCACACAGGCTTTTGTCCTGGCGGCAAGGCAAGCACCGTTTCACAACAAGCAGAGTACAGCTGCATTTTTCTCAATTTGAGGAAATAAGCAGTCCTTGTGATAACAATTTTTTCCTATTAAAATTTTATCTAGCTTTTAGCAGCACAGAAGTAACACCGGAAGTGTTTAAGGTCAGGTTGGATGGGGCTTTGGGCAACCTGGTCTAGTGGAGGGTGTCCCTGCCCGTGGCAGGGGGGTTGGAACTAGATGGTCTTTGAGGTCCCTTCCAACCCAAATCATTCTGTGATTCTAAGTACATCTTCTAGCTTTGGTAGAAGACATGCAGTGGCTAAATTTTCCTGTCTTGCCTGTCACTTAAGGCTTGTTCCAGGTGCATCTTTTCTTTGTTTCAAACTTTCCTTCCTAATATTGCTTCTAATTATTCACCACTATTAACAATTTCAGATCTTTGCAGACAGTTATTCCATGTTGTCTCCAGGCATCGGTTATCTAGACCATAGTGTTTTATCTCTTTTAAACTCTTCCACCAAGCAAGATGTTGAGTGACTCCCAGTCCTGAGGACCTTGAGACCCTGATCCTAAACCTAACCTCACCTTAACTCTGCCATGGGGCAGAAGAATGGTGCTGCTCAAAACTGCATTAAGAGTTAGTGCCTTTACTTTTTAATCTATAGAGTGTATTTATCTTTCCTGATTTTTTCATGTTTTCTCTCCTTGTTGCATGCATAGCCTGAGTGTTTGTGTGTACGCTAAAGCCTGTCAGAGGCCTCACTGAATGCATTTTTTTTTTTATTCTCTTCTGGGGTTCCACCTGAAATAAATTTCAATTTTTAAGAGGAACTGCAATACTTTTGGACCCAGCATGATGCTAACATTTTCTTCTAGGAAGAGTTATATGCGTTGTTGCTGTGTACAGGCTTGCTAGAAATGCCTGTTGAGATTTCCTACTGTTTGCTTCTGTAAGACTGATTTCAGTTGCTTGTAGCTTATCCAGTGTATAACCATTTGTGCTGAAATTTTCCATTCGTGGTTGTGTGCCTGACTCAATGTAATAGTATTTCTGGAAAGTTTTCTGGAAGGATGATAAGGCTATGGCTTGAAGGAGATGGACAGAAAAAACATACATACTAAAAATGGCAGCTTACTTCTACATTAGTGATCCTCACTCAGGTGTTGGAGGACTGTGCTGTGAATTTGCAAATTTCAATTCTACTGATGCCACAGTGTGCATTGCTTGAGGGGTTTAGCTCCTTTTTAAAATTACTTAGAAAATTAGACACTCTAAGAGGTAAATTGGAAACTCAAGAACTAGTGTAGCATGAGTAACCAATTATTAATTTGATTTAATATTTTTATGTAATTAATTTAATACTGAGGCCAAGACAGGCTCAACAAAGTGAAGCAAGAAAATATTTTTTGAAGGGACTGAGGGTGGCAAGACTGGGACACGAAGAGCCATTCCAAAAGAACCTGGTGCACAGGAGTTTTATCTGAGTGAAAAAAAAAAAAGGGACCACAGCATAGCAAATGGCTGAGAAAGGGAGATTTTTCACCAAGGCACTCACCTTCTTTCCCTGAAATAAGAAACCAAGCAGGCACCCAAGAGAGTAGCTGAAGGGCCAGGTGTGTTTGCTCAGGCAGGGTCACACAGTGGCAGCTGAGGACACCCAGACCTGCCCCTGGGCTGCAGCCCACACAAACCTGAGGGAGTGAAGAGAGTCACTAGAAAGGGCTTCGACCTGGAGGTGATGCCATAAAAAGAAAAAAGAAGGAGGTCTGCTTTCTTTTCTCTCCGTGCTCTTCCCGAGACTCTTCCCCCTACATTTCATGGCTGCTTCTGCATGGTTGCAGGGACCTACAGACCACACTACAGGCAATGTCTCTGGTATCCCCTTTGTTCCTGTGCTGAACATGAGGCTCTCCCCCATGTCTAGTGTGAGTATGCTACGAGGGATTAACACTGGGGGAAGAAATGGAGACAGCAGTGTCAAGGTTTCAAATACATGCCAAGAGCAGCATGACTGGCAAGTGCATAGAGGCAGACTCTTTGAGGTTAGAGCAGTGAGATACATAAGCAGAGCCTGGCACAGTCATGATGAGTCTTTCATGAGAAGAAGCTCTTGGGGCTGTCTAAAACTTGCATGTGGCAGCAAATGGAAAGAGTTAAGTGGAGGGGAGGAAGAACAGCTGTCCTGACCAGGTTGCTCAAGTCTTTCTTTCCAATGAATTTCAGGTGGCTGTAGCTTTGCCACATCATAAAGGCTTGGGGTGAAACTTTTTGTGCTGTGTACTTGTCTGTAAAACTTCAGGTGCAGGCATTTCTGAGGAGGTGGCTAGGGAAAAATGTATCTTTTTGCACTGTTGTAAAAAGTCAACATTTCAGCAACATATAGTGTTGGAACAATGTGAAAATATCCATCATACCCTCTCCACATTTCTTTGTCATCCCTAATTAGTGTGAACATTAAATGTTACAAAAAAA
>VXBL01004259.1:0-56420 GCA_013400195.1 Aramus guarauna | reverse complement strand
AAAAAAAAAAAGAAAAAGTATTTTGGTCATGCAGATGAGCCTTGGCAGCAATTGTATTAAGTGGACCGGTTATTCCATCTCTGCTGGGTATACTTCAGCCCCGAGCAGAGAAGGATTATTTCTCCAATAGCAGCTGTGGCCTGATGCACACCTTCACCTGTCTCAGTGCTGGACAGAAAGCAGAGACACGGCCTCTCCTTTTCCTGAAGTGGTACCTGTGCTGTACACAGGCAGCGTGGCATCAGAAGTTCCCAAATGAAATAGAGAGGCCGGAAACAGGATATGGAAAACATGGACAAATAGGCATAAATGGTCAGTGAAGAAGGAGGGGGAGGAGGTGCTCCAGGGGCTGGAGAAGAAACTCCCCTGCAGCCCATGGAGAACCATGGTGAGGCAGGCTGTCCCCCTGCAGCCCGTGGAGGTTGATGGTGGAGCAGATTTTCACTTGCAGCCCATCGAGGACCCCACACTAGAGCTGGCTGAGGCACCCGAAGGAGGCTTGTGACCCTTGGGAAGCCTGCGCTGGAGCAGCCTGTTCCTGGAGGTCTGCACCCTGTGGAAGGGATGCACTCTGGAGCAGTTCATGAAGAACTGCAGCCTGTGGATAGGACTCAAGTTGGAGAAGTCCATGAAGGACTGTCTCCCATGGGAGGGACCCCAGGCTGGAGCAGGGGCAGAGTGTGAGGAGTCCTCCCCCTGAGGAGGAAGGAGCGGTAGAAACAACATGTGGTGAACTGACCACAACCCCATTCCCCGTCCCCCTGCGCCACTGACGGGGGGAGGAGGTGGAGAAATGGGGAGTGAAGTTGAGCCCGGGAAGAAGGGAGGGGTGGGAGGAGGTGTTTTAAGATTTAGTTTTATTTCTCAGTACTTGAGACTCAAATCATGACTCTGATTTGATTGGTTATAAATTAAATTAATTTTCCCAAGTTGTGTCTGTTTAGCCCATGACAATAACTGGTGAGTGATCTCTCCCTGTCCTTATCTCAACCCAGGAGCCTTTCGTTATATTTTCTCTCCCCTGCCCAGCTGAGGAGGGCAGTGACAGAGCGGCTTTGGGGGCACCTGGCCTCCAGCCTGGGTCAGGCCACTGCAGAGATCTGGAACATATGCCCCCATCTACTGCAACATTTTTAATGATGCTGGGGTAATTGCTCCTCTTTTTCTTTCCTTTTCAAGGCTTTGGGCAAGGGATGAAGCAGAAAATGTGGCAAGGGGGACGGGATCTTGGATATGGTCAGTCTGGGATGACTGGGCAGCAAGACAGGGCCTGGGGACTGGAGCCTGAACCCCTGCTGAGTGTGAATGCTGCCTAGAGCACCTCTGTCATACCTCTCTTTGTGGTTCAAGGTAGATCACTTCAGTCATTGATAGACGGCTTCCTAATCATTGGTCATTTTCTGAGTTGTTTATACTGAGACACTAGAGTCTCAACTGCAGAAAGGAGTTTTCTACAAGCAGCTGTAGCTCTGCCTTGAATTTATTATATCCTATGTAATACTTGAAACCTTGAAATCTAGTCAAGGAAATCTGGCACTCAAAGTGAATGGGTTCTTTTGTCTTTAGTCCATGCACCTTGGTGCCTGGACTATTACATGGAGAAATGTCACTTCCTCATTTCACAAGAGAAACTAATGTTTGTGGAACCTTGGATACCTCAGTGAAGAACACTATGGAAACTCCCAAAGCAAATAACTGGGCCTTTCCAGATCAGAGTTTTAAGAGATTGTGAATAATACATAGATCATGCCCCAAACAGCTACCATTGTTTGCAGGTGGTGACCAGTTCTTGCTCTTGACGTTTATGACAGAGGTGAGGCAAGAGATGGAGGTTTGGATGAATGTGATTGCAGAAGTTGAAGCCAAGCAGACAGCAGGATCAAAACCACAGAAGAAATACCCATTCATAACTCAGAAGGAATAGCCTTCATGTTTTCACTTCGAACTACACCCAGGTATAGGATATCTTGGGTTAATCTGTGCCTAACCAGCATTTCTCCTATAGTCATCTGTTCCTGAGAGACCCCGACGTAACTCATCAGTGAAGCTGCTGATCATGCATGATTTATCTTCTGGTTAGTCCGGAGCCCCCCACATGATGTGAGTCCAGATCTCCAAGCAAAGCTGTTGGGTCCAGACCGTTGAGGTTCACACCATTTCATGACAAAGGAGAACTGAAGCAGTGTTAGGATCAGGGCTGCTGCCTCCAAGGTCAGTGGTCCACTGGTCAGTAGTGAGTGCTTTGGGACCTTGGTTTGAAGGCTGCTAATTGAAGGTCTGAGCTTTTAAGGTGCTGCAAGCTTAAGTACAGCAAAGCCCTTTAGCACTTGCTGAACTTTAAGAAATATAAATGAAGTCCAGAAGATTAATGCTGTGCTTAAAGGCTTTGCTGGATCAATATACCTTGCAGCATCGATTCCAGAGGTGGATGGCTAACTGTAGACAACAGGGTCTGTTTCATAGTAAATTCTCTGGATCAGCATGACTGCCTGTGAAGAGCTATTGAGAGAGAGAAGACTTTTGCTTGAGTTGTTCCATCAGTGCAAATGTTCAGACTGCAGTGGCCAGCAGTAATTGCCCATGGTAATTCTAAGCATTTCTGCCCTGCTCCAGAGTGGAAGGAGATTATAATTCCACATGTGGATTTCCTGTAAGAACATGAATCTTTGTGTTAGGGTGCTGGCCTCAAGACTGTTTCTCAAAATGTGTGGTATAGGAGAGACCATCACATTGCCTGGCTCTGGGCATGGGCCAGGGTGCAATCTGCTCTGTTTATGAGCATGCATCTCAAAGTAATGGCTAAAGTATTTTCAGCCACCTTAGGAGATTTTGATATTAGAAAAGTCCTTACATATATTAAACACTTTTAGCCATTTTGATGTCAAGGACATGCTCTCTCACAGAATCACAGGATCACAGAACGGCAGGGGTTGGAAGGGACCCCTGGAGATTGTCTAGTCCAACTCCCCTGCTAAAGCAGGATCACCTAGAGCAGGTTGCACAGGATCACATCCAGGTGGGTTTTGAATATCTCCAGAGAAGGAGACTCCACAACCTCTTTGGGCAGCCTGTCCCAGTGCTCTGTCACCCTCAAAGTGACGAAGTTTTTCCTCATATTCAGATAGCACTTCCTGTGTTCCAGTGTCTCCTTTCTTTTCATCCTCCCCTTCATCTGTCTTCAGGATCTGCTAATGAAGTCCTTTTTTTAGAATAAAGGTATACTTTGAATGATCTGATATTTATAAAAATAATCTATAAATATTCAATTTTCTTTTCAGAGCTTTGTGCACAGTTTCTTTCTTTCCTTCCCTCCTTCCTCCCTCCCTCCCTCCCTGAACCCTGAGCAGACTCAGTCCGTTCTTTTTGGCTTGGTGTTATTGAGCTAGAGCGCATAGCCACCCTGCCACTGCAGGCATGGCCAAAACCCAGCCACAGCACATGCTGCCTTTTTGCACAGGGCAGCTAAAGGGGGAGGAAAGGAACTGGGGATGATGGTCAAGATCCATCAGTAGGAGCTTGGGGAAGGTGATGTCAATGACAAGAGCAGTTGCGAGGTCCCAGCTCTCTGCAGGGGACACTCTGGGACTGGAGTACCCTTGCTGGCATTGCTGTTAGCACCAGACATCTTTCCACAGCCAAGTGGTGGGGACTGGCTTGTCTCCGTAGTGCTTCCAGTATCTAAAGGGGCCTGCAAGAAAGCTGGAGAGGGTTTACAAGGGCATGTAGTGATAGGACAAGCGGTAATGGCCTTAAGATGAAGGAATGTAGATTTAGATTAGATGTTAGGAAGAAATTCTTCCCTGTGAGGATGGTGAGACACTGGAACAGGTTGCCCAGAGAAGCTGTGGATGCCCCCTCCCTGGCAGTGTTCAAGGCCAGGTTGGATGGGGCTTTGGGCAATGTGGTCTAGTGGAGGGTGTCCCTGCCCATGGCAGGGGGGGTGGAACTAAATGGTCTTTGAGGTCCCTTCCAACACAAACCATTCTATGGTTCCACGATTCTATGATCTGCATCCCAATGCAGAATATGCTGTAGCTGGTCGCAGCCTGTCTGCACCAAAGGAACCATTTGGTTTACTGGAGAAGAAAGCTCAGGTATGCACTAGTGTATACACAGTATATGAAGCCAGGGGAGTAGGACCCTGACATGGAGCAGGGGGATGGATCACTTTGGATGTATTAGATACACCACGACACTCATGTTCAGGGGGCTGAAGAGCATTGCGTCTGTGCTTAAGGCTAATCCTGAGAACTTTTCCCAATGCGTTTTCAGAATAAGTTGCTGGAGTTTTCATATATGAAGTGATCTTTAGTTGAATATATAGTCATAGATTTGCAGTGGGTGTAAACTGACATTTGGTCTCTGGTTGTCAGTAAATCTACACTACATGACGGTCTGTCTTTTTTTTTTTGTTAATTATAATTTGAGTCTGGTAAAAAATGTCAAAAGCCTGATCCAATTGTAGAAACTTATATTGAGCTACGTTCCACAGGAGACTGTTCTGGGTCTGGAATTACTCAATATTTTTATTAATGACTTGCATGGTAGAACAGAGAGTTTGCTTATCGAATTTATAGGTGGCACCAAGCTGGGAGATGATGAAGACACTACAAGATGGGGATAGAATTCAAAATAACCACAGGTCAAACTACTACACTGATGTGAGAATAGCCACCTTCAGAGACAATTGGGAAAGAGTGACTGGTGAGGCAGCAGTTCTACAGGAAGGGGGGTGCTGGTCTCGCTCTTGCTTTCTAATCAGGCATTTTAACTAAATAAGCAAGTAGAAGGTTTCCACCTTTCCAGTACCATGCTGCAATGGTAAGATCTCTGCTGTTCAAAACAAGTGTGAGCAGCTGCGTACAGTCCAGAAAAGATCAGCAAAAATAACAAGAGGTCTAGAAAACAGTGTGTGCAGGATTAAACCTTCAGAAAGAGTCAAGTGTCAGATCCAAATGAGACGATGCCTTGGTTTCTGTTGTCACTTGATGGTGTCCTGTACCCTGGGTAGGGAAATGGACTGAGTTGTCTGCTATAGCCTTATCTGCAGGTCTCAGCTGTTTTCTGCAGCTTCCCTCCACCGCCTTCCAGCACACCTGGGCTGCAGCCAGACAGCACCTCTCTCCATCCCCGGATGCCCTTGTACAATCCTGCCTAAGCAGATATGCTTATTTTTTTAGCTACTATTCTCTGGTCCTTGTTTGTAAACCTCTTTTCCTGCTGATTCTAAGCCCTAACACACCCTTGAGAAAAAGTGAACGTCTTGGTGCAAAGAGTTTAAACAACCACGAGATGTGCAAAACAATTTCTTTGTTACTGGCTTTCTTTCTGCTTGACAAGTTTCTTAAAGATGTTTGATTAGCTTGCTGGCCATCCTATGCAGGTAGAAATCACAATGAGATCTAGCGACAAGTGGACCCTTTATGTGTTTTCAGTTCTTGTGTGGGCATGACGGACAGCAAGTAATACTGAAATTGATTTAGTATGAAGGAAAAGGGCAGGGATCCTCTGTAGCAACTCTGAATAGTGGATCATAAGCTGAGCATGAGACAACAGTGTCATACTGCTGTGAAAATGATGGGAATCATACTGGAAAACCTAAACAGAAGTGCAAGCTTCCTGCCACACTGAATAATCCTTCTTCTCTCCTCAGCATTTTAGTTCATCTTAGCTGGGGTATGGGGTACAGTTCTGGACAATGAATTTCAAGAACCTGCTGATAGAAGAGAGCAAAAAAACCATATCCCCAAACCAACTCCACAAAACACCAGATCTAGAAAATTATATAAGCAATAGGATTGAAAGAATTTGGATTCTTTAGTAGGAAGACAAGACTGAAGAGGGATGTAACAATAGTCTTCACGTCTGTCAATGGTTGTGGAGGGAAGAAATTAATAAACTACACCATTATGAACAAGAAAAAAAGTTGTCTTGCATTTCAGCAGATGTTAGGAGAGCTGGCCCAACAGTAAGAACAACTGAGCACTAGACAGTCTTGCTTAACGGATCTGGGGTGTGTTTATTACTGAAATTTTTTGAGCAGAGGTTAGATAAACATCCTTCATCCTTCGGGAACACTTAGGTGTGGACTGATCCTGCCTTAGGCATGGACAAGCTGTCTTGTTATGTTTCTTTAGGTTCTCTGTCTCAGATGCATTTATAGATAGGATTGCTCTGTGGTGCACTCTGGCAAAAATAAGCAGTTTTGGTATGCTGGTTCCCAGAAAGGAATTAGGAACTGAAAGAAATTGAGAGGTCTCACTGCAGAGCAATCAGGCTTTCACAAGTATGTGTTAAAATAATTAGTCATTGTAAACAAACGTTACAACAAGCAAATAAAGATTAAGGCTATAGAAAGAAGACATACATAATTCATAGATGAAGGAAGTATGTTCTATTGATAATACAGAAATGAAAAATATCAGAAACTGTAAAGATTGCAATTTCTGTGTTTAACAACACTAATGGATGCTCAGCCTAGTAGGTAAGATAACTAAATTGTCTAAGTTTCTGAGGAAAATTTTACATGAAAGTTTTGGGTCATGGACAGGTGGGAAACTGCCTGAAAACAAGTTCACAACAAGAGGACCACCACCCCGGAGTGGACTCTTCTTTACACCCCATCACCAATGCAAAACTGTCTCCTCTCACATCTGAGAAATAGCTATACTTAGACTGCTTGCTGTAAAGCATCTTTCTCTGCTCATGGATCTAGAAAATCCTGGCTCTTGTCTCACTTCTGACGTCTCTCACTTGCATTTTTCCTGCTATTCTATTTTCTATTAATCTGAGTCAATTTAACGAATAAGAAAATGAGGACCAGACAGCACATAATTTAATTACTCATGTTCTCTTAAACATTTGCCCATATTACTGAAAACTAATTCTAATTCAGCATTACTGTTTTTAGCCTACTAAAGCCTAAAAAACAGATTGAGGTTATAAGACTAGTCCAGATGGGGATCATGCCTCTCTGTAGTCAGCAGAGATGAATGGGTATTTTTAGGGAGAGCTTCATGTGAAGGTATCTTTTTCCCTCTATTGTCGTCATATTGTCTCTCTCAGTGGCTATAAAGGGAGCCCATGGTGATTATTTCAGATGGAGACATCTGCACTGTAAATACCTACATTCAGTCAGAATCTCATCTATTTTTTTCTAGACAATACAATCCTTTGCTTATTCATACTTTGATAGAATAAATAGGTCCTTTATTTCCCTTTCATGTTTCTTTGGCAATAGGTGTGATTTTGGGGTTTGCTGATGTCCTGTTTCCATGAGACAGGAATCCTTTTGCAGGATGTGGCTGCTGGTGGGGTGTCTCATCTTCATCCCAATCTGCAGGTGAGGGAGGCTTGACAGAGCCCAGACTGTGTGATTTAAACCTGATTTATACCTAATTGTAATGGCCAGCTTGGACAGTGGAGCTGCTGAGGGACACGGCTAGTGAGAGCTGGTGGGTGGCCACCAGTACCTTGGTACCATAGTAGGAGGAGTGTAAAATAGCCTGAACCACACAGAAACACAGTCATTCAGCCAAAACAGACCCTCTGTGCTTACTGACTTCTTTGGTGGATGCTGTCTACCTTTACCCATCTCCTGAGATCCTGGGCACTTGCTGCCTTCAACCCTTTCTACAGCTTACTCAAAAAACATCACTGAGATTGTCTTCATGGCCATTTGTGATGCCTTGTTGTTCCTGTTGACGTATCTGTTTCAGTTCACAGAAATACAGAGTCAGAGAATGGTTGAGGTTGAAGGGACCTCTGGAGGTCACCTGGTCCAACTGCCTGCTCAAGCAGAGTCACCTAGAGCCAGTTGCCCAAGACCTTGTCCAGATGGCTTTTGAGTATCTCCAAGGTTGAAGACTCTACAACCTCTCTGGTAACCTGTGCCAGGGCTCACTCACACTCACTGCAAAAAAGTGCTTCCTGATAATCAGGATGAATCTCCTGTGTGTCAGTTTGTGCTCATTGCCTCTGGTCCTGTCACTGGGCACCAGTGAAAAGAGACTGGCTCTGTCATCTTTACATCCTTACTTCAGGTATTTGTATACATGGATGAGATCCCCTGTGAGCCTTCTCTTCTCCAGGCTGAACAGTCCCAGCTCTCTCAGGCTTTCCTCATAAGAGAGATGTTCCAGTCTTTTAATCATCTTCATGGCCCTTCATTGGACTCTCTCCAGCATGTCCATGTCTGTCTTGTACTGGGGAGAACAGAAATGGACACATCACTCTAGGTGTGGCTTCACCAGTGCTGCGTAGAGGGGAAGGATCACCTCCCATGACCTGATGGCAACGCTTTGCCTGATACAGCCCAGGATACCATTTGCCTTCTTTGCTGCAAGGGTCCATTGCTGGTTCATGTTCAACCCAGTGTCCATCAGGATCCCCAGGTCCTTTTCTTCCAATCTGCTGCCCCGCTGGGTGGCCACCAACATGTCCTGGTGCCTGGCGTTATTCTTCCCCATGTACAGGACCTTGCACTGCTCCTTGATGAACTTCATGAAGTTCCTGTCAGCCCATTTCTCCAGCCTGCTGAGGTCCCTCTGGATAGCATCATGACCCTCTGGTGTATCAGCTACTCCTCCCAGTTTTGTGTCACCAGAAAATGTGCTGAGGGTACACTCTGCCCCATCATCCATATCATTAATGAAGATTTAAACAGGAATGGACCCAGTATTGACCCCTGGGGTACACTGCTAGTTACTGGCCTCCAACCAGACTTTGTGCCTCTGATCACCATGCCTTGGGCCTGGCCATTCAAGCAGTTTTCAATCTACCTGAGTTTCCTAAAGGTTTTATTCACTTGCAGAGAAAATTAATTTGCTAAAAGTTGCTTTACCTCCCCAGCCCACAGGACCCGCTGGCAGCTCAACAGATTATCTATGAGCAGATGTAGACCGTGGACCTCAATCTAAGATGCAAATTCTCTCCTATTGGCACACGGAGAAGATTTCACATCAGAGGAAACCTTTTTTAATTCCACAGACTGGAATGGAGAAGTTCTTGCTTGTGTCCGACCAGCTGATTCATGTGTGTTTCTGAGTTATGGACATCGGTGTATAATGCTTGTCCTTTGTTTCTGTCTCTTGGCCAACCATCATACTAGGCTACTGGAAACTTCTGGTGTGAGCTAGATCCTGTGAAGAAGGGAGTAAGAATGTCCAAGACAGAGGATGATATGAATAGTTGAAAGCTATGATGCAACGCTCATTTCTACTTCTATGTCTTGTTGTTAAAAGAAACTTCAAACTTTTTCTGAACTAGTATATTTAATATTTTGCAGGGAATTCGACAAAATACGTAGTAGAGGACGTGATAGGAACTACCACAGAAATAATATTACTAGGTTTAAAAAACACCCAATCTTTACAATTTTAAAGAATTAAAATCCAGAAGTGATCCTAGTGCATGACCTTCTTCAAAACACAGACAAAGAGTACCATGCTGAAATACATCAGGATCTCCACAGGTTTGCAAAGCTCCTGACAGACCATCAGGAGCAGGGTGGTGGTACGTGGGCTGTGAATGGAGAGTCGACACACTAGAGACTGAAACAGGAGCAAGAAAATTGAAGCAGGTGTGGTCTTGCATGATTTCACAGTCTATTGCCATGCCTTTCAAAAGCTGTAGGAAGAGGCTGGGCAGTCCAGGAAGCCTCTCAAATGATCATCATCCTTTGGGCATCAGAAGAAACACATGAATATGAGAATGACAACACGTAACAGTGCCAAATAAAGCTTGTGTTCCTAAATGTGTGGTATTTTCAAGGAAAAAAATAAAAAATGAACTAATTTTCAGGAGCTGCTAATGTATCCTTTTTTCAATAACATCATAAAATAAAGCAAATTATGTATGGTATATATTTTTATATTTTACAGGTACAAATTTATTTTCCATGTTCCATATAGATTTTAAATATGTCATAGCTTCAAAATAATATTTTTTAAATTGAATACATTACTTAATATTATATTCATCTGTTTATCTTAAAATTTTAGAAGTATTTATAAAAGCTGAATGGCAGTGGCATGACTTTTATGCTCCTCTGCTTGCAAAAATAATTGTATTCAGCTGGATGAATAATGAAAGGATGAAATACCCTGTATCATCATCATTTTACTGTAGTCATGTTTTATTAATCAAATTCACCAAATCACCAATTTTCTTTAAAACTGTGTTCTAACATTATTTCAAAGATATTAAAATACAGGAGAGGGAGCGAGAAAGTAAGAGGTCCAGATCTCATAGTTATAGAGTTTTCTAATTTTTATATTTTAGGTAAGCTGATCTTAGAAAGCTTTTTGAGGAATTAAACCAAAATTAGCACCATGACATGGTACCAAAAATCAACGGCAGCTCTGCTTTGTGCATATTAAGTGCTATCTAAGCCAGGTACTCTGAAATCAGTCCAAGGCACCTCACATTTGGCACCCCAGGTTACCAGGTAGTTCCTTTGCTTATGAATGGGAAAAATGGTACTTCCCCAGCCCCAGAGTGACAGCCCTCATCCTGGGCTTGAGTTTTCTTAGGGGCCTCTGAAGTGTGCGTAGGAGTCATGTCTCATGGCCAAATCCCTGAAGATGGCCTCACCACTCTCCTGTCTCACCCCACTCCCCTGTCACACTCTGGGCTCACCGTGCCCTGGGATTCTTCCTCTGGGGCCGGGAAGAGATGGGAATCTCCGGATTGGAGCAGTCTGAGGGGAGGTGGGTCCTGCCAGGCTGTGGATCTGCATCGCTGCTGCCAGAGGTGAAGCAACCAAGGGCGACGGTTTCAGGCCAGCAAAGGAGAAATGAATATGGGGATCCTGATTCTTCTTTTGTGGTGTTAACACCAGGTCCCAGCTGTTTCTTTCTGACTCCTTCTGCTCCTTTCCATTCATGTGCAGCCAAGGGCAGATCTGGGTGTTCCTGGCTGCCACTGTGACCCTGACTGAGCAAACACAGCCTGCTCACCAGCTGTGATTGCATGGTCCTTGTGGGGGAAAGTACGTTTCCTCTGGGCTTTCACACCCCCTTGAAGAAGTAAGATGAAAGTCTTGGTTTCAAAGGAAAACAGGCTGTGTTTACACCACGTGCTGTACTCTTTTGGTGCCTTCCACCAAAAGGCTTGTCCAGCTTCCCATTATCTCCATTCGCAGATACCGCCACCTGTGCAGAGCACTGACAAATGGAGGGGGAGTACAGAGCCAAGGGTGGGAATGGCAGCATCTACCATGGGACAGGAACAGAGAGAGCAGAGATTGGAAGAGAAACCTAGGAGAGGGAAAATCTTTGTCTTCTGACAGTTCAAGGTTTGGCACCCCATCCTGCTATAATATCCTGAGGCTCAAGATACTTTCCTAAAATGTATTCTCTTTGCCTCTTGAATGGAAAAAAACAGCTTCTGCCAGAGCCTGCAAGCTTGACTGAGGACCCTAGGGAGCATTGGTTATCAGTCTGTTAAGAGAGTCTCAGCCCCAGGGTTTCAAATTCACCTCTCCCTCCATTGTGGCATCCTCAAAAACTATGGACTCAAGTTCAGTATCACCTTTCTAGAAAACCTGCCTCCTACCTTCCCTCCCAATGGCATTTATCTCAGTGATCCCTGAGAATCACTGTGGGCATCCCAGCATGTCTGACTTCAGTTAAGCTTGTCACAAAGCACAATTTTATTTTTTTTTAGATAAAAATGACATTTAAACCATAAATAACCTACGCATATGTCAAGCTTACCAGGAACCCTATTCAACAGGGCTGGGAGACACAAGACTTGAGTTTACTTATACTTTGTTCCAGACTAGATCCCTTGTGTTTCTTCATATAGCTCGACCTGTCTTGCCAGACATCCAGCAGTAACTAAAATGAGTTTCTCTCAAGAAGCAACATCCCCATGGCCAAGTATACGCATAGCCAGCAGCTGGAATCCATATCAAGCCTCTGCCAAGTTGCTCCACAGCCACCATGATCACCGCAGGGAGCGTGTCTCTCTATACGCCTTCAGTGATGGTGGATACCCCTGCAGCCACAGCATGTGGCTGTCAACCTCTCTGTGCTCCCAGGGAGCTCCTCACGGGCACTGCGAGCAGGTCAGTAAGTGCTGTGTCACTGCCCCGGTGGAAGCTATTGTTCCTACAGTGTTTGTTGATGGACTGGTGGGGAAAGGCAAGCTTCCTCGGCAGGGTATAAATTCCCCTGCCCATGTACCAGCTCTTCTTCAACAGATGCGGAGTGCCAGAGATGAAGCTCCTCATGCCAGCTACCGGCATCTTGCTCCTGTCCCTCTGCATCCCGGGCACAGGGGCGCGTGAATACACCTCTGTCCTCGCTGTGCCCAATGGAGGGCACTGGGGCAAGTGGGGGAGTCGGCAATTTTGTCGCTATGGCTATGCCAATGGATTTGCGCTGAAGGTAAATTAAAATTCTCCTTATTTACCACCATCTCCTGTCCCTGCACCCTGGGAGATCTCCAGCTCTCATGAGGGTCTTCTTCAGAGTATAAGGACTTTCTGCAGAGTTTTTCCTCTTCCTGAGTATAGTACTCTGTACAAAAACCTATGAGTCTTCTGGAAAAATTACCCTAGGAAATGTTGCCACTGTAGTTACATCAGTAAAGAAAAATAAGATTTTTTTTTTCTTTTAGGACAAGAGGTCTCCCATTAGATACAGAAAAACAAAGCTACTGCCAGAACTGTTTTGTTCTCAATCTGCAGAAAGATGTGCTGGCAGATGCACAGTCTCCATGTGGCTGATGTTGCTCGGAGAAGCCACGTCAGTGCCGAAATCTGCTGCTGGAGTCAGGGAGAGAGGCAGCCTCCTCCAGCATTTCTCTGGGGACTCAGAGTCTCTGCCTTACACGTTGGGTCAGAAATAGTTAGAAAACACAAAGGAGAACACGTTACAAGGGTTTTGTAGGTACGTTGCAGTTTCCCAGTGTGACAGACATCTTTTGCCATGCGCGTCCCAAGGCATTTTCTCATTCTCATTACAGAATGGATTAGGACTGTCTATGGCTGACACTTAAAGGACTTTTCCTGAGTCTTCTCCCCCTTGCCTTTCCCTCTGTCCCTGTGTCTTCTACTGCAGGTGGAGCCTTCCCAGTTTGGAAGAGATGACACAGCTCTGAACGGCATACGCCTGCGTTGTCAAGATGACTCAGTTATCGAGTCGCTGGTGGGGGAGTAAGTAACACTCTGGTTTCTCTCTTGTTTGTCGTGCACTAGCTCACAAAATATCCGTAGGGCTCACCATTTGCAGGGGTCTCTTCTCTGACTTGCTTTGTCTGCATAGTGCTGCAGTATGAAGTAAATTAAAACAGGTTTTGTTCATTCATTTTTGGGGCTACTTAAACACGGTAACTTCACATTGCCACCTTCTGTTTGCTCTTGCAATTGCTGCAGAGCACTGTGAATACCTGAAGTGTAGTCTTAGGGCTAGAATCCTTCTTTGGAAATCTGCAACACATGGGGGAAATGCAAGAAAAGGGGTGTTTAACCACACATTTAGAAACTGGGTGAAGCCCTGGCCTTGCTGCAGTGAACAGTGTCTGCTCTCCCTGCTGTCTGGTGTGCACTTGTCAGATGGATCAAGGATTTATCATAAAGCATGTGCTGAGGCTGTCCTCAGAGTTTCCGCCAGAACCATAACTATCCAATCTCAGACTCCCTGGCGTTCTTCTGATGAGATACCAATCAAGAGAAAAGTACATCCTTGGAAGGTAAGGGGAAAAAATGAGAAAGTAAGGGGCCCCAGACTGCAGCAGGACATTGTGCCAGTCACTGCGGTGAGCAAGGGAGTGTTAAGCTTGAGGACGGCGTGGTGAGGAGAAGGAGCACTTTGCAGCAGTTTGCAGAGCCCAGACATTCCTCTGTCTGCTTTTTTGTCAGGTGGGGTATGTGGACCATCTTCCAGGTTTGCCCTGGAGGTTACCTGATCTCCTTCTCACTGAGAACAGAGAAGTCCCAGGGAGGAGGTGATGACACAGCAGCCAACAACATCCAGTTCAGATGCTCGGATGCAACTGTGCTAGTAGGTGATGGACTATCATGGGGTCAGTTTGGTCTGTGGAGCAAAAGCTGCAACATATGTGGTCTCCAGACCAAGGTAGAGCCCCCACAGGGGTTTCAGGATGACACAGCACTCAACAATGTGAGGTTCTTCTGCTGTAAATGAGCACTTGCTTCATCTTCATCACTGCCTATGCATCCCATATCCCACAGCAAATGAGATATCCCTAAAATTTGGCTCTAGCTTTATATTGGGACATGCCTGGGATGTTTTGACTGCTTGCATCTTGCCATTGAATGCCTTCAATGATGTCTTTTACAGCTACCACTATGTTAGCATAGCTTCTTATATTTACCAAAGTGTGTAGTGTTCACTAGAATCATCACATCATGTAACTGCTGGTATATCACTGTGAAAATGTCCAATCTCTGACAATGGCTCAGAGCTGAGGAACAGATTTCTCAACTTTTTTTTCTCTGACTGGTGAGTTTCTTTCAGGTTTGCTCTGCCCATTTTTCTTTTATTTGAAATAATATTTGACTTGTTGACATGATAGACACGGAAGAATGGGTGTTAGTTTGAGTCTGTTTGAGTTTTCTGACCAAAGAGAAAATGATCAATGAGAGCTAAATGGAGTGAAATGGAAATTTTCATGAGCTCATGAGAAGTGTCAAAGGTTTGACGTCATTGCCCACTCCTAACTTTAATTACCTCAAGACTCATACATGTGTTTTACAAGGAATGTTAGCTTATACCTGAGCTCCTGCCTTAGGAAACATGGTTAGAAAGTGTGCTTACACTGAGTATTCACCTAAGCGTAGCTATGGTGCCAGCTGGGTGGGCTGTAGTTCCCCAGACCTCCCTTGTTGCTGCTTTGTCATGTGCTCCACTGGCTCACCCAGCTGTTAATTGCAAAACTAATTTTCATGGGACTTGGGGGTTTTTTTGTTTGTTTGTTGCCTCTGGGTTTCATGCTCTAAATAGAATGAGGAGAATCCAAACTAAAAATAAACTGTGTCATTCACCCAATTTTTTATGGTCCAATTTGCTGGATAAGCTTGAAGTTATTATCTTGTCCTGATGTACTAGATGTAAAAAAGGTACTCTCGATTTGGGGGAAAATCATGTCTGGAGATCACTATCATGCCCTAATGTCTTGAGCCACCGGGCCTCTCTGGCAAGAGTTCAAGACAACTTATTGCCTCTCTGAGCACCTTTTAGGAAGTATGGTTCTTCCTATTCCCTCCAATCAATGCATTACGCATCTTTGTGTGCTTAAAAAAAGGTAGGGGCATGGTGTTGCCATTCTCTAGGTGACTGGCTGGGCTGTGGGGGTGCCATGTCCAGGTCCACAGCATTGTGGAGCAGCACATAGCTGATGGATGGAGGTTTCTTCTACCAGTGGACATCCTCTGGTTAGCAAATGCACAGCAGCCATCGCCACTCTGGCTCTTCATCCATGTGAAATTTTCTTCCTGTTGCTTACCTCAAAAATACTTGAGTAATAACTGCATTTTCTTTTCAGAGGAATGGAATTTAGCAGGTAAAAGGATAGAACAAACATGATATGTACTTTGGTTAAAAGGGTTTTGATAACAAAATCGGGGGTTTGCTCTTGAGCAGATCACTGCTCTGTCTAACTGCGTACTGTCTCTGGTGGCAGTGCTCAATATCTAATGCTTGCTGCAATAAAAAGTTTCTCTGAGTCAAGGAAGTGACGACTATTAATTTTTTTCACAAAGCCAACAGCAATCATTGGATATTGGGTGTTTGGTAATGTTCTCCAATGCTGGCCTTTGGAGTACAGAACAATTTTTCATGATAACTGTGTCATTTTGCCTCCCTGTCCCCATTTTTGACAACATGGGAATTTTCCAGGTGGTGGGTGATGAGCAGAGAAGCCAGCAATAAAGAACTCAGGATTGATTGCATCTACTGCAAACAGAGAGAGAGTAAAACATTTCTCTTGGCTCTGTCTGTACAGGGTATTGCTTCCCATCTACTGCTTTCTAAGGCACAGCTGGAGTAAGCTGATGCATTTCCAATGACATCATTCGAAGTTACTTCAAATGATTTTATTTTAAAATCATTAATATAAAGCTATCCAGCCAGACTTTCTGCTGCAAATTTGCATAGCTCTGATTTATTTAATCTCAGGATCTGATTTATTTCTTAACCTTTTAAGCTGTTTTTTTGTAATTTGATATTTTTATGTGATCCTTTAACTGCTTTCTGTCCTCCTCTTGACTGCAGACATTTTAAGTGTGCAAATGTTTTCTTAAAGAAATGCTTATTTTGCAAAACCAGCCCAGTCAGCACTTGAAATACAGGGATTATTAGCTTCAAGGAAGCATTTTGTAACTTCTGTCTCCATTTGGGAGTTTCTGAAAAAATCCTTATTTGTCATATATTCAGCTCTCTATAAACATTCAAATCCCTCAGCTCTAGTACTTAGTAGGAAAATCCCAAACCACCCAGAAGCAACAATCTTTTTTGAACAAACGGAACTAAACTAAATTAAAACTAAGTTCTGATGCTATCACAGTTAATGAGGGTTAACTGTGACCACATAGAATCTTATCTTCCAAAATAACAGTTTTCAAACCCCACACATGGACATATCTTAATTTAGATCTAGTTGCTTGATTTCAATTTTCTTATGAGATAGAGATCATTTCCGCTTGCAAACTGACCAACCAGTATTATTAGTGAGGTGGCAGTTGTGGGTATAAAAATAAACCCAGCTGCACTGATTTAAAAAAAACCCAGGCTTCATCCAATGCAATTGAACAGGAATCGTGATGACATTGTCTGCATCATCTTCCAAAGCCTGGGGAATCCCTTTGCTCAGGCAGAGGCAGCTCCATGCACTTCACCAAAGTCTTAGACGGCCAGCTACTGGTCATCTTCCACCACAGCAAGTAGGACAAGCAAAAATAGTAAAATATTTTGTATTACAATATCGTATGATCAGTGTCACCAGCAAATGCAGCAACATGGCATTTCAAGTGCTTTATGTTTTCTCAGCTTGTGAGTAAGTAGTGTGTCTTGGAAAGACACACGGTGTGAATCTGAGTTGTGTGTGCAGCCAGTTATATGTGAGGAAAGAGGTCCAGTAGCTTCTCTGTTCTCCAGGTAGAGCTGGTTTCTAAGAGAGTTAGTTGTTGGAATGGCCATCATCACTGAGCTGAAGTGCATGAAAGAAGGAATTACTTTTCTTTTGAGTGACTTGTTCAAGAAGCAATGCCTGTTTTCTTACTTGTATGTGTGTGTGTACGTAGATAATTGGAGCACCTGAACTATGTATTGCACATTTCTTCTCTGGAGGGTAGGCCAAGCTGGAAGGCTCTGCACATCTGCTTCTTCTCTGCAAATGAGTGATTCAGTTAAATTTTGAGGTTGCACTGGGAGAAGAATTATTCACATTGTCAGCAAGACTGACCTTTTATGCTTCCGTGCTGTGCCAGGTATAACATAGCTTCATATCGGTGTGTGAATAGACACTCCAAATGAGAGCTGTTCCAAGAAATGTTTGGAAAACAGAATACCACCTCCTCTTCATGTACTTTCTCATGTATTTATCAGCAACTTCAAAATCTAAATGGGGATGCTTTTGTCATCTGAAAACTGATGGAATACTTCCACCCAGGCCTCCTCTGATGGTCCACTTGCATAGCATGGGTCGTATACAGAAAAGATGGGGTAGGACTGCAATTCAGAAGCTCAGGCTGTGCAGGTCTCAGCCATGTACTGCACTAATTGAAGAGGCATTTGGGGTAGAGGAATCAAACTCTTTCAACTGAAACAAAGGTATAAAAGCATCAGCAAAGTGTGCTGGATCTGATGTGGCTGAAACAGCGGATAGCTGGAAACTGTGAGTTGCTACAGCTGCGTTACTTTCAAAAGTTGCTGTGTGCTCCTGGCACATCTACGAGTCAGGGAACTGTTGCCAAAGAACTGCCAGCCAGTTCCCATGGGATGACAATGGGACGAGTGGCAAGACCAAGGACCAAGCAAGGTTTATCCCTGCATCTACTGACAATGTGGCAATTTTGGAGCTGGAGTACGAGTGGACTTGAGGAAGCAAAGAGGAGTTTTCCACCCATCCACGCACGTGTGGCACAGCTCCCAGGGAGGCTGGCAGAAGCAGAGGTCTGGAGCTTTCCAGAAGCGATTTTTTAAAAGCCAGTTCTATTGAATAAGACTGAATCAGGTCCCGAACAAACTTGCTGTTAGTGGTGCTCAAGTGAACCAAGCTTTGGAGACTGCTTCTAGAAAGTAGACCTTAGAAATCTTAGCCTTTCTGGTTACATTGTTTCTGTTGCAATGAGGAAAATAAATATTCCCTCCGTCACAGGTGTTGTGAAGCTTAAGTTATTAGTTTTTGTGAGATGCAGAGAAAACATCTGAAGATGCTTTAGCTACATATGATTGTTAATGCTATACGTAAAGGAGATGTGCACCATGCAGCTCAGGCTCAATCTGTCATAGTTACTTTTGCTAGCCCTTAAAGCCAACTCTAATTAACTAGCATGATTGCCAGTGAGAAAACAACTGTTTTAGAATTTTCTGAGTATAATTATTTGGAAATGTTTCTACAGAAGGTGAGCAGCTGAGAATATTAACCTACGGGTCATGAAGATAAAAACAGCAGGGCTTTGGAGAGGTGATTCACGAAGGATTGAGTTCTGGCTTCCATCCACCCGCAATACTGAGCCTGTGGGTATACCCTTGTCCCACAGGACTGCATATCTATGGTATTGTGCTCAAATCCTAACTTTTTGTCTGAGAGGCTGTTGCATGATTTGTACCTGCCTGCTTTGCCTCCATCTCTGCAGAAATGGAGTCTCCCTGAGGCAGTCCAGGCTCTAGCTAGTGACCTTAGAAGCTGCTGTCCTGGCAGGAAGAGGGAGTAGAAGGTACCTGCCTGGGTCAGTGAAAGCTGGGGAGACTGAATGAGCCAAGAGGTCCCAGGGAAAGCGCTGTCTGGCAGTTCAGAAACACAATTAACAGCAAAGTGACAATGCCAGATGTATAGAAACCATATTTCTCTTGAGCAGGTAATATGGAACCTTTCTTAGAGACTTTGTCTTTTAGTGCACGTTTCCTGCACTTTCCATAGCCTACTGGAGCAAAACTTGGTAGACCACAGTCACCTCACAGCACCTTACAACACAGACTAACTCTGTATAGCTTGCTGAGGTTTGATGGCTACTGCAACAATTCAGCTAGTTTGATGACTGCACTAATTGAGCCTCTCCAGCAAAGAACAACCACTATTTCCTTTTGATCACTCAAAACCAGTTAAATGGCAGCAACGGAGTGGTGGTAGTTTGCTGCATTTCTTCATGAACATAAACCATCACAATGGACATCAATGGCCTCTTTAGTGGCTATGTAGCAGAGAAAACAAGTGAGGGTGCTGCAAGAACCCTTGCAGGAGCGTATTAACTCAGTCTGTGGAAAATAACATTTTCAGAGGGAACATGACAGTATAAGAAGTTAGGTTACTGCATGAACCTTTTCAGGATCAGGCCCTGAAGAGATCTGAGATACTCCCTTTGTGTTTCTGCTGAGCTCTTTCTCAGGAGCAGCACTCTGCAGCTGTTCTGTGAATGACTTAGAAGTGCATTGACAAAAATGTAAGTGACTAGCCTTGTTAAAATCCAGAAAGGGCTACTCATACCCTAAAGGATAATGTCTTTCCATGCTATGAAAAATATTTTAACCTACTGCACTTTTTCAAGTAGTAGGAGTAGATTAAAAGATGAATCCTCCAATCTGAGGTTGTGTCTGGAATGCCTTCCAATGTTTGCTCCTCCCTCCAATTTTTTTCATGTCAGTGAACTTTTAGTGGTGAGATAACCACAAATAATTTAGAAAGCAACTTTCCTTCTCAGCTTTTGCCAGTACTGTGATTGTCAAATAAGACCAGCTCTATTATTTCTAGTTTATTGCTATAGCACTCACAACATGGCTGGGAGTGCTGTCAATGGGAAAACACGAAATATATTCCAAAAGTTGATTTTAACATCTTTGCTGCGGAGGAAAGACAAAAATAAATCCTGACTCCTGCCAGCTACGATGTTTGTGTTTCACTGCAACAGCAACTTCGGTGTGCTTACCAGGAAGAGCAGTGCCAAGGGGGCAAAGCTTGTCTTAATTTCAAAGGACACTTTCATCTCAGGAAAAATAGTAACTAAGTGAAGAAAACACTACTTCTATTTCTAGGTGTTTGCAAGGAAACAGCTAGGAACACTTCAGTTTTTTATGAAAAAACATAACTGTGTTTCCCCTCAGGGTCACACTGCAATCAGTGGTTACACATGTATGAAATAGGGGATAAGTGAGAGTGTAAAATAGGGGATAAGTGAGAAAGACATAAAATTAGGAAATCATTACTGTATGATCTACTTGACAAAAAATTTCCTTTCAAGTCCAGCCAAATGACTGCAACTTTCCAAGCGAGATAATAACATCTATGCTACAGTGCTAAGTAGTTATCCAGCAGTACCTGCTGAGTCTCACTCTTATTAGAGGTGTAAGAAATCCACTGGTGTCCTCCCAGGCTTTAAAACCCCGTTGGAAGTTTATCAATGAGTTATCTCAGAGGTGCCTCACCTTGAATGAGATACAGTGTCACACTCCTGCTTGTTAAACAGGCTTTTATATAAGTGTTATGGTTTCCATAGAAACATAACTAAATTCTTCCTCCAGCATAATCCCAAAGGCTTTCATAGACCTGGAAAATATGCGGTGAATAGTCAAATCATTTTTTATGCTGACAAAAAGAATGCCACAGTTGTCACCCAGTCAAGTTTCTCATGTGGGGCAAAATAGGTTTAAATCCCACGTTGCAGAATTGCCTTGCAGCATTCAGACATTTTCTGGAATCCCATTTCACTGCAAGCTCAGGTTTATAAACTTCTAATGAAAACTTACAGAACTGCATAAGCTATAGTTGGGAAAGACCTTACTCATTTATCTTCCCAAACCATGTTGATGAGAGCAAAAGACAGAACAGAAACAATAATTAAGCTGGTGATCTCTTTCCCAGGTCTATGTTGTGCATTTTCTAGTGTTCTTCAGGTCTAGTTTTAAATGTTCTCATTAATTGTTGGGCCTCCCACCGCGTAACAGGGATTTGCCAGGCAGAAGGATGTCCCCTGACAGTCAGTCTAGTGTTCTCCTGTGGAATTTCACCTCAGTTCTCTCAGCAGTTTAGGACCCCAGTTGCTTTTCTAGGTCATGACTGAAGATATTTCTTGATGCTGTTCTGTAACAGAGATGAGGCTGCTCTTTACTAATTGTTTAGTAGCTTGTGGGCATTTTAATGCTGTTCATTGAAAGAGAGTCAGGCAATAAGCATGATCACTGGGCCCAGACTGTTAGCTCCTCCTTGGGTGAGTTTTCCCAGCCATCTTTTTTTTTAGTGTTATAGACATGGGCAATATAAAAGAGTTTTTGCCTCGTTTGTGGTCTGCATGTTTTGTTCTTTCAGTGCTGAGGTGTGCTGATTTCATGCCAGCTGAGTAGCCAACAGAAAGAAAACCAAGAATGTTCAAAGTCTTTACCATCTGTGCTCCCCTGTGATACCAGGGTGTCGAGAGAAGTCCTTTATATACTGTTTCCCACCTCTTTACCTCCCCAGTTAGTTTTTCTGTCTCCTACTTTATGTTACTACAAAGTTAAAGAAAGTTCCTATATAATTTTTCCTGGCATTGCTAATACAGCCTGCAGAAGACTGATTCTGGATGTATAACTGCAAACATTTTACACTTCTTTTTCCTCACCGTTAGAGCACAAAACTATTAGTGGTCTCATCTAAACAGATTAGAATTAATGTTTAGAGTAAGATTTTCTGCGTTGCTGGATGCACTAACAAGAATTTCTGCTTTTGAAGCTGATTTAGCCAGTTGACTGAACTTTGAGATCCTGAGCCATTTGTCATGAAGCCTTCCTCCTCTCCTTATACTTCTGTATGTTTCTTATTGAAACCCTGCATATTCAGTAACTAATCTATCATGAGAAGACTTAAAATGCAAAATTTATACCGAACAGAGTTTTTACAGAGGGTCTGCAAATACTTAAGGCCAAGAAATGTTGATGGTAGCAAGAATGATGCTGACGGTAGCAAGAAGCATGTAGCAACTTTCCTTGCTCAGTCAAATCCCATCCTATGGGTAAAACCTGGCTTAAAAATAGGGAAAGTCCATAGCACAAAGCATGGGGAAAAAAATAAATCTAACTAGTGTGTTTAAGGATAATGGATTTTAGAAAACAGATCAGGCTATGCAGTGGGACCCCTGATCTGTTTCCCAGCTCCCAGCAGTGGTCAAGGTGTTGCATGTGCTGACTCTCATGGTGGACTGTGGGTCCATGTTACACCAGAAGAATCTCTGGGAATATCACCTCTCTGGGTTTGTGCATTCAGATCAGGGAATGTGCTCACTAGGGACTGTATCGTCCCTTCCCTTAGGCTTTTGGAGGCTCAGGGAGGAAGAAGTCCCCATGCCATGAGACATCACAAGGGAAACAAAAGTGAGATGGTTGTACACTGTTTTAAAAGCCCACTCATACTCAGTTGAGTTCTGTTTCTTGTAGGAGACATAGTCAGGTACTCCCTCAGGGTGGGAAATTCTGGCAATATTGAGGTACCTTCTGCCAGCTCTAACAGAGTCAGCTAGAAATTTATTTGGTGAAGCCAGCTACAATTCTCCCAAATACCCAAGTATAGTGACCCCTTCCAACCATCTCCATTATACTGAAGACCTACTTGATGATTGTCTCTGTCGAGAGTTTCATTGGTATAGATAGACCTGTGGCCACATTCAGAGTCAGTGGTGACACTAGCAAGGAGATGCTGTGGAGGCTGAAGTGGAAAAGCCCAAGGCTGCAGGAGCAGAAAGGAGTGAGTGTGCAGTGTGAGAGCGGGGTCTTGTCCTGCAAGGGCAGGAGCAAGATCTGAGCATGGTATGGTGATTGTGAAGGGAAATACAAAATGGAGAGGAAGTGGGAAGGTGCTGTGTTCATGCAGAAGCTACATTCATCTAAGTGTGTTTCAGTGCCCCTCCCTTGCACTAGAGGATGGCTGCCATGGTGGTGTGGGGCTGTGAGCTGCTCTTTGGTGCAGGTTCCTGAGAATGCTGGTAGAGGCACAGTCACAGGGAAGGAGCTTGAAAAGCCTTCTGATGTCTACTCAGGTAGGTATTTGGGACAACTCACCATCTCTGAGCATTTTCATGGACCGTCTTGCTGATCCACTGATCACTTCTGTGCTGTAAGTTGTCTTCCCTATTGCTCTCCAATTTCATTCAAGGACAGGGAAACGTTCTTTGATTTTTGGTCAAATAGTTTGATTTTTGATATCTCAAGGAAGTTGCTTCTGCACAGTCCTTCTGCTGTACTGATTTCAGGCTCTTCTTTTGGTGCCCAAAGTGTAGTTGGTGCCTCCTGGCTCAGTCTCCTGTTCAGTCACCAGACCTGCACACTAGCTTGCTGGAGAACAGCCTGGTTTTCCCTGACACCTTATGTGGATCATTGTATCATTGCTAGTCTAGAAGTTTTTAAGTATTTTCAGCTTTGAGCAAGAGTGCTACTTTGTCCAGGTGCTCAGACCTGCTAGAGGTAAGAAGATATGAGCACCTTTTTACTTTAAAACAGACTTTTTTATTCATTGTAGTGAGAAGAACATTTCACTGAGACAGGACTGGGCTGTGACTGTTCTTCTCTGAATGCTCATAAACAGACTAGCTACAGGCCTGCTCCATTACTGCTCTCTCCATAGCAGCACCTATGGAACACTAGTTATTTGTCATGTTGGTATGTTGGATACCATAAGTGCAATTATTTGTGTGTCAGGTACCATAAATGCCAGGTGAGGTAGCTGCCATTTCACAGAGGCTGCAGTGGTGGTGGGCACCAGGGGGTCAATTGATGGGCGGGTAGGCAAGGGAAGGAGGATCGGGGGGCTTCCAGGAATGGGAGCTTTGGGTTGCAGTGAGAAAGAAAGTGTGAGCATGACATTTACCTAAATAAAACCTGCTGTCCTCGTTCTATGAAAGGATGACTTGTCTATTTATAGTGAGGCCTCACAATGGACTTCAAATGGCATGAAAATCTTAGAGGGCCCATAGTCCTTTATGATAATGATACTATCTGCCATCAAAAATGCCTTGTTTTCCTGCAAAAGTTTGCTCTGCTGCTTATTAGTACTTATGGAGAAAGAACCACCTCATGTTTTACCTCAACTTTTCCTTGTTTAGCTTTCTTCTACTGCTTCTTGTCTTGAGGTTCTGAATAACTCTTTTGCTTCTGAGGCTACATATCTTGTTTTCTATGTATATTGTTACCTTGCAGGTATATGCAGTCTGTGATTATTGTTCCTTTTATTGCTAATATAAATTTAACTCCTTCAATGCCCATGATTTATTATTCCCTATATAAAGCCATAAGAGGTATGTGGGCTTGATTTCTCTTGACTCTGAATTTTAAAAATAGTTTCAATATTTTAAACAATATTTTAAACAATTCTAAAGCACACAAACTAACCTCAGTTCAGTGCATGAAAAAACTTTGTATTACCTATCAATAGCTAATACCTATCAATACCAATCTAGAGGACCTGGAAGTATGACCCAATGAATTCAGAAACTTTTCACAATCTGAATGTACTGGCTCATAAAAGCAGAGTCTGGAAATAAGTATTTCCTGTTGGAGTGACAGAGAGGGTCCTTTCGAGCAGCCAGCCCAGTGGGTCTTTGTGTTGGGTTTGTGTGGCAAAGTTTTGGTAACAGGGGGGGCTACAGGGGTGGTTTCTGTGAGAAGCTGCTAGAAGCTTCCCCTGTGTCTGACAGAGCCAATGCCAGACTGCTCCAACACAGACCCACCACTGGCCAAGGCCAAGCCAATCAGTGCCTCTGTGATAACATATTTAAGAAGGGGGGGAAAAAAAAACAGTTGGGGGGAGCTTTTGCAGCCAGAGAGAGGAGTGAGAAGATGTAAGAAACTCCGCAGACACCAAGGTCAGTGCAGAAGGNGTGAGAGGGACTCCATGCTGGAGCAGGGGAAGAATGAGAGGAGTCCTCCCCCTGAGGATGAAGAAGCGACAGAAACAACATGTGATGAACTGACCACAACCCCCATTCCCCGTCCCCCTGTGTCGCTGAGGGGGGAGGAGATTTGAAGCCAGGAGTGAAGTTGAGCCTGGGAACATGGGAGGGATGGGGGGAGGTGTTTTAAGATCTGATTTTATTTCTCATTCCTCTACTCTGTTCTGTTTGGGAATAAATTAGATGAATTTCCTCTCTAAGTTCAGTCTGTTTTGTTCGTGATGATAATAAGTGAGTGATCTCTCCCTGTCCTTATCTCGACCCACAAAGCTTTTTGTTATACTTTTTCTCCCCTGTCTAGTCAAGGAGGGCAGTGATAGAGCACCTCTGGTGGGCACCTGGCCCCAGCCAGGGTCAACCCACCACAGGCTTAGAAAATATAGGGACCAGGCTGAGATGAGGACAGCTTATCAAGTATCTGTATTTAATCCTGCCTTCTGTTTTACTCTGTTCAGGAATGTGAGCAGAGTGAGCTGAAACTCTACAAAATCCAGACGAACTGTTATGATTCATCTAATTAGCACTGTATAAAGTTCCTTTTTTCTGAAGTTTTAAATATACAATGCTGCTGCAAATCAGTTAAGCAACTGAGCATTGGCTTAGTGTAGGAGCATGAATAGTCCTGTCATTTTCAACATTTAAAATTAAACATGAGCAGGTACTTTATTAGAATGGAGTTAAATTTGCTTGCTAAAATTATTTATTATGAATTATCTGAACTGCTATGCCTTCAGGTGGCATATAGCTGAGTAAATATGGGCACCTGTAATGTATGGTCCATGTGCTCATGAGTGGCAATGTCCTTATCTTCTGCCTCTGTTACAGGCACAGCATCTGACATTTAGCAATAACCTAATCCTGTTCTTTCTCTGTTTAAAGGAGAAAATTCAGCTCTTCCAGCTTGATGTTAGGTCATATATTCCAGCCAGAGAGGAACAAACCTTCAGAGGACTTGATTCAGGGCTGCTGGCTGTGGATGACCAGCCAGTGTTGATGGGAATTGATGGCTTGGTCACAGCCCTCTGGACACTGAGTGCTTACTGTGCACACCATCCCTGCCACAAAACAGATAGCCTAGTCCACAGCGAGGAGCCAGGTGGGGATCACAAATCTCCCAGACTCCACATACAGCTCCACTTCACGTGGGAGCACGGCAGAGTTGTCAGCTCTCATCACATCACTGAGTGAATTCACTGCCTTCCCAGCCAGGCTGGGGCCAGACCAACCAGTGGAGACCTGAGGAGCAGCAGCTGCTCTGAGGATCCTCCGCTTCCATGGGGTAAAATCCCTCCCCAGGTTGCTGGCTGTCTCATGTGCTTTCCTGGGGCAGAGCAGAGGGGCAGGGAGGAAGACTGTTCCTTACGCACTGCTGGCACAGGGAGAGGAGGAGAAGGGTGAGCAGTTCTTGTTAGAGCTGTCCTCCTACATCCAGGGGGTGACACCCATTCAGGAGGACCAAGCTGCAGCTTGGAGGAGCTGAAGAAATCATCAGAGGCTTTAGCTAGGCTTAGGAGGGGACACAGACACTGTCTTGACTACTACCCCTTGCTTGCTCATCCATGTGGACACTAGTGATTCTTCTGGAGAGACCTTCAGTATATGAAGAGTGGCTCCAGGGCCTTGGTGCCAACGGCCAAGGCCATGGAGGCCCAGGAGGGGTTATCCTCAGTCCTTCTGGTGGATGGGAGAGGCTCAGGCCAAAGTGGTTGTATCCTGTGGGTCAAGTTATGGCTGTGCATCCAGTGTCCAAGACAGGGCTTAAGATCTGATAACTTTCTTTGAGGAACGAGGACAGTGGGGGGAAAGACAGGAACTGTCTGACAAAGCGGGGCGGTATCTGTGCCAGGAGGCTTGCTAACCTAGCAAGCAGGGCTTTGTACAGGGTCTGGCAGGGGATGGTGATCAAAGCCCAGAGAGAGGTGGAGGAATCCATATATTTATCTCAATTTATTCACCCAGGACTACATGTTAACTTTGTGCACAGGTAGGTCTTTGGGGTAACACAGGGTGCACAGCTGCCAGGGCAGCACAAGCAGATACAACTCTTCCCAGAGCTGCCTGCTAGCAGTGGTGCAAACTGCTGTGTTCCCAGCCAGCTCCTGTCCCCTGACTCAGCCAGGGTCTGTTCTGAATTCCCTGTCATACTGGGAAGTGAAGGCACTAAGCATAGTAGGTAGACTTACCCTGAAATGCATAAAATACTTTTTCCTTCAGTCTTATTTCTTATAACATGCAATAGCATGCAAAAAGCTTGGAGACTTTTTGCCTTTGCAGTGCCTGGGTGAGTATGTCTGTATCTTACAGCCCTCACGCTCCACACAGTGACTAAGGACTGGGCTGTTGCCTGTTTTGGCACAACAGGGATCCTCTTGGTGACTCAGGGCTCTGAGAGAGAGAGGAAAGAGGGTACGGGGTGAGTGAGCACATGGATGGCACATCTCAATCTCCAGTGATGGGTAAACGATTCCTTTTCTGTGAGTACTTAAAGGGACTGGGAATACACTAAGCAGTGCTTCTTTTGTAGATTGCCTGGAGGTGATTCTCAGGGTCTACAGGAGGAAAATGCTGTCGGAAAGCTCTGCTGAATTTGATACAGCACTTGGTGCCCTCATGGTGATTGACAGAAAGAGCTTGAGGAATCTGCTTAATAGATGTCCAGAGAAAGCATTCAGGCTTTCTAAACTCTAAGCATTCAAGCTCTAACCCAAAGCCAGTCCTTGGCTCAAAGGCAGTCAGGAGAGAGGCGTCTGGTGCCAAATCAAAAGTTGGTCATAAAAGTAATGTTCACTTCAAGCCACAGCAACATGGTAAATAGTCATCTAGGCTGTTGGTATATAGCTCTGAATATCTCTTTCCCATGTTGTTGGACTTTAATATTTGCCTTTGTCCTTTAATATAAGCAGAGATTGGACTTCTTTGTGGTTGTCATTGCTACCAAGAAGGAAAGTATACATCCGCAGTGCTCTGGAAGTAGTTGATATGTTATGTGTGCCCCAGTGTCCAGGGGTTTTAAGGAAGCTGGACAGTGCCGCAGGTGGTGAGTGGTCTGCTTTGATCTCAGTAATGGGGACAGTGATTTTCCTTTCTAAGATGAATCGAGAATATTCCTTGTTGCTCCACTCTTTTCACATCTGAAGGTCCTGACCAGGACTCCTCATCAGATCTTGACTGTCCCTCAGGCCTTCTAACTGAGAGAGCTGGTGACATTGCCTCAACTCCAGATGAGATGAAGTGTCACCCAGTTCTGGCTATTTGGATCACCCAAGGATGAGATTCGACTTGCAGCTTACCCTGCTTAATAGCTTTTTCCTAAGAGGTAGCTCTAAAACTCAGGAGAGAGTAAGTGACATTTGCATATTGGTCTGCATGCCTCTGGTCTTTAGTAAGGATTTGGCTGCTGCTTATGGAGTTTTTGGATGCTTTTTCCTTTCTCTCACATCCCAGGAGGTGACATGTCTTTGCAGCGATGCTAGAGAAGCTCTTTCTACTGAGCTCTCTGCTCTTTGTTTAATTTGGGTATTTATCCCATATGAGAGTGGCTTCTCTTATTTAATGCTGTCTAGTAGAAACTGGGGGAACGGTTCATAAGGCCACGTCTCTGAGACATACTCTTCATGTGACATCTCACAAAGCCATCAGAGTCCCTGGCTGCAGCCTGCATTTACTTGCGTCCAGAGGGGATGCTGGCAGGCAGTGCAGTTTCACCAAGCTGCTGCATCCCTCTAGGTACAGCAGATCCTGGCTTTCTGTATCGCTGCTGGTTTGCTGCTGCTCCTGAAGCATCACTGACAGTGTTGAAGTCAAGGGCACAGCTTCCAGGGCTCATGGAAGTAGGACACTTGCCATGTTTCTGTATGAAATATACTCTACAATTAAATTACATCATTGTATTACTATTCGTTATTTGTCTCATGAAGTTTAGTCCTTCAAAGGACAATTATAATACAGACTGCATGTTATAAATACCCATGCAAAAAGAACTCAGGCTCTCCTTGGGAAGAACATGAGTAAGCAGGGAGGTTAAACTTTAATTGTCTGTTCACTCCTGTTTTGCTTGCAGGAGGATTCAGCTTTTATGGCACAATTTCTTCCACTAATTTGCTGCATATCATCAAACAAATTACCTCATTTCATCCCAGCTCCTGTCCATGCTTTTCCCATATATACACTACTTGAGATCAGGATGGTTTCTCACAGTGGCAACATGTATAATGGTGCCTTTGAGATACCTACAGCCCATGGAGATGTAGCCATGTGTGCTGGTTTTGGCTGGGATAGAGTTAATGTTATTCACAGTAGCTAGTACGGGGCTGTGTTTTGGATTTGTGCTGAAATCAGTGTTGATAACACAGGGATGTTTTTGTTACTGCTGAGCAGTGCTTACACAGAGCCAAGGCCTTTGCTGGTCCTCACCCCACCCCACCAGCAAGTAGGCTGGGGGTGCACAAGGAGTTGAGAGGGGACACAGCCAGGACAGCTGACCCCAGCTGACCAAAGGGATATTCTATACCATATGACATCATGCTCAGCATATAAAGCCGGGGGAAGAAGAAGGAAGTGAGGGTCCACACATCTGTAGTGATGGCATTTGTCTTCCCAAGTCACCGTTATGTGTGACGGGGCCCTGCTTTCCTGGCGATGGCTGAACACCTGCCTACCGATGGGAAGTGGTGAGTGAATTCCTTGGTTTGCTTTGCTTGTGCGCAGCTTTTGCTTTACCTATTAAACTGTTGTTATCTCAACCCACAAGTTTTCCCACTTGTACTCTTCTGATTCTCTTTCCCATCCTCCCTGGGGGGAGTCAGCAAGCAGCTGCGTGGTGCTGAGCTGCCAGCTGGGGTTAAACCCCAACACCAGGTTACCTTCAAATAAGTAAGTCCAGTGCTACCAGGAGAAGAGCCACAGGAGAAAGCTCATCAGAAGTGACAAACCACTTCAGAAGCCCGTGCCACCTCAGATGTGCTTCCCCTCAGCCTAACTCCAAAGCTGGGCAAACGCTTGGCTCTCCAGTCCATGCCAAGCCATTGCAGCAGGAATGTTGACTGCTGGAATATTTTAACATGTCAACAGCTAGTTTGTCAATCTCAGCTGGAGAGCTGCAGGATTTTTTTCACCTAACCATAGCCACATACAAGGTAGGAGCCCAGTCAAAGTCAGGTATCTAGGTTCCTCTCTCCTTCATGCCTACATGTTTCACTACTTTGGATATTATCTCCTGTGTCTACAGGTGGAGTCCAGACTAGATACCTGACTTTGAAGTGTATAGATAGCTGAGAAGAATGAAATCTTATGTGGATATTTGTCCCATAGTGTTTTACTGGCTTCCTTGGAGCTTCCTAGTGCTGCTTCAATTCTAGCATAAAGCAGTAGCTTTGGTATACGTATGCCAGCTCAGCGTCCGTGCCAAAATACTGCTTTCTCTGGGTGAGATATTTGTCAAATTCTGATCTAATGTCAGGATTTCTAATTGTCAATGACATTTTGAATAATTACATAAATTAACTTCTCTGAATATTATCTCGCTAGGTGTGAAGCTGCCATTGTGCAGTAGAGGTTGACTCATCACATACATTATAGGACAATGTTTTTCTATGAGTATTTCACCCTTGTGCACTTATTTGTCCTGTCAGTGAGACTGAGACAATTTTAATAATTATTTTGCAATGACATTTTATTTTGATGCAAAGAGAATTTTATATTGCAGGCCAGATACGTGAAGGTGTCTTTTGTAGTTTGGAGTTTGCCTGTTTTCCTTCCGTGGTTATTCCTTCAAGGACAACAGAGACAGGTAATATATTAATACTTATTATGTGAGGAATGAGAGAGATTGCAGTATTGACAGCTCACCTACAGCTGTATTAGATATGGCAAACACTTCTTCTTTCCTCCTGCTATGGAGATTTCTGTGGCTGTATTTTCTCCAGTGAGAATCACAGAATCACAGAGCAGTAAGGGTTGGCAGGGACCACTGGAAATCATCTAGTCCATCCTGCCCTGTGACGTGGTTTAGGCCCAGCCGAGCACCACGCAGCCGCTCGCTCACCCCTCCCCGTCGGGGTGGGGAGGAGAATGGACAAACAACGGCAAAAGCCTCGTGGGTTGCGGTAAGGACAGTTTACTGGGACAGCAGGGGAGAGGGAAACAATCAACAGTACTGGTAACAGAGNCCCTTCAGATATTTATAAGTGTTGATTAGATCCCCTCTCAGTCTCCTCTAAGGAGGCTAAACAGACTAAACAGACCCAGCTCTCTCAGCCTTTCCTCATACCAGAGATGCTCCGGTCCCCTCATCATCCTTGTAGCCCTCCCCTGGACTCTCTCCAGTAGTCCCCTGTCTTTCTTGAACTGGTGAGCCCAGAACTGGACAGAGAACTCCAGGTGTGGCCTCACCAGGGCAGAGTAGAGGAGGAGGAGAACCTCCCTCGACCTGCTGGCCACACTCTTCTTATTATACCCCAGATGCCATTGGCCTTCTTGGCCACGAGGGCACACAGCTGGCTCATGGAGAGCTTGTTGTCCACCAGGACTCCCAGGTCCTTCTCCTCAGGGCTGCTTCCCAGCAGGTCAACCCCTAACCTGTACTGGTGCTTGGGGTTATTCCTCCCTAGCTGCAAGACCCTGCACTTGCCCTTGTTGAATTTTATTTGGTTCCTCTTCGTCCAGTCCTCAAGTTTGTCAAGTCTGTCACTTTTGCTAGAGCAGACCAGCTGCAGTGAAAGCCAAATATTTTTTCCTTTGACCTTACAAGTAATCCAGAAGCTTTTAATTATTAACTATTGGTTATTTCTCATTCAGAATAAGAATTGGAATATTACATTCCTAATAACTGCATTATATTCCCCTTTATTTGTAGACTCTCAGTAGTGGTTTGATGACTAAGTTAATCTCTGTAGATTCTGCTCCAGAAGGATCTTGACTAAATTCAAGATTAGTTGCCTGGGAGACCAAGTAATGCAATACAAAATGCAATGTGGCACAGACTAGTTGCATGCTGCCTAGTATATGCCCAACTTTTTTCTACAGAAGACCTGGTTTCAGAAGTTTCTGGTTACTTCTTGCTCTTACACTTGCTTTTTCCAATGGGAATGGGAAGCTTTAATCGTATCTCATGTTTCATGTTTGTTTGTTTACTGTCTTGTCTCTAAGAAAAATAATGAGGTTTTTCTTCTCTAGTACTGTATTTTTGTGTCTTTATGATTTTCATAGACACCTTCAGCAGTATTATTATATTATTTTTTAAATGCACACATGAAGATTTTCAGTGTTGGGTACCACTAGAGCCAATGAGAGTGATAGGTCTGAAAAAAATAACTCTTTAGCACATTAACTGGACTAACTAGGTAAATAGTATTACTTCTTACATGAAACACTACTGAGATCCATGTCACATTGCTTGGAAAAGGCACAGATAGTTCCTGTTTTTAAGAACTAATTGTCAGTAGATAAAACAAAAAGTGGCTAAAGTGAATTACAGATCAGTGAGAGAGCTGGGATAAAGATAAAAATCGTTTGGTCTCCATGGTCCTCTCCTTCCACTCTGCCTATGCGCCTTTTCTGCCTGTAAATGTAGAATTACCCAGCTTTGGATATTTCCTCCTTTTCTCTTATTCTCTGTAAACCATTCTAGGTCATTCAAATGTGTTGCTGGGAAGGAGAAGAAACCTCCTGAAAATCAGCCTAACCTGCAGGAGCATCTCTGTGACGTGTTGACTCTGCCAGGCTGTTGCCTCCACCCCCACACACTGGCATTTTGATTTGTTGGATCCTGGGTGCCAACAGCTGTCTCATTGCGCACTGATTCATTTGTCAGCAGTGACTCTGACTACTAGAGCACATTTGTGACCTATGAGCTGCCTTGTCAATGCATAAACACTGGCTGTTTAAATTGACAGGAGATAAGCAGCAAGTATTTAACTTTCCAGCCCAGAGCGAGTTTGCTCGCTATTGTGCCTCCAGTTGGGGCTGGAGGATCCTGAAAGATGATGTACAAACACAGTGTGCAAACAGAACATGCTTCAAATGCCCGAACCTATTTTGAAATGGTTTGCTTTGTTTTATCTGGTAGCACGAAGCACATGACAGACATTGACAATTTACGTGGCACATAACCCCTGCAAGCTGTGATCCTGCCAGGTTCACCAGTTAAAAAATACCTAGGGAAGTATTGCAACAATTTATCTTGAATATTGATTACAAACAAGCTTTATATCGCTGGTAGCTGCAGGGTCATTTCACAGGTCTATAGAGGATTGGGGAATTCTGTCCCTGCTGAAAGCCAGACTTAGTATGATCTAATAACTCTTCTCTGAAAATACGCTCCATAACTTCCTATTTCTTTTTAGATTTTACCTGAGTTTATTTTATTAGGTGAAAACAACAGATTTTTATTTCTATTTGTGTATCTGCATCCCCTTTACACGGTATTTGAATGATGGAGGAGTCTGGGCTGTGTTGTCCCCATCCTGCCACGAAGCTCCAGTGCTACCAAAGCATAGTCACAAGAAGAAGACATAATAAAGAGGAACATATGCAGGATGGAGCTGCGTGCCTAGGGTGAAACATGAAATCGAACAGGACATCAACTGATGAAACCATCAATCCAATTCAGCAGCTGACTCTGATGGGTGGTGACACGCTGCAGATCACTAGCACTGTCTGGCTACCAACACAGAGCTCCTTTGCAGAAGGATGCTGATGTGAAATAACCCTGTAAGGAATAAGGAATGCAAGTTGTATGGAAATGCCTGATTTGGAGCTGATGGGGCCTGATAAGCACTGAACAAGAATTTTATAGACTATGGTTTATGCTCAACTCTGCAAAACGCGCTGTCGCTCACCTCTCATTTGTACGCAGTGTTCTGCTCTGTGCTGCACTCCTTGGCCCTTTCTCCCTCAAAGGAAGATCCAGCTTCCCTTCTGCTCATTCCAGGTGAAAACACTAGCAAGGGAGATCTGCATTAACGCTTGGTATCTGCTCTCAGTCTCCACTGAGCGCACAGCCATGCCCGTGCCCCTCTCCCGCTCCTCCAGGAAGCTCTGGAGGCAGCACACAGGCTGACGTTCTCGCACTCCTGTGCTGAGAGCCACCCGCCGCAGTGTCGCCCGCCTGCAGGGCTGCCGCTCTTCGCCTCTGCTCTTCACCTTTTGTGCGACCTGCTCTGCTCAGACCTCCCTGTACGTTAGGGCCATCGATCAGATGTCAAGGCATAGCCCCCATATCAGACATGAAGATGTGGAACAAAAAATATTCTGTGATACCCTGCCTGTGTTTCACAGCTCTGCTCTTTGGTTGCAGGTGTTGTACCAGCCATTACCCTGGCCACAGGCTGTAATGGTACATACCTACATGTGTACTTTAACAGATCAGTGTTTAATTTCTCATAGTAAGCAAACGTGCTCATCTTGTTTTAAATTAAAAGTTTGGCTCAAAAAAAAAGTGAACGGCATGAATATAGCAAAATCTTTCAGAGTATTTCGGGGCTCTGTGGTATTCTGTCTGCAGCAGAACGGTTAAACAGTGTTCATGAAGAGCGTGTGCATTAAATGGTTGAAGCGCCGGCTCACTGGTGGGCTGTGAGGGGCAGAGGGAATGGGGACCGGTTGTGGTGTGGGTTGTGCCTGGCGGGATGCTCCATGGATCAGCACTGCGTCCAATGTGCCGCAATGTTTTTGCCAGTGTTCTCAAAGCAAGTCTAAAGAGACGGATAATAGAAAAGTCTCAGAGGATGCTGTTGTGACACCAAGCAGTGGTAACTGGCAGCCATTCAGAGCAATCTGGAATATTTGGACCTGCCCAGGAAAAAAATATTTTCCTTGTCCTGTGCAGGACTGTCCTTTGTGGCTGGCCGCATGGCCAAAAGCATGGTCGGCCCAGATGGCTGAGGTAGCTGCAAGTGCTTGGAGCAGGCTTGGGAAGACCTGGTAGGTATTTGTCATGCAGGGGGTCCTGTCTATCTCCTGGACGCTGGAGTGTGCAGAAAGGCAATGTCATGTAGATGCTGTCAAGCAGGTGGGATGGCCTGGGGTCCTTCTCACAAGATCCCACTGAGAAGAAACCTTTGCTGAGATGCTGCAGGAGCAGAGAGGATTTGCAGGCAACCAGCATTTAATCACCATTTGGGTTGTCCATGAAGAAAACAGGGAAGGGAGATGGTGTTGCTTTGGAGTAGTTCTCAGCTGAGCAGGGCCAAGGTTTTCACACAGGATGAGGGACTGCAGCCCAAACAGCAGGCACTCGAGAAAGGATTATGGTGACACAGGGGTCCAGTGTCAGCCTCCTGAGACACTTAGAGGAAAAACGCGTTTTCTGCATGCCTCAGGAGAGGGGTAGCAAGTAAGACTAGGCTGATGATTTTATCTCTGTATGCACAGCATTGGGAGACCACTCTGAGGACCTGGGAATGCTTCAGGGGAGCGATTCAGGTGACTAGAAGCATCTGAGCCAGGCTCTTCTGCTTTCCTTTTAGTCACTGGAAGTGCTTTTTTTGGGAGTGACACATTGCATCCTAATGTGGGTTTTACAAAGGATATAGAAAGGCTGCTGAAGACACAGAAAAGACCCCCCAAAAAGGATGCAATATTTAGATGAAATGCTGAAATGTGTGAGCTTCAAAGGGTTCAGTTTGTTCAGACTGCCAGAAATAAAACCGAAACATCATTTGATTGTGACCTGGAAAACCTTGACAGGAAGAAAATATCAGTTAGCAAATGGCTCGTTAAGCTCAGGGCAGAGGAAGGTATAATGAGATCCAGTGGTTGGATGCTGAAGACAGAAAATATGAAGTGAGGAAAAATAATGCACTGATATTAACTGTTAGAGCAGGCAGTCGGGGAAGGAGCCGGCTCTGTCTCCTGAGGACTCCCAGCAATTGGTGGGCACCTCCCTGGAAGACAGCCTTTGACTTGGGTCAAACACAGATTGTTAGGCTTGAGGATGAGCACAGGAATATCATGTAGCAGCTGTGACACCGGTGGTGAGGTGAGGGAACCTGCTCTTCCCTGAGGGGCTTAAACTCTCTGGGTCAATGAGTAAAAGGATTAGGAACTCATTTCGTCTTGCAGCAGTCATCGATTATCTTTTGAAACTCTCCAATTTAGACATGAGCATCAAGCAGAGGGACATGCAAAAAGGCTGGTTAGGTACACTGCCTGTCGCTGCACTGAGCTGGAGTCCTACGGGAGTTACAGAAATGCAAAATCTAGTTATTAAATTGAATCAGTCCCACTGAGGTGTCAATAGAAAGATTGGTCCAGTTTTTCAAAAGGAAGACTTGCTGCAAATCTGCCATTTTCCAGTAAAAATAACCATCACATGCCAAGTATGACTTTTACAGACACTCATCCAACAAACGCCTGCTCGTGTCAAGAAATGATTTGAGTGGGAGATGCAGAAAATAGGGCAGCCTAATCAAGGGTAGGCTGAAATCAAGGGTAGGCTGAAATCAAGGTCACCATACCATATTCCAGGTTAAGATATAAACCAGCTATTCTCTGGGCCGTGAATGTTTTTAGCATGCAGCCGATGCAGCTGATGCTAGCATGCCACAAACATTCGTACCCCGTCTGCGGTGCCTGCCCTACCCTGCTGTCCCCAGCCCTGCGACTCGTGCCGAGCTCTGTGCCGCGCAAAGCCAGGGTGCTGCCTTGCCCACGCCTTGCGAGGGAGGTCGGCAGGGATTTATGGGAAGGACACGGAGCGCTCTCGGCATTTGAGACCTTACATTTACGTTTTCAGCTTCACCCCAGCATTAACCTGTATCCTAGTTGAATAAACTAGTTTCAGCTTTATGCCAGCGGTTCCTCTGCAATACCAAATCCAGGTAAGGACTGAAGTTAACTGAGCAGAGACAAATCTGTGCATTTAGACATTCATTTGATGCCTGCCTTAGTTTTCCCACTGACAAGATGTGTACAATAATTTGAGTATAACAAATAAATATCAAAATTTGTAGGGCCGTAACAAACAAATCCTCTTGAAAGGGTCTGACATTCTCTGGAGAAAAGCTAAATTTTCTGTTTATTTTTTAAAGAAAATCAGACAAGGATATTGGGTGACCCAAGCTTCAATTTCAGAAAATAAACCGCCAGTGTTATGCTGAACTGGTCTATTAGTATGGATGCCAAGAGGCACGCTGCTCATCAGTTACACAGAGAATGAGTGATTTCACATGCTAATGCCCTCTCTCCATCAGTGTCCTACAAATGGAGTCATAACAGCATCTTGCAGTCTTGCTCGGGTGCTTGCAGTTGTGTAAATCACAGCAGAAATCCACACTAAATCCTCACCATTGCCACCTGAGAAGAGACTGGGTTTTAAAAAAAGACCCCAAACCACCTCTGAGCACAGCAACAGCTGGAAGGTGCAGTATCTTGGTGCTGAATCATATTATTTCCAAATGGGTTCATGTCAATTTGAAAGAGCATTTTAAGGAGACAGAACAGTTCCTCAGTAATTACAGCTACATCAGCTTAATTTACAAACTCCTGTAAATCTGTTGACACATGCTAACAGTGGCATTTAATCATGGTTTGGTATCAGATTTCTACTGCTTTGGTACACTCGGTGCCTTTCATCCCTAACTCCATCCTAAGCACCCTTTCTTTTTAAAAGATGTACAACAGAAAAAAATTCTCTGAGACTTGGCCGTCTGGAAATGCACCATGATGCAGGTTTCATTCTTCTGGGAGAGTGAAATGGTTGCTTCAAAAGCTTTGCATTTTCCAACAGCTTTGAGTTTTAGGAAATGCTGAAGAAATGTACACGTAGGAGCCCCAGGACCAGGATGGAGGCAGGAGCGGGGACGGGTGGCTGGACGTGCAGCACAGCCCTGGGGTGCCTGCTGCTCCCCCGGATCCACCCCGGGCAGACCTGGCTGTGGTGCGGTGTGGGGGGACCCTGGGCGCAGCTCTGGGTCCCCACGGGTCCTGAGCCCGTTGCCAGCTGCAGGAGTCAGAGGTCTCTACCCACGTCCTTGGGCTGGAGCAGGGGGAGCGAAACCTTGCTGAGAGTAATAGGAACAATACAGAAAAAGAATCGTGTACCCAGGAAATTAACTGCATGGTCTGAAATATTTTGAATACAATTAAATTCCACTTGGAGCTTTCCCTCACATCAACCAAGCCAGCTATTAAATATTTTTTATGTGAATCTTAGGAAGATTTGATGCTATAAACCATTAAATCCAGATAGTACGATGTATTTCCCCCCACGCCCAATGCGAACACCTCATTAATCGTGCTGCACCCACTGCACGCTATTTCTACCTTAGTGTTTTTGTCCAGTCCCCTGAACTATTGTAATCCATCTACTACTTAAATTTCCTGTAATGGATTGTAAGAAGTCCGCTTTGCAGCATGCTGAGCGAGTGATCAGAACAATTGGATTTTTTCCTGTCTTTTCAATATTTTCAGGCATTATCTTTAGTGACTCATGTGCTTCAGTTTTTCCAGGTGTGCTTCAGTGGAAAATGAAAATAATCCACCTCCAGTACACGTTCAGCCTCTCAGGAGAAACTACAAGTTTTTATTATTTTTCTGAACCAGATTTTCTGCTGTGGAAGATCCACTTAGAGCCGTTCCTGTTCCCTGTATCCTCTGGGCAGGAAGTCTCTTCTCAGACTATTAATGGCTTGCTATTTTTTTCCTATGGAAAAACAATAAACGGACAAACAAACAAAGGGCCATCATCAGCAATGCTGTTCATATTACCGGTTCAGTTGCCAGAGGAAATATATAGATTTTCATATGAAAATTACTCTATAAATCTATATACAAATATATATTTTTTTCATTCCTTTCAGCATAGCCATTTGCAGAGCTGCGCTAAACAATGAATTTCAATGCCGGTGCTGTAAAAGTGTCAGTCAGCATCTCTGTTGCTTCTGGGTCTGATGGTAATAGATTGGCTAAGAAATCTGGACACGTTCATTTTGCCAAGGGATCGTGTGCTGCTGGAGGTAATGCACATCAGATGAGATGTCACACTCTCAGAAGAAGTGCAGAGGCGTTAAGACAAGCCAAATTCTGGGCTGTTTATATTCTTCTTTACCAATCAGGATGTCAGGATGGGGACTGAATTTATAAATACTGGAACAGGGTTTGTTGCATGACAGAAGCTCTTGGAAAAAAGAAATAGGTTAGACTTTTTGCCTTATTATATCCCAAAGTAAACAGATTATCTGTGTTCACAATTTAAATTAGATAAATATGTTTGGATGTGGAACTATAGAGAGACTGCAGGAAAAAAATATTTCAAACATCACGTGCTGACAGACGTTCTGTATGAGAGAGAGTTGTAAGGAGGGAAGCAGAAAGCAGCAGCCGGCCGTGCTTTGTGCTGCACAGATTTCTGAATGGTTCGGAGCAGCCCTGTGAAACTTTGCAAGTATTTATAGGAACAACTGTCTCCAGTTAGCACTAGTTCTTGGCTCGTATCTGAAAGCTGGTTTTGGGTCAGCGGTAACTTCCCCGAAGAAGGAGTGAGGGGGAAAAGAGAGTCTCTGCTGGGGAACCAGTGATGGCCGGAGACATCGCTGTGGTTTCGTTGCAGCTGTGGAGGCACTGGTGGGACAGGGAGGGAGGACTGTGACGGGGTGTTGTTTTGGGTTTAGTTGTGGAGAGTATGTGTAACAGCGAGAAGGTAGAGTCTAATGTGCATCTCCTTAGCTTTTTGCCTTTCAATCCTTTTGCCTATCATGATTTGACTAATCCTTTAAATATATTTTGCGTTCATTTCTCAAATAACCAGCAGACATATGGTGCTAATGAGAACTAGAGAGGGTTTGTTTTTTTAATGAACAAGAGCAGCTGGTAAGCAGAACGTAAAATTAAAAATGGAGGGGAAAAAAATAAGCCCAGGGGGATAGATATGGTTATTAATCACAGCAGAATTCCTCAGCTCTCTGCTCTGATGAAAAGAATCAGGTGGAGTGGGACGCTGGTGACCTTGAGAAAAGTATGTGACAGCCTATTGCACTGGGTGAAAAATAAATGACCGTCTGATACATTGGACTGTGCCAAGGCTCTCCACAGCAGTAGAGATGCTCTGCCCCGTCCCACGCAGGCAGCCTCGCTGGCAGCAGCCCCTCCAGCTGTCCAAGCCTCTGCCACCGCATGGTCCTTCATCCGGGAGGAAGCCTGAGACACCCGTGTGGGTGCAACCCGCAGTGGGGCAGGGGAGCTCAGACTGGAGGCGACACTTCTGAGAGGAAAATATTTGGAAAGGGGAGAAAATTGCTCCAGTACATCCAGGGGTAAATTTGCCATTTCTGAGTGGTGCTGCATTGCTGGGAGGGTTTGTGGCAGATGCTCACAGCTCTCTTTAAATGGAACTCACTTCATTTTCTGCTATTTAAACATGTCGTCCTAACCAACACAGAAAGTAAGGGAGCGCTCCTGGGATGCACTGGCTGAGGTGCTGGAAAGGCAGTCACTTTCCTCACACAAACTGCCATTCTGCCCAGCAGCCCAGAGTTTCTGCTGCACTACAAGACTATTTTTTTTAAAATTAAGCCTATTTCATTTAATAACTTGAGGCAGACAGAACCCAGATAATGGCTTTAGTGCTATCTCACCTTCACCATAAAATACATACTTTTCAAGACTGCTGTGAATCAATCTGCACCTTCCACTCCACAGATCCTGACTGCAATGCATTAAAACCTGTTCCTGCTAGGAACCTCCTGCTCACATAGTTACTGTCAGCCTGCAGTCAGGGTACCTCATACCTCATAGTCAACACCGGAGTCAGGACTGAGGTTATTACAGGCACTACCTGTCCTGCGGTGCAGGGAGCCCCAGGTTTTCAGGGACCCTGAGCACCTTCGGCTGCATTGGCTCCATGGCTGTGGTCGTCCCCATCTGTCAGACCCTGCACTCTTTGCCAGAGAAACACATTTTGTTCAGAGGGGTGGCTAACTATTAAGGCAAGTCAGGTTGTCCTCTTGTCTTTGCACATGTCTGCTGTAAAAGATAGGAATTATCTGGTCTAGTTTTAGATGTCCATATGTGAGCCAGTCTGTAGGTTTCTCCTATAGTCCAAGGACAAAGGAAGAAGCTGTGACGTGTCTCCTGCTGACACAGACACTATAAGCTGGACAGGTTAGTAGCTTTAGAAACCTTTCCCTGTTGTGGCCACCTCAAGGACAAAGGACAGTCCCAACCCTCCGTGTGCTTACTGGAGTACCCTTCGATCCCAGTAACTGGGGTGCAGAAATACAATTGCGGTCCCACTTCCCCGGTCCCCTTGGAGCTAAGGACATTTAGCAACACCAGGGGCAGTTTCAGAAGGTAGTGTTGGTCCTTTTGGTGCTGGGAATGGTGGGGAAGGACAGGCATGGTCCAGTGAATCCTTTAGCTAACCTTTCTTTGAAAGAATCCAGTTTGCATCCACTGAGACCCACTTGATGATGTAAATCAAAGTGCAGGACAAGGGTGGCTGCAATGTGCGTTCTTGATCTGGACTGAAGCACGGGTGTAGACACACCTTAAGAGCATTTAACAGGCCGCAGCATGAACACTACCCATTGCTCGTTTCTATGGCACTATTGATCTCACAATTATCATGCTGACAGATAATGATAATTTACACAACACAAAAGGAGCCTCTTTTCCAAAAAGCATCTTCTTTGGCAAATCCCTAATGCCTCTAACTTTGTCCCATTCATACCCTAATTTCCAGAGTCAAATGGATGCTGCAGGAAAGTGACCACTCTGAGCAGGAGTCTGTGCCATGTCTCTTCCTCCTTGCACAATGTAGGCACCTTTTACTCCTCTGAGGTTTTCTGAAGGTTGCTTTTTCTTATTACTGAGTCAAATGTACATTGTTATAGCCACCAGGGCAGCAGACAAGTCATTGTAGCAAAGGATTATGATTGCTTTACAAGGTGAGACCACAAGAATCTGGCTATATGGGAGAAAGTCCTTGTTTGAACATGTTATTTGCACCAGTAGCAGAGAGAATCCTCACAGCTGAATGACAGTAAGTGGCTTTTTCTGTTTAGTGAAAGATAAAAAAATCTGTCTAGATGAGCTGGATGAGTAATGGAAGCGCTCAAGCCCTCTGGGGATGCTCGTGCTGTCTTGCAGGTTTGGGCTCCTTTGGCATCTGGGAAAGGAAAAATTGAAAAGATAACAGTGGGAGATGATTGCTGCTGCTAACAGCAGTGAAATATGAGTGCAGCTGTGTTGGGTTTTGCCCCCTGCATGGTAACAACCTTTCTAGGAACAACGAAAGAGATGCTGTGTGCTGTGGGATTTAATGGAAAAGGGGCTGTGTAAAACTTCAGGGGCATAGCTGAAGATACTGGGTTCGGAGAGAAAAGAGAACTATTCCAAATCCATTTGTTTCTTATGTCAACCTGGAAAGCCTTTGGTAGACATAAGCATCAGGCATGCTGCGGCAGCCCAGCTTTGTGCCTAGAAAATGCTCTGCTGTATGCTCAGCACCAGCGGTCTCTTCAGGAAAAGGCTCCTCGTAGCACACTCACACCGGGGCTGAAAAGTGCTATTTGAGCTGTTTGCGCTGTGAGATTCCCACTAGCCCGTTGTGGGGGATGCAGATTTTCAAGATGTGGCTGGGGCAGCTCTATCGTATTCACTGCCCTGTGAAGATGATAGTGATGGTTTTTGCTACGTGCTGTGCGGGGAGAGAAAGGTCCCTTGGTGTGCCTGAATGTCGCACAGTGTAACGCAACACGGTGCTCCCTCCTGCCTCTCCCAGACCCCCATCAACCTCTCAGCAGGGAGAAAAAAGCTCACGTAGAAGGGATGTTTACACTGATGTTATTCAGATGAGGAATATACAAATAAAATGTTATTTAGGCATTGCCTTTGCTCCTCAATAAATTTCTCCAGGCAAAATTACCCACAATGGTACTTAAGCCTCATTGGGGGTCCATAGCTGTTGGCACTATTTTCTTTCCTGCCTGCTATAGTTTGAAGAGAAAAAAATATTCCTTACTGTACCGGCATAACCCACAAACTTGCTGAGGCTCAGATGTGAAACACTTGTCTTAAGAAAAGCCAGGAGGAGGAAGAGACCTGAAAAACAACAAAAACACTCAAAGGGAGACATTTGCAATTATACAAAGTTCATCCCTCTGGTTTAAAATTTTCTGTAACTTGTTAAAAAATTCAGTATTTGTACGAATAAAAGCTCACTGAACAGCTGCTGGATAACATGCTGGTGCAGAACGGAAATATTCTAGGGCCAAAAATCAATGCTCAGAGGGGACTGCATGGCTCAAGCTATGGGTGAGCATATGGAGGCTACTATGAAGAGCTTAGCACTTTGAAATTCACCCAGGTCAGTAGAAATGGAAACTAATTTCCAACTAACACCTTTTCTGATGCCATTAGTTAGAACCTGTCAAGTTAATATGACCCCTCTTTCCAGTTTCAAGAGGGAAAATGCTTCCATTTCCTGTTTGCAGGGTGCTTGTCACCGTGGCAAAAAGCAGTCTTAGCTATTAGACGGGAAAAAAACCCTAGCCACAGAAATAGAAATAGTTCCTCCAAGAAATAGAAATAGTTCCTCCAAGGCAGGGCAATTGCATAATGGTGGCAGAAAGGGGAAGGAAGTGGGAAGGAAATTAGCAGCCATGGATCACAGCGTCAAGTGACATGGAGAACAGCATCAGGTGTAATCAAACTTACATGAGCTTGGGTGAGTACAGGGTTTGCTTTGCGTGAGGGTCAAAGAAGTAGATGAGAGGTGTGACAAAGCACAACAGGAGAGAGGTTTTCTGTTTTGCTTTTGTATCCACTTTGGTGTGGGGGACCCAGGAGAGATCTTCAGCCTCACCACTTGAGTAAAGGACAGTGTAGGCATTGAGTGCAGGTGACTGATTTGATTGATTACAGGACAGAAAGGCAGGAGAACAATATTGGCAAAAGTGGTTTTAAGGAAATTAGATGATTCCAGAAGAGCTTTGCTTTTCCTGATTAAAAACCCAAGTGCTGCTGAGTTACCCCAAGTAACACTCATTGCAATAGCATAGTCAGTGGTTGAACTCTTCGAAGAAAAATCCCACCACTAAACTCAGACTGTAGATTTGATGACAACCACAATCTATCAGCCACTGATAGTTTCAGCATATGCTGGAGCTAGGGAATTTTACCTAGCTCTAATTGGGAGCTGACCGGTGGTGAGCAGGATGGTCTTTGCCTGCTGGGGAAAAGCTCCTTTCTGTCCTGCTGCAGCATGATTAATTCACCCTCCCAAAATAATACCTTCTGCTCAGAAAATCAAATGGGAAGTCTGGTTGGAAAGAAATCCTTAGATTTCCAGAGGTCAGCTGGGCTATTTCCTGGGCAAGTCAGAAATGCCAGAAAGAGGAGAATTACAGAAGTGACTCAGCTGGTGATGTTTTGGGAAGAAGTCTGTTGCAGAAGGGTTGGCTGGCTGTCAGCCCCCATGACCTGCAGTACCACTTGGGACTGTGAAGGGTGAAAGATCCCTCTCCGAATTGCCCAGCTCCGGTGGGAAGATGTCCGTGCCAGGTACGGCTGAGCTCACAGGCAGTGCGTACAGTCACTGGCATGTGCTGGTCTGACCTGAGCGACCATGTCATGAGGTGTTGTGAGGCACATGTACTGCAGAGCACAGAAACCTGTGAGACTGTACATGACCTCACTAGAGTGTTTTCTGTCTCCTGTGCAGACTCAAGCTGGTACTTTCAGATTAAATGAGAATTTTTTAGACATTGGGTCTCTTGGTTTCTCTATAAATAGATGAATATAAACATATTAAGCTCTCTTCGCATGCCCCACTCAGGAGAATACCATAACCGGACACTTCTAGGATCTATAAATATTTAGAGATAGCAGTTGCTATTTCTCTTTGCCTGCTGAGAAGCTGCTTACATTTCCACAGGGCTCCCATTGCCTCAAGCCTGACCTAACCGAGACAGCGGGCAGCCTATCCTCTAGCTGTTACTTGAGCCTTTTTGTGAGTCTTTCTCATTCACTTTTGCACAGAGGAACTTCAAATCTTGGTGACCTACTTTCAGCTCTGTTTATCTGCAACAGATGAGAAGTGGCCCATACTCCTTGCGCTTCTGCGCTTCACTGGCTGAGATGAAGTCCCGCAGACGCGCTGAAGTGCAACGGGCCGTGCGCCCCGAGAGACCCCCCAGCTGGCTGACAGGTCCCCGTCCTCCCTGTGTGCTCCGGGCAGGAGATGACACTGCAGCCACCACAGCACAGTCCCCTGGCAAAGCACAGCCTGCACAGGATGAGGCTAATATCAGCTGGCTGTATGAGTTTATTTCCTGAGAACTGAGAAAAAAAAATATCTTCCTTTCTTTGCAAGCTGACTGTATGTGCTGTAGATTGTATCCATCATACTCTTGTCTGTATTACCTGCATTAATCTAGTACAGCGTGGGATGAAAATGTGCCCCTGAGACTAAGCATGTACGTAACTTTAACTACCAGCTGCCAACGTGGATGCAAAGTTATCTCTTCAAACTACGCATAAAACCCTGTGGATAGTGACTTTAAGTAGCTATCTTGTATGCAATGCAGGCATTACATTTGTGTTAGTGTGTTAACACATCATTATATTTCTCAACAAGGCAAATTAGAGCAATGATATGAAATTTTGTCTTGAGAGCCTGAGGATTTTTTATGGTTCTGGGAACCAGCATTAAGACAGACTGTAAAATGGGGTGTAAATATTATAATGATGAGTTATTCCTTTCTGCTTACTAAGAAACAGCAGACATCACTGGCAGAAGCCAGCATATCCCATATGGATTACTTGCATTATATTTTAACAGCTGCTGCATGTACTGATTGCTTTTACTTCATAGGCACCAAAGATAACGTTACAAATACTCAAAGGGAAACTTGGCAGCCATGGCTAAATCATCTCCTCAGCTGGCTCCTTTGTCCTGCTCTTGCTGTGAAGACAGCCATGTGGGATCTTCCTTTTCTATCTTTTTTTTTCCTTTTTTTCTGCCACCATTTTTTTGATGTCACTGTGAACATCTGCAATAAATCTTGAAACACTTGTGCTATAGGTACCTACAAGGATGAATTCCCTGTGTCCTTCAAATTGCTGGGCAGATGGCATGTGTTGCCAGAGTCATTGTGGTATAACTTTGGGCTTGCACAACCCGTCCTCCTCCTCAACCCCAAGAGCCAGGGGCATTATTTTGTCTGTGGCACCACAGCCTTTATCAAGAAAGAGGGCTGGGATGGGGGAGGACTGCAGCCACCACACTATGTCACCTTTTTTGGGCACCACCTTCCCCTGCTAGTGCTGTGGTCAGCCCGTCTACTCTGAATAGCCAACAGGTATCCCCACTGACCCACTATAACACACCCCACAGAAAGGACGTTTCCACGTGAAAGCTGAACAAGCCAAGGTAGAACTTAACATTCCACAGGAGCCCTTGTTCCCTGCGTAGACACCTGCTTGGTTTCCCCTCTTGTTTTCAAAGAGGCATATTTAAACAGGTCTAGGCCTCCTGATATCTCCTCCTGCAAATTCACTGTGTCATGGACATTCGTAGTTTCAGTGGCTATGTTTAAGCTTCCGGGATGCTGGACATTGGCATCTGCTCAGACTGGGTCCCACCTCCCAGTCAGGGGAAGGGGTGGGTTTTTGTATGGAGAAAGCCTGGCTAGAACAGCAGGGCACAATGCTGCGTGCTCTTTGCTCACACAGGATTATCTCCTTACATACATTTAATAACATACACATTTAGCATTAGTTGCTGTTCATTAAGTATTACTGATACCTAGTCTGACCTTCTGCATACTGCAGGACCCATCACTCTGCTTTGCACCCAGCAGTTTGATCACAGTAGGACTTGTATTTTTCCACAAATAATGTTAAAAAAAGTCATGCAGTCTTCATGTGAAACTACAAAGGGGGAAAGAACATTCCTGGGTCATTTGTTCTGTTGGTTAACTGTCTTTGGTTTTATAATTGTATGCTTTATTTCTAATTTAAATGCATCTGACTTCAGTTTCTAGCTGCTGCAACTCATTTTATTCTCTGCAAGATGAAGAAGGCATGTAGTACCGAACATTTTCTCTGCAGTCAGGTCACCCTCCAGCCTCCTCTTTGGTACAGGAACCACAATGAGTGCTTTAAGCCTTGTGAGGTATTTACCCTAGTCCTCAAATAATTATAATTAATCTTTTTTAAAAAAAAAATCTCTGAGTTTTTGTCAGATCTTTGAGCTGAGCAAATTATTCCAGTAGCAATTTCTGTAAACAGGAATGAGCTGAGCTGCCACTGCTGTCTGCTTCCCTGGGCTGCTGCTGCCATCCCCAGTGAGACCTCACTGCTCTCCAGCTTGTCCACTTTGACCCCTTGTCCCTTGTGTTTCAAAAGCATGAAGACTGCATCTCTTGCTCCTAGATATAGATCTTTCATGCTTGATTGTTCCCAACATTAAGTTTAGTATTTCACTTGCTGATAGTTTAAGGCAAAACCAGATAAATATCTCAAGAATAAGGGCTCAAAATCCAGGTTTCTCTCCATGTCCTCTACCCTCATTCTGGGCTACAAAGGATCCACTTTGTTAATTTGCTTTCTGATTCTCCAAATCTGCTCTTGCAGTTGGGAGGACAGAGTCACCAAGAGGCGTGAGAAGTGATTGTTTGGTGGCCCTGATGCCATCCCAGGGGTTTGGGTACTCCCTTGGGCAAGAGGGGATTCAGTCCAAACTCATCCAGCCCAAGGAGGGCTCAAATTTGTGTCTTCCACCCCCTGGGTGATTGCTCTGATCACCAGCCTTTTTCTATCACCTTCAGCTTAAAAATGAGCAGTGAGGCAGTGTCACATACCCAGCAGAAAGGTGACAACCTGGGAGCAGAAGTCTGTTTCTGAAGATACATCTCAAGCATCTCAGCAGAGAGGCAACAGACTTAAATCTGGTTCAGACCAGACCTTAGCATTTGCAAAGAAAACATGGACTATCTAAACCCCTATTCTAGGTACTTTCCTCCCCTCATTCCCTGCAGAGGAATTTCGGGAGGCTAGTCCAGGTTAGTAACCCTGGGCCAGGCAGCCAGAGGTGCTATTGAAGCCATTTCTTGCAGCTGGAATCGAGATTCCCAGCTTAACACTCAGTTTCTTCTGTAAAACAGGTCCGGTAATGTTTCCGCACCCCAAAGGAATGTTGTGTTAAAGTATCTGAGATGTGCAGTATGATGGGGTGAGCACCAGTTGTTTCTTAAACAGCGTTTACTTCATATATATAGAGTGTTCCAGCAACAATATTACATTATGCTTTAATCCCTACAAAATAGTAAGTATCTTCTCACTTAATACAATTATTAGCAATAATAAATCCTTAATTAATGGTAAATATAATTGCAAACCCAAGACTATATTCTCCTCTTGTGTGTATCTGTGTAGCTCTGGGGAGTAAAATGGTAGTTCAATACTGTGAATGAACAAAATTTGGCCCATAGTTATTTTAGCTTGAGTTTGAAATGTCTTCTTCGATCTTTTGTTACTTATTTCTTTGAGAGCCAGGCAACTGCTCCAGAGGTGAAAATGGAAGGACACAAGTGAACAAATAGTGGCCAATGGCATGCAAAATTCAAGTGTTCATGCATTAATGTATAATAACCATTGTTCACACTGGCATGTCTCTCAAACACCTCTGGATAAAACTGCTAAGGCAGGTCACAGCACACTCTGACAGCTGATCCATTTGTGTTGTGTGCTTTTTGCTTAAAAACCTGGAAATGTGTAATTTGATTGTGTAGAGCTCTGAAGTTTAGGATGTTGGACTGTGTTTTAGGAAAAATGAAACAAAGAGAATGCAGACCAGATTTCTAGATCATAGGACATAAATGCAGCAGATTTCAGCTGTGGATGCAATCTTTTTTCTCCTAATGACCAGTTATTAAGAGAGGTTCAAGAGGAATATCTTTCCTCTGAGCGCCAGCCAACATTTAATTTCCTTGCCCTTATTGTTCTATGGAAATTAATTTTTAATCTGGAGAGTTAATATCAATGCGTGAAACACTGGTTCCCTGTCTTTCTTTTTTGAAAGTGTTTTCTAGTGTTCACCTTTGTGATTCAGTCAAGGTCTTCTCAATGAAAAGCTAAAAGGAATCTGTATGGAATTAGTGAGAAGCAGCCTGTAATGTGTACCCTAGAACTGTGATGTACACCGGGGCTGGTTATCAAAACCAGGTGAATGCGTTGGGTGAATGTCCGTCTGTTGTAAATGGGATTGCTTATAAGGATTTGACAGGCCTGAATTAAGAGTTATTTTATTTCAGGCACTGTAAGTTTTGTATGAGAAAATTTTCAAATTGTATCCATCACAGTTAAATGAAGTGTGCTGCTTGTATAGAGGTGTTATTTTCCCCTCTGGGAGAAAAAAAAAAAAAAAAAAAAAGATATTCTTGAGCATTTCCTTTACCTTCCAAACAGTACAATTAGACATTTAATGACCTGTAGAATATGGCACATGACAAGAAAACAGTCATTGACACCTAAAATTTAAAAGAACACTTCTAACAGAAAAGCAGAACAGAAAGTTCCAGGTTTTATTTTGCATGTCTTGTAATTCTAGAATATCGATCTCACCATTTATGGGCTGTCTGGCTCTTTAGTCCTGATAATTTCCTAAGTGCACACAGGGGCAGAGCTAAATAAAAGTCAAAGTAATGCCAAACAAAGAGATATTTGCCTTCAGTATTGCTTTTCTTTCTCCAATATGAAAGCATTTAATGAAAAATTCTCATTAACACCAAAGACAATACTTCTGTTTGTCACTTGTCATCTAGAAGACAAATTCTTCAGCCTGTTCCTACAGAAAGCCACAAGCGTATATAAGGGTCACTGGATGCATATCGCTATTTCTGCCATGTTAGTAGGATCAAATGTACCTTTGAACTGACCCAGTGTGGAAGTTCTTGTATTTTTATGCAATCTAAAGATGCATTGAACAGAACAAGAATTGTGGGGGATTTTATTGCAGTTCTGCAGACTAAGATATGTACATCCCAGCTGTTATGTCTTTATATTCTTCCACGAAATATGAATAAGAAATTACTATAGCATGCTTTAAAAGAACATAACTGCATATGTCCTTTGTACATTATATGAAAATAAGAAAATCCATACTTGAAAAAGAATATTTGCTTTTTTGTATCCATTAGCTGCTATTCATCATTCTCGTCCCATTGTGTCATGCAGAAAGCATGGCTGGCATCACCTGACCTAAATGGTCGATCACACAGCCCAAAAATCCATGGGCACACATCACAGATGATCAGCTGGCTAAAACCGACTCAGAAGTAATGGATTATATGGATTGCTTTACAAAACTGCTAACTGAGATAAGGGCCAGATTCATTAGGAACATTTACTTATTGGTGTTGAAAAATCAGCTGGGGATTCTTGTGTTTTAAAATCATTGTGCCTGGGGAAAGCTTCCTCAGGTGCTGCATTTGGGTCACAGCAGACTGGATCCATATTCTCTTTAGTTTTTCCTCATTTGATTAGACTGTCCCTCATTTGCATCTTTTGACTTCTTTTCCCAGAACAGGCTCTTTGCCTCTCCCCTTCTCATGAGATGAGGGTTTGCAGCCCAGCAGCCCCAGATCACCTGTACTGAAGCTGACTCTTCAGATTGCCAGCAGGTTAGATATTTTTTTTTTTTCCAAGAGATTCTACCACGAGCAGTCTGAATTTACAATTTTCTCTCCAGGGACAGCCATGTAAGAGCAAACTATGCCCAGGCTTTGTAAGATCTTTCAAAAACCAGCCCCGCTTTCATCTCAGAGTTGTACAGATTGAGACTTAGCTATAAAACACCTGTAGACAATTCAATGCCTCATTTCCCTCCTCGTTTGAGAGTCGTCCAGGGAATACGGTACACTTCTGCACATGGCTTCTCCTTCAAGTCACACATGTGTCTCCTGCAGCCCATCTCCTCCCTCCTTAGCTGTTTCCACAGTGAAAATGACCTAATTTCTGCAAAAGCAGATCCCTCAGCTCTTCTCTCCTGCTCAAGTTTCCTTGATGACTTGACCCTACAAGTTACCATTTGTTTAGGACTCCTTTAATTTGCCTCATCAGGTGACCAGCTCCCTATCAGAATGGTCAGTTAGCTGGTGAATAGCTAGTGACAAGCCCACCCATGGAATTATACCCTGAACCGTGGCCTTTTTTGACTAAGGAAATGAATCTTAAATGGTCAACCTCCAAAGTTCACTGGCCCTTCTCTGCTGGTCCTAGCTGGATGCAATCACTTCTCCTGCCATCTTCTGGGGAGTTACCCCTGTGTGAAGCACCCTATGGAGAGCACACTGCATCCCCTGAAAATGCTACAGCTGTAAAATGCCAAGAATTAAGAAAATTCTTTAGTTTTGATAACTTTAGTGTACTGTGTGTAGAGCCACAGTGTGTTTTGAGCAGCTGATTAAGACCCAGAGCTTTGACAGTGGTTGAAGTATGCACTTGTTTAAAGCTTGGTCTTTCTGAGGAGGAACAGCAGCAGTTTTTAATTTTCAATTTCTGTGACAGTTTTCAATGAAATCAATGTGAATATTCATATATATGACTTTGACTTTTCCTAAATCTGCACTCCTTTAGCAAACACATGCTAAGAGCAATTCAAGCTGCATTTGATATAACATTTGTTTTTCTTTATTTACCTGTAACAGGACCAACCACGCTAACATTCTTGATTTGCACATGACTGCCAATATTCGCTCTGCGAAAGGAAAGATTGGGCCAAATGACACTCTTGCACCTTCCCAGTGGCAAGCTTGGTCACCAGATACCTGCTTGTTTGGTATATGTGCCAGGTTAATTTGTTGTAGAAGTATCACTTTGCTTCTAAATCCTGAACGAATACCAGTTTCTTTTACTAAACAGGCACACTTCTCCCATGCTTCAGCCTCAACCTTGGGCAAGCTCCTAAATAAATAAGTAAATAAATAATTTAAAAAACCCACATGGAAAAGTAAGCAGCATAGGAATGGGTGATTTTCCCCAGCAATCTTAGCTTTTTTTAAACCACACAGACTTTCTTGTCTTTTTTTTCCCAAGTCAACTGCCAGAACTATTTCAGACAGATGCCCCAGTAACCTTTGATATTCCCTACAGATCTTTCCTTGTCATAGAGAATCCAAAAGCAGTACTCTCAAAGAAATCAGAAACCTTGTTTTCTGCAAAGCTCACTTCTTGATCTTCTCCAAGGGAATAGAGTATAGCTGCTATTCCAGATATAGCAAAGAGCAGCCACTGTGACTAGAAGGTATCAGTTAAAAGAAACTTATTTCCTGTACCACCTAATTTTATTTCTATATCAGTATATTTATAAATCCTCCTTTGTTAGTATCTGCACAATGTCAAAAGTGAATAAAAGGGATCTAAGCTGTATCTTGTTTTTGCCAGATTCAACTCAAAAATGTGTGAGGGATCATGGCTCACCCAATAAATGTTGAACAAGAAGCTTGGATTCCCTTGGATGTCTGCCAGTGGATACCAGCTGATTCACTTTGGACAACTCACTTGTATAGACAACTTCCTTCTTGCAGCAAGTGCTCTGAGACTGTTGATAACCACAAAGTGGTCAGGACCTCAGCTATGCAGCTCTTCTCAAGGACAGTCTCTGGTACAGCACCATAACTTCAAATGCTGTGTGGAAACATTGGTTCATAGTGCCACCTACAGAATCAACACTTCCACTTGGTGATGAATTAAGGGAACAACATATGGATTGCCACTCTTTCCTTTCTCTTTTAGGACCTGTAACTTCATTTGACGTTATCAAGAAATTGTGAAACAAAACCCTCAAACTTTAAGTGTTAAATTTACAAAGATTTTCAAGAGAGCAACGATACAATACAGCTGGGCATTTTTAAGCATCTTCCTTTAATCTCGACTGTGAACAGAACGTTCCTACCCTGGAAAGCAGAATAAAATTGAACACAAATTGAAAGTGGAAGGAAGAAAGATCTGGGACATTAATAAAAGGATAACTCTTAAGTGTGACATGTGGACATTAAATGACATAGGAAAACATATGTAAGTTATTAGGCCTAAAAAAAATGGAATTTACTTTCCATATTTAAAGGCATCTTTTATTTCAAAAATATATGTTTGGTTAATATCCTACATTGTTTTCAAAAATGAAAGTGCACCTTCTGTGAATGGAATCCTGTCTATATCAGTTGCTGTACAAGTACGTGTAGAGATGATATGTACACTTGGAGGTCTGCAGTCTAAAGCTTCAGTCTAAAGGATACCCATGACAAACTTTAGGAACCAGATAGTCCTTGAAGGAGCATGAACTGGTGTTGGCACATATAACAGCAAAAGCTGTAGTGGAGAAAGCTATCCAAGCAACATATTGGTATGAAGATATCCTTTTGTAGGGCTTACTTTCTTTAAGGCTTATATGTGTGTGTGTGTGTATAAAATTAAGAGAAGTAGACTGGACAGTAAGGGGAAGTTTGGACTTCAGACATGTTTCTGGATTCCTCTTGTTACTTTATGCTTGCAAACCTGAAGACTCTGTGGGCCACTGCTAGAAATATCAAGATCCATCAGCTGAGTTTGAGAGGCTCACTGGCATCACCAACAGGACAGTCACATTTATTCCCTTACATGACCAGTTACTATTGTGTCAGGTGGGAAAGAGATGTGGCTTTTTCCAAAGATAGGTTGATGCATTTTAGAGAATTATTTCAGTTTCAGGCATGTTCTCACAATGATTGTGCTTTCAGTGAAAACTTAGATGAGATAATTGCACAGGAACAAGCACATAGAAAAGATATCCATAGAAGTGATCACATAGAAGTGATTGTCCCCCTATATTAGGTGCTGGTGAGGCTGCACCTTGAGTCCTGTGTTAAGTTTTGGGCCCCTCAGTGCAAGAAGGGCACTGAGCTGCTGAAACATGGCCAGAGAAGGGCACTGAAGTCAGTGAAGGCTCTGGAGAGAAAGTCTTATGAGAAGCGGATGAGAGAATGGGGGTTGTTTAGCCTAGAGAAAAGGAGTCTGAAGGGAGACCTTATCACTATCAACAACTATGTGAAAAGGAGGTTGCAGGGAGGTGGGTGTTAGTCTCTTCTCCCAATTCACAAGTGATAGGACAAGAGGAAATGGCCTCAAGTTGTGCCAGGGGATGTTTAGATTGGATGTTAGGAAAGACTTCTCTGTAGTCGCTCTCTACAGCTACCTGAAAGGAGGTTGTGGTGAGGTGGGGGTAGGTCTCTTCTCAACAAGTGAAAGGACAAGGGGAAACAGCCTCAAATTGCTCCAGGGGAGGTTTAGGTTGGATGTTAGGAAAAATTTCTTCACTGAAAGGGTGGTCAGACATTAGAACAGTCTGCCCAGAGAGGTGGTGGAGTCACCATCCCTGGAGGTGTTCAAAAAGCATGTAGACATGGCACTTCGGGACATGGTCTAGTAGACATGGTGGTGTTGGGTTGACAGTTGGACTTGATGATCTTAAAGGTCTTTTCCAATGAAAATGATTCTATGATTCTATGTACACCGAGGTAACACAAATTGCTTTCTGTTCTAAGCCAGACCAGGTGCTGGAAAAGGTGTAAGCTCTTTATTTCCACACTGCACACCACATTCTGGAGTTAGTCTTCATAATGTGTTGGAGAAATCCCACCCATCTGTCCCAATGATACTTACCAACTTCTGGTGCTTATCAATCTACAAAGCTCTGGGAAAACTAATTGACTACCTCTAAAGAGAATTAGTTGAAAACAATTACATGTGGAGTCATAGCATACAAGAGTTTGAGAGTCCCTGTTCTAGCAAGTGTTAGAGGTGGAGAACATTTTAAAGTGGTTGTGGAAGCTCTAGTGGAGAATTAATGAGTGTATGACTCCTCCCATAGAGAGTAGTGCGTGAGTGGGAAATTATTTAAAACAGGCAGAATACAGTAGATGTTATCAGTCTGACTGTCATTCTGTTCAATTTGGGGAAACTTACTGGTCCCTAAGGAAAGACAAATCACATTCTTTGACTCACACTGTACTGGTAAGGGGTGGTATGTTAAAATTATTTGGAACACATGTTGTATTGGGTAGATAGCAGGGAGATGGAAGAGCTCTCATAATTAGCATCCCACTTTCTGAAGTGGGTATTGGTACAAGCTGGGCTGAAAATTTCTAAAATAGGAAATAAAGAGCAAATAACTGGGAGAGATAACTTTCTCACCCCCTCTGTGAGTAGCTACAAGCTACCCTTCTACCGGGTTATCAATTCTTGCTCCTTTTATGTGTGACCTTTGTAATAATAAAGGTCAAGATCAGTTCCTTTGGGTTGAACTACTTGGCTTAATATATGACAAAGTGTAAAATCAAAACACAGAAGGAAAGGCTGAAATAAAAATCCTCTTTTATTGCTATAAAACAGAATGAAGTTGTATATCTCTTCTAATATTTGCCCTTTAGTTTTTGATGCTCTTTAGATTTATGGTGGAGTGCTGAGTGAAAATGATAAATGGCATATAGATACTGGAGAATGGAAATGTTGCTTGTCAGCCTGCATAGTATGAGCAGCCACTCAGTCAGTGGAAGCAATTCCAGGTTTAAATGTACTTTCTGACACTTCTTCTAGCCCTACACCTTTTATTTCATGACTCTTTGTGAGATATTATCTTACCATGAGATACTTGCTGTGTATTTATCTCTGTCTCTGTTGTAGGGAAAAAATCTGACTGCCTGGTAGTAAGGTCTGTTGAGTTTGCTTTTGACTCAACTTGGAAACACGCTGTTTAACCTTTCACCAAGGAGAGTGTCACCTTTCTTTATTCCAGCTTTCTGAACAGAACTGCAAAAAGCATTTAAAAGAGCCTTTTCATATTAAAAGGGTGTTCTAAAGTACATAAAAGGTTTCAGTTTTGTTCTGGCTAAAAATGTGGCATTATACTGTGGGAAATGTCACCTAAATAATTCATATGTTTGAAACCTATCAGTCATCAGGGAGGCTGCACAGATGACAGGGAGACTGCGCAGATGCGGCCCTCTATAGGCAGATAGAAGCAGCCTCACGTTTACAAGCCCTGGTCCTTATGGGGGACTTCAACCACCCAGACATCTGTTGGAGGGACAGCACAGCAGAGCACAAGCAATCCAGGAGGTTCCTGGAATGTGTGGATGACAACTTTCTCCTCCGAGTGGTAGAGGAGCCCACGAGGAGAGGTGCCATGCTGGACCTTGTGCTCACCAACAAAGAGGGCCTGGTAGGGGATGTCAAGCTCAAGGGCAGCCTTGGCTGCAGTGACCACAAAATGGTGGAGTTCAAGATCCTCAGGGCAGCGAGGAGGGTGCAGAGCAAGATCGCTACCCTGGACTCCAGGAGAGCA
>VXBL01004258.1:12317-27820 GCA_013400195.1 Aramus guarauna | reverse complement strand
ACTCCTTGAATGGGAGACTATCCACATCTGGAGATCTGTCGTAACTAAATTCCTGATTTGTTATGGTGTTGTAACTTAATAGAAGCTATTTGAGAGGAAGCATGGTGTATGAGATTTTGTAAGTTATTTGTGCTGGTTCTGTATGTTGTGCCATGTGTGTAAGACAAGAATAAACTGCTGCTTTCGTTCATCCCATCCCAAAACAATTATCCCAACAATGTATCTTTTCCAGAGATTTCCGCTATTGTTTGTATTCATGGTCTACTCTCTCATGCTTCTATCAAACATTTGCCTTGCAAAGCCTTCCTCTTCTCATAGAGGTGGATTAGACTTATTCTTCCAAATACTACCTGGGCGTATCACATGTTCTTTATTCATAGCTTCTTGCTACATACTTACATTTGTCTTGAATTGTACTGTACACTCAGGCTAGAACCTGACACATGGCCCAAGACAGAAAATCTGAGCCCTATGCAGGCCCTCAAGGGACTGATACACAGATGTAAGTAAGAATGAATTCTAGCATATTAGGTGGAAGAAGTAAAATACATGTCACATTACTATTGGAATCCTGGTGACATTCCATTTGTTTTCCAGAAACAAAAATTATCACTTGGAAAATCACACTGTACCAGTCTTACTTCCTTTGATGTAAGGAAGTCATGTCAGGCACCAGTTTGTCATGTGAGTCTGTAAGCTAAGGTAGAGAAAGTATTCCTTCAAATGCTATACACAAATACAAACTTTGCTGCTGTGGTCTCTAAGGTTTTTAGAGTATTTTACCAACACAGAACCTAAAGCTAGGGAAGGAAGAAGGCAGTTGTAGCTGGGATACACCTTGACATTTAATTACTCCCATTGTGACCCTACAGCTGATTACGTGGAAGGGATCTCTGACCCTTGTCACAGAAATCAATGACAAGTTCCACTAGCCAAATGCAAGAAACAGGACATCTTCCATGAGTATAACCTGGTATATTCTCCCCGGCAAATCTCCTGTCCTCAAGAGACAGTCTGAAAGTCTGCTCTTTTCTGTCCTGTGCAATCACTTCTTTTTCTTCCCTGCATTACACACTTCTCCTCAAACAATAGTAATTCACATGGGTCACATTTCAGACCTCCTTCAGGACAGACCTCAAGAACATCTTTAGGTTTTCCAACTAGAGTGCAGCTGAGCCTCAGGGGAAGTCTCAAGGCTGCTGTCCTGATTGCTATTTCTACCACAAATTGCTGCAACAAGCAAGTCCTGTGAGGCCTCAAGAGAGCCCTTACAGATGTCCTCCTCTTTGCAGGAGATGCAGTTCCTGAGATGTAACACTATCCTGTAAGCCCCTTGTATTTATACAACATCACGGATAGCAACATGCTGCACACACACATTAATAATGCCTAAACACAGATGATCATGAACAGTACTTCTTTTCCTCAAGCAAGATTCAAATATATCCCATGTAAGCTTCTGGCCTTTTATATGTGCTCTCTGCTTCATGAAGTCTCATGAAACTGCTGAACAACTCATGGCATTTTTACAGCTACTATGACTGGTAGTGGCAATTGTCTTGCTCTACTGATGACTCGTGAGCAATTACCTTAATTCAAATGTTACCCACTTCTCATAGGCTTTTCCACAATATCCTTTACCTTCAATCTCTAAACAACTGTTGTAACGTGACTTTGGGTCTGGAGACTTTCAGGTAGCTTTGGAGCACTGATTACAGTTGCAGCGTGGCAGCACTGTCCATTTCAAAAGAAAAAAATCAAAGTCAGGAAGAAGAGAAATGGGAGGAGGGTTTTTTTGTGGTTGGTTTTGTGTTTTTTTTTTTTTTTCCCCACCCTATGTTATTTTGTTATGTTTTATTGTTCTGCTAACTTTAGCTATCTTGTGCCTGAAGTACTTTGTGCATGACCAGAGAATGTCAGTCACAGAAGTGAATGCTCTGACTATACCACCAGCAACAAAGGTGTTACCCCATCAGATGAGTTGACTTTTTTTCAAGCCCTTCATCTCATTAGCAGGACATTGGAGCATAGACCAGAACAACTGTTGCATGCTTGAAGACCACTGGATGTCGGCAACCACCCGCCTATTTGAACCATGCCACTAACGACCGCACCTCTGTTTACAGTCCCGGGACTGCAGGGTGCCCTGAGGAACCCTCCCCATCGGCCCCTCCACAGCCACTTCCAAGTGCCATTGCTCCAGGGTGAGGCTTCCTGCCCACCTCAGCCCAGCTGCAACCTGTCTCAGGAGTCTGCAAACCTGGCCAGGGGCTGGCATGTGCCAACCTCGCTGTGCCTGAAGCTGCAGCAGCCCCAGCCATGGAACTCCTAGGTATTGCAAAGTTTTTGGAACTGTTAACCTACTTCTCTTTAGAGAGCAGGATGTCACTCACCCTTGCATATCCAGTGGGATCTCTCATTATGAATCTTTCTGACAGTAAGATGCTCTTAGGCAATTAAAAAAACAGGTTGGGCCTGACTGGAAAAGGCTCAACTTCCTCTTGTCCTCATGAAGGAGGTTTCATTCCTTATTGAATCTTATTCTTCCTCTTTGGGCAGTCTCTCCTCTCAAGGGTTTTTTTTTAGGTGACTGAGCTGTAGGAAGACATGTGGGTTTGCATTTTTGTAAGCGGATGATGTGGCACGGTGTTTGGTTTTAAGTGAAACATGCAGGAATTTAAGGTCCCACTGGGCAACAGATAAGTGCCGTGTTATTGCAAGCAGCTTCACTGGGGCTGTGGTTGCACATAGGACTGAGGTAGTAGTTGTGTTTAGCAGTTCTGAGTCATAGCATCCTGGATTATGGGTTAATCGGCAAATATAAATTAGAATAGAGTGCTTGCAAAATGAGTTAATGTTGCAAAAACATCCTTGTCTTTCCTCTGTCTAAGAAATACTACATTATGAAAGGCTCTAGTTATAACAAAAAGTAGAATACAGAAAAAAGTCCACAAAATCCAAGATGCAGAAAGTCAAAATACACAAAGCAGCATGTTAAGATTATTTTCTTTTGAAATCACTAAGGAAGAAGCATCATTATAAAACAATATTGTTGCTGTTACAGTTTTTTTTTTTTCTAACCAGACAAGGGTGCTGTACAGTGACTACAAGATTTGATTTGGTCTTGAAGACCATCACAGGGATAACCGTGAATTTTGTCTAACAGATGCTGTAAATATTTTACATGGCTCTGAAAACACAACCGGTTTTATGGAAACAAGAATTATTTCACAGTGTCACTAACAATATTGATTACATTTCAGTAATACCCTCCAAATGAGATTGCCTCATGTGTGCATGGAAGTTTCTAGTTGGACACTAACAGATGGACAGGGAAACCTCTGTACATCTGCATTTTAGATGCCGGCATACATTGATTTGTGGGGCAAATAAACAGTATTCTAGCCTCAATTTTCCTTGCAGTAGCTTGGGATAAAGCTTAACAACATCAATAGTAGCTACTAACTTTTGTTATGAATTATTATTTTCATTGTTCTCCAGGGTTGTAATGCTGCTCTAGGGACTGCATTATCTTAAGATAAATCCCTCAGAGCTGTATGCTGCAATGGAGAAGAAAATAGATGTGAATCACAAATAGGCATATAAAAATAGAGAATTATCCCAGGCTAAAATCAAAGGTGATATTAAGCAGCAGTAAAAGTTATCTATAAGTAAATCAGTGTGAAGAAAGTGGACATGAGTAAAATGTTGTCAGCAGAGGAAAGGATGTAGAAGTCTGGTATTCCTTCAGAACAAGAGAAAAACAGTTGTAGTTGTCCTCTGGTATGCATTTGTGTTTTCCCCCGTATTCCCTCAATGACAGTGATACACTCTTATTTTAGCCTGCTTTGCTTCACATCAGTTAATGGGCCTTTGTTCTAACTTTAAGCTCACTGTATGTGTTTGTGTTGAATTTGCTTTGAACAAGGGCTGCAAGGGTTGAGTATTGCATATCTTTATATGCACAGAAATTGCCTGAAGAACTGCCAAGGCTTTGCTGTTAGGAAGCGCTTGGGACAAGGCTGATGCTGTCAGGTCTAGACTGATATGGTGATATCAGGAAGCTCTGTTTGTCTCAGGTGTTCCTCTGCTACCCAGGAAAAGCACTTTGCTTTCATTCCTGGTCAGGAGGACTAAAGATGGAAATTTTGACCTGGGGTATGGTCAGAAGAAGAGGTTTGTTGTATTGCTCTGCTCTAGGTTTTGTGAATAAGTACCTGCATACCTTATTATTCTTTTTTTCCTGTTTATCAACCCTCATTTTTGCTGCCCTGGTACATCTTTTTCTTTTACTAAGTCTTCACCCAAATAGCCAACCTACCTCTGTTAGTCCCTCTACCCCCATTTCCAATAGTCCAAATTTTGCTACATCCATAGCCAAATTTGGAATTTCTGATACAGTTACCTAGGTAACCACAGCCTCACATTCTTTTACATGCTTTTCTTGGACAAGCTGTCTCTGCAAAAATTGACTCCTGCAAAGGTCTCTACTGCTTCCCTTCAATTGTCTGTGAAATTTAGCTATTTCTGACTCTAACTCCCCCTTATTCGCTTGATATCCAGCCCTTCCTCATAATGCTATTTGCAACTTTTCTCAGCTTCTTACATTACTGTAGGTTGCATTCAGCAACCTCTTGCATCACCTTTGGTAGTTTTTCTGCTAAGTTGGTTAAACCTCAGGCCTAGGCTTAGTCATCCTATTCCTTAACTGGTATGTTCCTTGTGTTCATACACTTTTGTAGGACAGGACCTAAAGTTCAAGAATTAGGCTTGGATTCTTTATGTCCAAGGTATCTGTGTTAAATGACTAGCTAGTTTGTTTTACCTTCTAGTAAAAGGAGAAAGTCAGGCACCATCAGATGACATTTTAGTTCTAATCTAAATCATTTAGAACTGAAACACTGTGGTCCTCAGTCTAGTTCATAGGTACTGTCAGGAAACAGCAAGAGCCAACTGTGTCCTTGGGTATGGGGATCTGAGCATGGTAAGATGGTCAGCAGGGCAGGGCCATGTCCCCACAGCACCAAGCAAGGCAAGATAGCAGCTAGGGTCAACCAAGAGCCTGTGTGTGTGAGGGTCCTAGCTGAGGCTGGTTAGGGCCATTAAGGCTTATTAGTCTCCTTAGGGCCCTGAGAGGTACTATGACAGGCATTTACATAAATCTATGTTATCTCTTAACATTTCTTTTAAGTGGCTCAAATTGTACCTGTCTTGAATCTTTCCTAAGCCTGTCCTTGTTGAATTACGTTTATTACTTTATTCCTAACTTGGATGAACTTTGTTGCCTCACAGTTGATACATATATTCTAAAGGAGAAAAAAAAAANAAATGAATTTATTAAAAAAAAAAAAAAAAAAAAAAAAAAAAAAAAAAAAAAAAAAAGTAAAAAAAAAAAAGTACTTACTGTAACATATTCAATAGCAAACTTCTGTTTTCTCCCTGTCTCCCTAAAGCCAACATTACAAAGCCGTAGACTGAAATACAAATGATCCTTCATTACTCAGTGGAAAATCCTGGTCCAAAAAGCTGAAGCAGCTCTGGAATTTCACAAATGAAAGTTCATCATCTCTGATTAAATGTAATTAAGGTAAAAGAAAACTTCTGCCTAATCTCAGAGTAAGGTTGCTTGAAGTGACCAAATGACTGTTCCTTGAATAACGATCGAAGAATATTCTTTACGGAGAGACAATACCTTGTCCACTAGTTTCATTATGAGCAGGATTTTTTAACTGATGGGTTTTAATATTCACATTCATTCAGGATAGAAAAATCTTGTCATATAGTATGTCTCATTGCTGCACCTGTTTCTGTCCCAAGGGGTTGCTTTCCTCACCCATGGAGTTAAGCTTGACACAGCATTCTACTGCAGGTAGTCTTCTGAGTGGAAAAGGGTTGTTACCAAAATTGTATGAAGCTCAGAAAGTGTATTATAACGATGGAAATTTTACTGTGATTTTTTTATTTTCCCTTTTAGAAGACAGGTATAGTTTGTGGAAAGGAAACAGTTTTCATAGGCCTTTCAGATGGAGAGTTATTTAGACCTAAATTGAAGAAGGGAATTAGGTTTTATAATGTCTGTTACATTAATTGAGTGGTTAAGGCATTTGAGTTGAAGCATGCTGCTTCAAGTTGTTAATCTGTCTGTCTCAGTTTCAGGTAAATATACTGTCTCTGAGATCACTGGGTCCTTAGAGAAGCATCATCTTCTTACTTGTGCTTTGTATAATACTCCGCTCTGGAACTACTCAAAACTTTCCTGGAAATTTCCCATTGAGCAGGGGTTTGGACCTAGGCCATCCAGAGCTCAGAAAAGTGCCTAAGTACATGATACAAAATTGTCTTACCCCTTCTTTTAATCTAATAGTAATTAATAAGAGTTAGAAGACGACAAATGTCTTGATGCAGAAAAGTCATACAGTCTGAAGATGCTGTGAGAAAATAGTTCAATTTACACAATTAAAACCCTAAACCAAACCAAAACCAAACAACAACAAAAAACCCCAAAACAAACAAACAATAAACCCCACCAAACCCAGACCTTTCTTAGAGTATTTAGTTCAGAATGGAGAGAAAAATTAGATTACATTGAAGTCCATTGCTGTAGTCTTTAGAAACTGGAATAACAAAAGCAACAATATGGTCCTGGAGTTTCTACTTTATAACACTGAATACCAGATCTTCTAAAGTTAGAGGTGGCTTAAAAGGGTGTTGTAAATGTCTAAGTGTAAATTAACAGGTGATGTGACTCCAGACTTGGAACAGCATTGACCCCAAATATCCTAGTATTTTATTCTTGGTTACACATGGAAGGCTGCAAAATCCTCAGAGCAAAAAGTACAAAGAAATGGAGGTGACTTAACCTCAGCATTCAAACATGCATGATATGCATACATCTGATGATCTCTGCTTTATTCTGACAATAACTGACTGTTTTCAGAAAGGATGATGGGTCTATCTGCTCTTCGTAGGAAAAAGGTGTCAATGTTATATACTTCTCAAAGTGATTGTAAAGCTCAGTGAAAGAAAACTTGCAAAGCATATGCAGATGAGTATTGCTAAGAATTGCTGTGAAATTGTATGATTTTATGCAAATGATCAGGTTCAAACTTGTTCTTGCTTGGCATTTTTTGCCTTCTCTATGGTAATTTGCAATGTAGAAATGTAAGAGAGTTATGATACCCAGAGTTAAGAAATATCTGCAAAAAGATTATACTGTCAGCCAGCATCAATTATTGTGATTAAAACCTGATGCAGAAATAATGCCTAGAATCCCCTTGATGATAACTTTGTTACATATACATGGTACTGCAAAATATCATTCTTCCACAAGCACTTGACTGAATTTGCCCTTTGCCTAAATCTACAATATATAGTACCTATATAAAGCAGAGAAGGCTTCACAGGAATCCTCTCTGAAATATGGTCCATAAAATTAATACAAAACAAGAAGAAAGTCAATGCAATTAGAATATTTGCAGTGATTTAGGCCTATAATACCAATTTCCTAATACTTTTTCCTTGTACTTTTGTGTTAAATGCCAAAACTGGCCTAGAGTGAATGAATGAGAGAATTACGATATGGTATATAGCGTTCATGTCACTTTTATTCTGAGCAGTAAATTTAAATGAAATACACATTATCTGAATTGGTATCTGCTATCTGAAGTGAAAACAAACATGTTCTCCTATAATCTTCATGCTATATGACCCCAATTGTGCTTCCTACTTGTCACTTTTCCCTCCCTTGCGATTAAAAGCATCTAAAAATGGTATCTTACACAGCCTCTTCTGGAACCACATTGATCAGCCTGAATTCCTAATTCCTGATTGTATCATGGTACAGGAATTGCTCTAAACCCAAGAAAACTTGGTGGAAGGTAATCCCCCCTAAAGCAGCCATGTAGATGTCAGTCCGTGAGTGCAGCAGTTAACTCCGGCCCATTGCAACCAGCCCACTACAGCATCTGATCTAGCATCTTGCCTGGCTGGGCAGATAACCTGCTACCTGGGTTCATTTCCTGAACATGCTCAGTCAGACCACCCAGTCAGCTAGTTTAATAAATGGCAGAAGGAAGTGTGTGTTTGGGGAGAAAAGAGCTATGGGTTTTGAGAGCAAACACTTTCAGCAGTATAAAGACACAGATGCCATTGATGAAGTGGAAGTACTTCCTGTTACCAGGAAATTTTCTTTAAGAAAATTTATAACACATGGTTCTCACTTACCTAGATATCAGACAACTGTATGACTTTACCAGTAAGAACTAGAAGGCACAAACATGGGTGTCATGATGATTAAGACCAAGCATCTTCTCTGACAAATGAGATAGTGCAGTAATACAAGTAACAGGGAACACGTGCAGCACATGTGGCAGAGGAGGTCCTGTGATGCATAGCCCATACCTTCTGCGGTGTTTTGGAGGTGATCTGTATGCAGAGATTTACTGAACAGCTCTGAGTAAGGCCAGAGAAGGGAAGACATCTCTACTTAGCATAGTGCTGTGTGAGACAGTGGGAAGCAGGACACCCTAAAAGGGTTTTGCTTGAAAAGCTGAATTACACCAGAATGCATATATGCAGCTAGTCAAAACAAACGGCGATAAAATTCTGTCAGGAAACAAACAAACCAACCAACCCACCAGCTTTTGGGAAACATAGTTCATTCTACTGACATTTTCAGAAGTGGATTTTTTATTTTGTTTTTAAATAATGTTGAAACTATTTGATTTGCCAAAATAAGAATAATGTATTTGAGGAAGTATTGGTGTTTGACTCCAACTTCATTGTTTTGATTCATTTAGTAAGGTTTGACAACATTTTCAATGTTGTTTTTGTATACCACAATAAGTAGGAAATATGCTTCATCATTTTGACACTATCTAAACAATTTTTTTCAATGTTTCTGAATAAAATTACTTTTCGATTTATAAGTCTTAACAATGGTGCAGATGCAAAGATTTGAAAATTTGGATTGTTTTCTAGTTTTAAATGACAACAGTTTTGGAATACTGTTTTTCCTTGCAAAACAGATGTTATATTTTCTAGCAATACCTTTGTTGCTAGAAATTCAATTCTGCAACTTTAACATGCTTAAAACAAGAGAGATTAACCTCAGTCTATAGATGTGAATGAGCCTGAAGGATTTACTTAGTTTCCAGGGCTTTTCCAGGAGCAACTTTCCTATTAGTGCACTGTTGTCTAAAAAATGAAAGAGAACAACATCCAAATTAAAAGCCTTCTCATCTTTGTCCTGTATGTAGTAAAGCCAGGAATAAAGAAATTTTGGGCAAGCTTGAGTTTTTAAGGTGATTACAGACCCATGCTTTATAGACCACTTTTCTCATGGATGTGTGTCCTAGGGGCGACACAGAGATCTCTTGAGAGTTCAGGGCTGTAACACTGCTATGTATTTGTGTCTTTGAACCCAAGCTTGTTTTACCATTGTTGTTAAGAAACCTAACTGTTCTCTGACTTCCCCTTAAAGGCAAAGGGGACTGAGACATAAAGTGTTCTGCAAAATTTTTAGGGATTCCTGAATATAGGGTCTTAACTATTTGAAGCTCAGTGGTTTAACAAAGAGATGTTATGGTGTTCCTGTGTTCAGGCCCACACCATGGTGATGAAATAGGACTCTCAGCCTCAGGGGATGAAAGACAGGAGTTAACATGAAATTGTTATGCAACTTTCCTCTGTATAATAGAGCACTAATATACATACATTTCTAGCACTGTATCATGCAGTAGATGAACAGAAGCCAGCAGAACTGTACTAGATGGATATCTGGAAACAATTTTTTTTAAAAAAATATGAAAACTTTTTTAGGTTTTTAGATTGTTAGGCATGTTCTACATTGTAGAGTTCAAAATGAAGGACTACTGCTTGTTGCACTTTAACGATATAGTGTATGCTTTCAATGCATTGCCAGAAAGAAACATGACTTACACAGGGTTATACTGTTACTTCTGATAAAACACTGGACTCCCAAATTGCTGGATCAATGTTTTAGATTTTGATACAATATACAAAAATTTATGGAAGGAGAAAAATGCAGATGTTCTTGATTGTCATAGTTATGGATTTGGTAACATGAGGTGAATAGAAGAAAGGAAGTGCACTCCAGAGCAAAATAATCCACATAAACAATGGTTTCTCTTGGTCTTTCTGTGTGGCAATTTAAAAGTTTATTAGCCCTCATTTATTAGAAGGTGATATTGTTGACATTTACCACAAATATACAGACATTGTTCTCCCTTAATATCATCAGAACAGATCCTTAGAAAGAAGAACTCACAGGTAACTGTGAGCCTGAAAGTTATCAGACATTAGAGACAGAGTGTAGGCAACCTCCTGTTTTTATGAACTTTAAAAGGGAAAGTGTTTGTGATATACTTACTCTCTGTAGCTCATTATCACTTAAACACAAGTACAATATTAAAATTAACTTACAAACCTCTCAACTTCCTGTGCTGGTTTTCTGCCTGAATTTATAGAAGTCTCTGAACATTTGAAGTGTTCCTAGTAATCACAGGGGACTAAACCAATGCCAATTTGGAAATGAAGTTCTCTTTACAAGCTCATTCATTCTTTACCCCCTGCTCAGAGAAGGAATTCGGTTATAACCCGGTCACCAACATCAGACAGAATCGTTAAGGTAGTTGTCTACATAATGCATCACAAAAGTAAGATAAAATCTTTTTGCTTTTGCATCTGGAATGAATCTGCTTTCTCATTTGCTAGACAGATAACAGATACACTGAGTGCCATTCAGTATGAGAAATAACATTTGATATTTTAATCAAACAGAAAATCACATTTTCCTGTCTTTACAAAATATCTATTGATAATATTTAACAAATATACTACATTTATTTTCCAGAATTATGTATTTGGAAAAGAATTAGGGAGAGCATTAAAAAAAGACACTTGGAAAAGCAATAAAAGGATGATATTGCAAGTTATTGTTTTTAAGAACAATTCAATGTTTTTCACACCACAAATTAATAACATAGAAAAATAGTTCCATTTAGAGTGTGATTCTGACTGAGGAGATTGTTGAAAAGCTAAAAAATGACATTTTAAATGATTGTCATCATCTTTACCTGAATCCTTCATGAAGATGACGAAACCACATAATTGTTAATTCAGAGCAAAGACAGGAACCATAGCAGTTATTTTTGGAAAAGATATAATAAGTTAAACATGGGAATACTATAGACTGATTATATAATAATATAGAGTGAGAATTTACATCTTAAAATTAATATACTGGATTAATGGTATTAAAAGTGTTAAATATTTCATTGCAACAGCTGTATTCAGATGGAAATACATTTTGATCAAAGCTGTTGCAGAGTATTGTTAAGGACCTTATTTAAAGGTTCTTCCACTCCCTTTAGTGAGCATGTGATCTGGATCCCCTTTAGGAATCCCCTTTATCTAGATTCCCTTTTTATAGAAAAGTCATGGAGGTTTACAAGGTCATGCTTAACCAGCTTCCTCACAGGGGGGAAGTGACATTGTAGTCATGACTGAAATCGAGACTTTGATTTCCTTGGGCTTTATCTTTCAGTAGGATTGTGGAATGAATGAATATCTAACACTAGAAAACAAAAATATCAAGGATAATCTAATAAAGGAAGCTTTTATTGGAATGTTACTAACTAATATTTTAATGAGAGAGGCACATATCTCACTGTTTTTTATAACTTCTTGTTGAGTAAACAAGATGCTGCTTTTTAAGGTTAGATATGTCCAAAATGTATGCCATTTCTTGGATGAACTGAGAGAAGCAATATTAAAAAGTGCCTTGTTTTGCACCCAGAAAGGAAACAGGATACTGCAGCAAGGACAGTTGAGAGGTATGAAGCTGTCTGGCTTTTATTAATTAAAAAGTAAGCTGGCAAAGAACAGTCTGCACTGACCTAAGGATGAGTAATTGGGATCACAAAGGACAAGATGTAATTCAAACCTTCCTCTAACAAAAATGTCTGTCATGTTTTCCAGTGAACAGGACTGTTTTCTACCTTTAGCCCTGTGTTGCTCGCCTGCCACGTTGCGTAAGTTAGATGAAATAACAGTGAAGAATTCAGCAGAGGTTGAAGGTCTTCAAGCTTGTAAGGAAGGGTATTTAGAAACTACATAACAAGAAGAAATATTTTCTAAAGTGTTCTCCCAATGTTTGACAGACAATTAGGATTCAGACAGAAAAAGTAAATTATGTAAATGTGATAACCTAATATAAAATTATACTAGACTTTCCTGCTGTGAACAGTCATTGAGCTTCCAGTTCGCACTCTGTATTTAGTTGTGATAAACAAAATAAAAGATAACAGGCTGAAGAAGCAGGAGAAGCCACATCCAGTACTGTATGCCTTTGATGGGCAGTGACATTCAATGACCCCAGAAGGGCCTTCCAGCCCTTAGTTCCAGAGATCAAAGGAGATGTAATTAAAGGATAATTTGGCTGGAGAAATTATTCTCAAAAAAAGACACAGAAAAGTTATTAGTACTTGAAATATCTGTTATTTTACTAATGTTGGTACTAAAAAGAGGTCAGTAATAAAATCAGAAAATTGTCATTTGCAGAGCTTATGTAAGTTCACTAAAAACAATAGGTTCATAGTGGCTTTATTGTAGCAACAATTTGATATGCAGAAGGTGATATCTGAGATGAATTTCTGTAACTAAACCAGGATTCTAAGTCTTGACTTTATTTATGAGCCTAACTTACTGCCACCTCCCCCTACAAAAATCATCCCTTTCTTGTAATTATCAGACTACGATGAAAGACATGAGGGTAATCTGAAAAAAAAAGCTCAATGGTTTCTAAAGAGAAACAAAATTGGTGCTAAGATGACCTTTTGAGGGAAATCTGGAAGGCTGTATAGTCTGATTGTCAGACTTCACTGCAAGATCAGAGACTCATATTTATGTGCTCAGGCAAGTGTTCATGTAATGATTTGATTTATTCTTCCATGTCAATACTAGGAAATATTTGTAAAAATAAAAAAACTGTCCATGTACAAAAGGAAAATACAGAACTGGAAAAGTCTGCATTGTTCAAAACGCCATTCTAATTTGCAGAGAGAAATCATTTCCATTACTTTATTCATTGGTCCTAAATTTTTAGTGATTTTAATGTTGTCCCATTAGTTTATATTCCAAAGTTAAAAGGCCCCACCAATATAAAAATTCCATTCTGGCTTTCTACCTGAAACAATCATAATAATTTTGCATATTAAGGGATGAGGTGAATCTCAAAGTTGCAAAGGGTGTAAAGAGAAATATTGTCTCTCTTAATTAACTATATTAACATTTTTGGTTTTAACGCTCACAGAGCTATAATGTTCTTCTGCATTACAGCCAAGCAAATCTTTGGAACGGCAAAGAGCAGCTATGTTTGTGTTAAATTCAAATGGAACCAAACTGTAAAATGGCTTAAACTGTGCCTGGCATTAAACTAACACATTATGGATAATGTGTTTGGCCTAATGCCATCCTCTCTACTTGGATAGATGAATAAACACAAAAAGAGTTTCAGTAGAGAATGTTTTCGAATGGTTTTAATGTTTGTAAATAAAGAATTCTGAAAACAACAGTCCTACATAACTGATTGAGAAAAAAATAAACGAATGTATCTCTTGTAGCTAGATAGACACTGCGGCATTACCGTATGAGTTCTCAACAGTCCACTGCAGCTTTCTCAATAAGTAAACAGCCACAATCCCAATGGCTGAGATGTTCTTTCTTTGTTGTTCTTCTCAGCTAGACTTCTTGCTAACTCAAGACCTCAGCAAAGTCCCATAGAGGTTCTCAAAGCACTGGCTCAGGTATTGGTTAAATAAGATAGTATCATTTCTTGCTTTAGTGAAGCTTCATTAAAGTGTTTGATGTTGTGTTTGGTTGTGCGTTGAATTGCACAGGATAAATATATCTTTGGAGTAAAAAATGAATCACAGCTTTCAGCAGTTCGCTAGAGAAGTCCTTGTCTTCCCTATAGAATAGATCAATATTCCAAATTCATTCAATTTAGTCATACTCAAATAATCTTTCACTGGAAAGAAAGTATGTCTGATTATTTCTTAGTGACCTCTATCCTCTTTAATTCATCACTCCTCTAAGTGTAGTCTGATTATTTCCCCCCCCCCTCTTTTTTATTTTGAGACAATACAAGAATGTAGAGTATTCATTGTGTAGCTCTCTTTAGGGGAATCCCAATGCAACCTTGCCTACCTCTGTCATGGTTTAGCACTGGCTGGCAGCTAAGCACTACGCAGGCACTAGCTCATTCCCCCACAGTGGTAAGGGGGAGAGACTAAGAGTGAAAGTGAGAAAACTCATGTGTTGAGATAAAGACAGTTTAATAAGTAAAGCAAAAGCCATGTGCACAAGCAGAACAAACCAAGGAATTCATTCACCACTTCCCATGGGCAGGCAGGTGTTCAGCCATCTCCAGGAAAGCAGGGCTCCATCACACGTAATGGTGACTTTGGAGGAAAATGCCATCACTCTGAACCTCACTCCCCTTCCTCCTTCTTCCCTAAGCCCCTCATAAACTGAGTATGATGTCATATGGTGTGGAATATCTCTTTGGTCAGTTGGGGTCAGCTGTCCCGGCTGTGTCCCCTCCCAACTCCTTGTGCCCCCTCAGTCTCCTCACTGGTGGGGTGGGGTGAGAAGCAGAAAAGCCCTTGGCTCTGTGTGAGCACTGCTCAGCAGGAACAAAAACATCCCTGTGTTGTCAACACTGTTTTCAGAGTGACAAAAGTCACCCCCAATGGGTAGAACATTTTCTCCAGAACATCTAATACTCTTCCATTGTAGCTCCCTTGATGGTTCATTTCAAAATCTGAGTTTATGCGTCTCAAACTACAGATTCAACTCAAGGGACACACCACAGTCTCAGGAGAAGTCTAGGGCGGACACCTCTTTGTACTGTTTGAATTTCTGCTTGTTTATTTGTTTGTTTGTTTTCCAGTTTGCTCTGGGATGAGGTGAAAGTGGAAAGGGAGGTAGAGAAGAGGATGTAGCGGGTATTGCATTGAGGGTATTCATTAAAGCAGAAAATATGGGCTGCTTATGACTTTGTTTCTGTTGTTACTATCCATGCAGGGTCAAGATTTCTGGTCAGGATCATATTATCTAAACTTCATTGTCCCTGACAAAATAAATTGAACCTATCTCTTTACAAAAAGACATATTTCTTTACTTGCTCGTTTGAGGCTTGAAGATAACTTTCTGAGAGGATTTTATTGCATACATTTTAAACATATAATTGTAATTTAAAAGCTTAAATTAACCTATACCTATGGGCCACCAAACTTTTGGTTCCGAAACAGCTTAGTATACACCTTGTAACTTCTCAGTTTTTTTCCATATATGTGTGAATATCTATTTATCATTGTTAAAATGGGCTATGTGGGGTCATTACCACTTCAAAGGGGTATATTGACACTTTCTTACAGAACTGAAAAAGAATAATTTCACAGAAGCTTTTTTTTTTTTTT
>VXBL01004256.1:10063-20519 GCA_013400195.1 Aramus guarauna | reverse complement strand
TTATGTGCCATCAAATTAGTGACCGCAGTAAGTACTTTTTAATTTGTGGTTTCATGTTCCTGTACTTCTGAGAGTTATTGGGGAGTTTATATAGGCTGTATTTTCTTTCTGGTAGAGATTTGGAGTTCAGAACTGATATTATTCATGCATGGTTTTACAGTTTGGTAATGTAATCTAGGAACAGTATTAAATCTACCTGAGCTGCCCCTATTTGCTGAGTACTCTGTAGGATGAAATCATAGAATCTTAAGGTTGGAAAAGACCTCTAAGATCATCAAGTCCAACTGTTGACCTAACACCACCGTGTCTACTAAACCATGAAATATCGTACTTAAGCAAGGAACTTCTTAATTTTGGTTATGCTGTTTAAAGTGTAAACACAAACCTCTTCCTCTTACCTGTCCTTATCTTAAGAAATATTAGCAATGTGGTTTTCCTTATTTCCTATGTTAAGATTTGAATTTATGCAGTGGAACAAGGTCTAGAACTAGTAAGCTATTTCTATGTAATAGACTAAAATCTTTTCCTCAGAAGAGGTGACTATGTGAAAAATTCAAGGGGCAGATAAAATGTTATTTCAGGAAAAATGCAGTGCAATACAGATGTGCTTGCTCAAGTGGGAGTTTTCCATCTCTTTGTAAGGATGATGTACTCCAGTATTCTGCCTAAATAAGAGGAGAGTCAAACTCTACCATCTTGACCCTGTAAATTGAAAGAGTATTTCATGTCAGACAAACATTAAAGCTTAGGATATGAAGTAAAACTGTTTTCTCAAATGTGCTTTAAATCCATACATGTGTTCACGTAATTTTTTGTTACCATAGAGTTTTGCTCTGTATTGGAGTCTGAATGCTTAGTATTACACTGTTTGACTTTCTTGTATAGTGTATTCTACCACTGGCAGTAATTTTAAAAACATAAGGTATTTTTAGAAGCTATTATACATTTATGTTATTTGAAGATTTTTTTAAAATCTGTATTTGAAAAAGTTTTAATGTATTTTATAAAGAAATGCTTGCTTTGAAAAAACAAAGTAATGCATTAGAAACAAAGTGTTCATTAATTATAATTTAAGTGTCATGTAAAGTGTATGTTTCTGTATGTAATTTTTAACAATATATTTAACAAATGATATTTTATGTAACATCAAATAATTTTCTAACAATCCTGTAACTGTTAAATAGGTGTTCTCCAGGTATGAAAAACATAGACAGTTAATACTAGAAGAAATTTTCACTTCCCTTGCGAGACTACCAACTAGCAAGAGGAGTTTGAGAAACTTCAGGTAAATTCTGACATACATTAATGTAGTGGGTTGACCCTTGCTGGAGGCCAGGTGTCCACCAAAGCGGCTCTGTCAGTCCTCCTCCTCAGCTGGACAGGGGAGAGAAAATATAATGAAAGGCTCATGGTTTGAGATAAGGACAGGGAGAGATTATTCAACAATTACTGTCACGGGCAAAACAGGCTTAACTAGAAAAATTTCATCTAATTTCTTACCAAAGAAATCAGACTAGAGCAATGAGAAATAAAACCAAATCTTAAAACAGCTTCCCCCCCCATCCCTCCCTTCTTCCCAGGCTCAACTTTACTCCCAATTTTCTCTCCCTCCTCCCCTGCAGCAGCCCGGGGACGGGGAACGGGAGTTGCAGTCAGTTCATTACACCTTGTCTCTGCTGGTCCTTCCTCCTCAGGGGGAGGACTTCTATCACTCTTCCCCTGCTCCAGCACTGGGGTCCCTTCCACGAGAGATAGTCCTCCATGAATTTCCTCAATGTGAGTTCTTCCCATGGGCTGCAGTTCTTCACAAACTGCTCCAGCGTGGGTCCCTTCCACGGGTTGCAGACCTTCAGGACCAAACTGCTCCAGCGTGGGTCCCTCATGCGGTCACAAGTCCTGTCAGCAAACCTGCTGCGGCATGGGCTGCTCTCCACAGGTGAACAGGTCCTACCAGGAACCTGCTCCAGCGTGGACTTCCTGTGGGGTCACAGCCTCCTTCAGGTGCCTCCACCTGCTCTGATGTGGGGTCCTCCCTGGGCTGCAGGTGGAATGTCTGTTCCCCGTTAACCTCCATGGGCTGCAGGTGGACAGCCTACCTCACCATGGTCTTCTCCAGGGGCTACAGGGGAACCTCTGCTCCGGCACCTGGAGCACCTCCTCCTCCCTGTCCTCCTTCACTGACCTTGGTGTCTGCAGAGTTGTTCCCCTCACATATTCTTACTCCTCTCTGTGGCGGCAAAAATTACCACTAGGTTGTTTCTTTTCTTCCCCCTTCTCAACTGTGTTGTCCCAGAGGTGCTACCACCATCACTGACGGGCTCGGCCTTGGCCAGCAGCGGGTCCATCTTGCAGCAGCTGGCATTGGATCTGGTGGACATGGGGGAAACTTCTAGCAGCTTCTTGCAGAAGCCACCCCTGTAGCCCCCTGCTACCAAAACCTTGCCACACAAACCGAAAGCAATTAACAACTTGTAGACAGTAGCATTTTCAGACTTGTAGATTTAGGATTTTAGGCTTCAGTATTAATACTTTAAAAATCTGCAACTCCACAAGCTGTTCTTCATTAGAGGTTGGTATTTCAAAACGATGAGAGCAGAATTACCTGACAAATATCCTGCAATAGTCGCTGTTTCTTACGCCATCACATTTGTGCCTGCTTACAAAAATAATAGGATCTGAATGTGTGTAATGCTAATGTGCATTCAGAGGTTTTTTGTTGGAAAATTCCTTGGTTCTATTTGTATGGAGTTACCTAATTTCTTCATTGCTAAAGTTTAATAGGAAAATTCTGGCTGAATTTCTTTGTGGACACACTCAGAGCAGTCTTCCCAGGAAGGCAATCAATTTAATATGTCTTTGAATGAGTTTCGTTTAGGAACTATTCTGTTCACTTCAACTGTCTTTTAAACACTTCATCTGGATTTCAGTGAATCTTCAGAATAACTGTATAGGCTCAGGCTCAATCTGAGATGGAATCTGACTTGAACTGAATTTCAGTTAAAATTGAGGTTGGGACACTTTAAATTATTCTAAAACATTTGTTGTTGGTGTTGATTTTGTTTCCTGCTTGCATACATCTTGCCCTCTAAGACAGACAAATTGGCAGCTAAATACTTGGTCTGCCCCAGGGTGGATCAACAGGAAATACCTAGGAAAAGAAATGCACTGAAACATTGAATTCAGCAACCCTAATGTTAACATAAGTCTGTGATCCTAGTATTTGCTATTGTTTTGGTTATAGACATCAGAGAGATCTAGCAAATTGGAAGGTGGTAGGAGTAGGAGCATAAATGGTAGATATGCTCTTTGAATTAGGACCTGTACCAGAAGGAAGTCACTATCTCCAGGACACAATGACTGTACTGTTTATCTCTAGAGTCCTAACCCTGGTCTGTTAAAGGTCATTCCCTAACTGGCTACACTCATGAAGGGTACAGCTTACACAAAATTTGATGTGGAAAGTTTTTTCTCTCTAAAAGTGGTAAAAGATAACTTCATAAAGATAATAATTACAATTTGTTTTGTGACCAGTTAGTATTTTGATAATTTGTGGAGAGAGTCAGGGATTATCACCTTTTCATATTGTTAAGGGTAGCAATAGGTGGTGTTCTTGTATGTATGGGTAGTAAACACCATACTATTTCTCAGGAAATAGCATGGGAGAAACGTGGAGTGTATTCATGCTGGTCTTACCAACTTAAAGACACACTGAAGACACATTTAAAGACGCCTGGATGCTGAAGTTCATAGTCTGTTATGCTACCTCAGATTACCATAAGTGTAACTCTTGTAGAAGTCAGTCCAGATCACGATCACTATTTTCTGTTGTTTAACAGTCCTGCACACTTCACATACATTAAATAATATGAGTAATAAATTATTAGGGCAACAGTTTAAAGTCTTTTTTTGTGTGTTGTGTTGGAAATGGATATGGCATTATACATAGGAATATATAGCATATAGGATGTAGGTGTTTGATTTATTAAATATTCCTGTAGATTTTTCAGCTGCTGAACTTCACTGATTCTCTGATAGCCCATCTGTGGGCTGTTTCAGCTCTCTGCCTGAGAATAATAATGTTTTTGTTAAATCAAATCTTACACTGCATAAGAGAGAAGCATATGACTAGCTAAATGTCTAGAACACATATTTCTAGCTGTGGCAATAATTGTAGATTGATAATATTTAGGAACAAAAAATTTTTGTTTGTTTTGTCTTTTTTGTTTTAGTTTTAATGCTGGTTTTTTCTTATTAACAGGCTAAACAGCAGTGACACTGATGGAGAACCTATGTATATTCAGATGGTAACAGCACTAGTTCTGCAGCTTATTCAGTGTGTGGTGCACTTACCATCAGCAGAAAAAGATTCTAATTCGGAGGAGGAATCAAACAAGAAAGTAAGAGAATTTTAAAAAGCAATATTCTTTTTTGTGTGTGTGTGCAGGAGTGACTTTGTGTGTTTGTAGGTATAATATTTTATTATGGTGGTCTAGTAATCAAACCTTGAAATTTTATGTCTGCTGTAATTATTTGATGCATGAGAAATGCTGATCTGGAAATCATATGTCTGTGTATGCTAAAAAAATAGACAAATATATGTTGTTATTTTTAGGTGGATCAAGATGTGCTTATTACTAACTCATACGAAACAGCCATGAGAACAGCGCAAAACTTCCTTTCTATTTTCCTTAAGAAGTAAGTACTGTTGCAGTCTTTAGCATATTGATGAAACCAACTCCAAATAAAGTCTGTCATACCTTAAGACAAACCTAACCACTTGGCAATGCTAAATACCTATTCATAAAGTTATTTGTAACAATATACTTTATAGATCCCTAAGAGAGCTACCTGTCTGGACAAAAATTTTATGGAACAGAAGTTCTGCAGAGTTCTTTATACATTTAAGAATCTGTTTGATACTTACATAGGATCCTTTTATTAGGGGTCAGTTACTCATCTGAAACCTGGAAAGGTAAATATTTGAGCAGTGAAATCATTCAGTCATCAGAATGAGGAAGATATAAAAAACTTAAAGATTACTTTCAATTAGCTCAAGTTAGGAATGTCAACAGCTCAACAGGGGAAAAAAATACTGTATACCTGAATAACCAAAAGATTTCTAAGAATAGGTCCTGAGGTTTTTATCGTGTTAATTTCAAATTTTAAGCTGAAAGGCTATTTAATAATCATCTAGCAATCTCTCTGCATGCTACTGATATCATTGAAGTTAAGGATGCCACATATAAGCAAAATTCTATTGGGTATGTTATCTTTTGATCTTTTTTACCTTCTGATTTTAACCTTTGTGGAGCAGAATACTGAGATGTCTTCTCACTGTCAGATAAATCAGACCAAGCTTAAGGAATATAGGCACAACATCTCCTAAATACCCCACTGCAGTTTGAGCTTTACAATTTTACCTACTTTGTGCATCCACATTAATGCAGACTTTACTCAAAGCAATAAATAAAAAAAATCTTAGGAACAAAATTATACTATCATGGATTAACTGCTTTAGTTGCAGTGCAACTTGGAGTTAACAACTTTTTCAACTATTTCTCTGTAAATTAATAAAACAAACTTTCTGCTAATTTTTCAGATTTTTTTTACAATTGCATAAAACTTTTTCTGATTAAATGTAGGATTGCTTATGTTTACATCAGAAGAAAAGCTTAAATGGCTCTTAAATTTGCTTACAGAATACATTTTTCTTTTAAACAGATGTGGCAGTAAACAAGGGGAAGAAGATTACAGACCGCTGTTTGAGAACTTCATTCAAGATCTTCTTTCCACAGTCAATAAACCAGAATGGCCAGCTGCAGAGTTGCTACTTAGCTTATTAGGAAGGCTATTGGTAAGGGATTCTTGTTTTTAACTATTAGAATAATTTGTTTCTTATTACAATGAAGACTTGTTTATTTCAGCTGAAACTACTGCAGGAATGCTGATGGTTGACACACATGCAGCATTTAAGGATTTTCTTACATATATCACTACTATGTAATACACAGATAATAAAATCTGTTAAAGATCATATGTGTACAGTTTCTCATGAAAGTCCACTTACACTATTCCATGACATTTTCAGCATGAATAAAATACCATTGTATAGTATCTAATAAGTGCAGGTGTTCATTTGGAGTAAAGTCAGACTGTAATTATTCATGCTAAATATCTTCCCTGTACTATTCCTTTAGCACAGAACCTGAAAACAATGAAGTGATTTGGTTTTTTACCACTGATAGCATTTACTTACGATATTTTACAGAATGTGAATATTTTTGTTGATGTAATTTTTGAGAGTTGGTCTTCAGTATGACAATGTAATTTACACAGTCATTCAAGCTGTTTTAGAAAAATATTTTATGGTCTTGTTCCTGGTAAAATCTAGCTTTCTTTATACTTGTGTGAATAATTAGGAAGTTACTTTATGGTGCTTAAGATCTATAATATTGCAAAGGATATCTGCTGTACTAGTTGTCCAATTTATTTTATCAAAATACATATTTTAAAAAACTTAACAGGCATATTTGGGGAAAGAGAGAGACCTAATAAAGGAAGAAACGTTAAGGTAGCCTAAGTAGTGTATCTGTGATGTAATAGTAAATTACATAATTTTATACAGCATGAAAGTTACATGGAATTTTTAGTAAGGCCCAGCAATCTTTTGTGAGCAGAATCTCAGTTACATAAATAAATATTTGGGTTTAATAGTGTATTCTGTTTTTCTTAGGTTCACCAGTTCAGTAACAAATCTACAGAAATGGCATTAAGAGTTGCATCACTTGACTATCTTGGAACTGTAGCTGCAAGACTGAGGAAGGATGCAGTCACTAGCAAAATGGATCAAGGATCTATAGCCAGAATCCTCAAACAGGTGTGTGAGAGTTCCCATGCCAGGTGGGATGTATCCATTCAAATCCTTGAAAATTTTAAAGATCTTTGAAAAACTGTCATTGTGAAGAATCAGTCTTCATTGTTCAGATTTCTGAATCAAATAGACTCACTTTATCGCTTTTGTTAGCTTTTGTCTTCCTTGCACCATCTCTGTGGTAATGATTTGAAGTAGTTAATTACAGCAGTTAAGCCAGTTTTCTTGTGATGATACAGAGGAAATAACAGGGCAGCAGTTGGATTTTATTTTAAGAAGCCTTAAACATACGTGTGTATGTGCATTTGCTGTTGCAAAGTGTTAACTGAGCTTCTAGCACTCATATACGAGCACTAGAGTGTTACACTGTTAGGCCTGTAAGGTTAGTTTTTATGTGATGTAGCTGGTATGGTCATCTTTTTTTTTTTTTTTTTTTAAACTGGACTTGCATAGATCTTTCATTAGAGAGTGTGTGTTTGCATTTCTGCTAATGCTGCTCCAAATCTGCAAGGCTGGCAACAATTATCAAAGCACTGTATGCATGTAGGCTCTATATAGTGCATAATATGATGAGAAAAACTCAGACTTTATGTGTCCTTTTAAAAATACGGACTTGCACATTTCTCATGAACGCTATACATTTTTTTCTGAACTACTGATTCTTCTCAGCATGATCTAAAGTTGAGTAGTCATATCAAGTTTAGTTTCCTTTCAGTTACCTGAAAAGACCTATTACATGTACTTTATAATGACCATTACAGGTTTATGTTGAAGGAAAAACTTCTGCATTTTACAGGCATTCAAATAAACAATCAAAATTCATCTACTCCTTTATGAGGCTGATACTTCCCATAACTTTTATCCATTAGAATATTCTACAACATATAGTGTCAAATCTTTATGTCTATGGCTTATTATAATTTATACTTTTATGTGCCAAAGGATGATAACTCTCTTGGCAGTGATTCTGAAAATTTTACATTAGACTTCATAAGGAAATACTTTAGAAGAATNGAATCCTCAAACAGGTGTGTGAGAGTTCCCATGCCAGGTGGGATGTATCCATTCAAATCCTTGAAAATTTTAAAGATCTTTGAAAAACTGTCATTGTGAAGAATCAGTCTTCATTGTTCAGATTTCTGAATCAAATAGACTCACTTTATCGCTTTTGTTAGCTTTTGTCTTCCTTGCACCATCTCTGTGGNTTTTTTTAAACTGGACTTGCATAGATCTTTCATTAGAGAGTGTGTGTTTGCATTTCTGCTAATGCTGCTCCAAATCTGCAAGGCTGGCAACAATTATCAAAGCACTGTATGCATGTAGGCTCTATATAGTGCATAATATGATGAGAAAAACTCAGACTTTATGTGTCCTTTTAAAAATACGGACTTGCACATTTCTCATGAACGCTATACATTTTTTTCTGAACTACTGATTCTTCTCAGCATGATCTAAAGTTGAGTAGTCATATCAAGTTTAGTTTCCTTTCAGTTACCTGAAAAGACCTATTACATGTACTTTATAATGACCATTACAGGTTTATGTTGAAGGAAAAACTTCTGCATTTTACAGGCATTCAAATAAACAATCAAAATTCATCTACTCCTTTATGAGGCTGATACTTCCCATAACTTTTATCCATTAGAATATTCTACAACATATAGTGTCAAATCTTTATGTCTATGGCTTATTATAATTTATACTTTTATGTGCCAAAGGATGATAACTCTCTTGGCAGTGATTCTGAAAATTTTACATTAGACTTCATAAGGAAATACTTTAGAAGAATCCTTTTCTCTTTCCTTATCTCCAGAAGTTATAATAACATTGGAAGACATTCTAAAAAGATATGTACCTGAGAAGTGACTTGAATTTTTCTATTTGTTTTGGCATTTTTGCAGGATCAGTCAGTAACTAGGCATTGGCATCTGCAGAAAATAAAATTCCTGTGGGCAACTGAGTGCTAAAAGCATTTTTTCAGTTACTCAGGAAGCTTAACATCAGTACTTACTTAACATTAAGTATCATCCTTGTACCACAGTACCATTCTTGCATTGTGAAAGGTGTATACCATTCTGTACCATCAGTCAGGGTAGACAGTGTGTTGATTATATATAATTTGTAAGATAAGAACAAGTAAATACTTGGAAACATGTACCTGACAGCTAAGCTTCACTTTGCTGTTCAAATGGCAAGAAAATAAGAAAGAAGATCCATTGGTAGAAATACTCAGCTGTTGTCAGAAACTTAAATTCTTATTCTATTCAGAAATGAACTTACACATCTAGAGATTTTTCTTTCCTGCTGAATGGAATACTTGTCTCTGTTGGGTATTTCTCTGTACACTCTGAAATCATTACTAGCATATTCCCCAGTGACTGATGAATACTTATAACTCTCTCTGCTGTGGTTTGGACTCCTGACCCATAGAATTAGAAGAAAATTAGGAGAATATCTATTCTGTTTTGACATTTTTAAACAGTAGATTTTTTTTTTTCATAGAAATCTGTCATAGATTGTCAAGTTGATTTGAACACTTATGCATACTTTTCATTAGTTTATCTCTTGATACACTGATGTTCTGGACTTGTAACTGTACTTTTCTCCACTTCCTGATGTTTGCAAGCTATATTATGTGCTGTATTTGTGACAAGATTCTCAATCTGTGTAGTTCATACAGAAGTTAAGATGGTTATGAGTATGAGTTCTATTGCTGAAGAAAAAAATTTTTTTTGTGGCTGAAAATTTTAAGCTAGAAATTATTCTTTTACTTTTATTATCAATGTTGAATATCATTTGCTGTGGGCTTCGCAGTTTCTCTTTGTTCTGAGTTTTTTATTTGTTTGAAAATAGTTAGGCACTTAAGGTTCGTCAAGCAACCCTTTTCTTCAGCCAGTTATCCACAGAATTTAACATTGGTTGAAGGCCAGAATTTTGAATCACAATTTGTACATATGTTAGGGTGCCAAATGTGTATATATAAACCTATATCAGTATTATGTGCATTGAAGACAGGTTTTGAAGTCTTGAACTCATTCATTTTGGAAAGAAATATCCTTTTGTCAGCAACTGCAAGGCCCTGTGTATTTCAGTATAATACTAAGGAAAAAAGGGTGGTTTATGGATTTGGTTTTATGCTGTCTTGTAGATGTTGAGAAAGTTAGTTTCGGACTCATGCACAATTTTATTGATTCTGATTTAGTCCGCATAACCCATATATGGAGACAAGTACATTGTCTCATAGTCATATACAGGATCGTTGTTCGATTTGACATAGGCTAGAACTATTTAAGAGATCAGGATATATATAGAATAGTTTGGGTTGTAAGGAACCTTTAAAAGTCCCTGCAATGAGCAGGGACAACTTCAACTAGATCAGGTTGCTCAGAGCCCTGTCCAGCCTGACCTTGAATGTTTCCAGAGATGGGGCACCTACCCCTCTCGGGCAACCTGTTCCAGTGTTTCACCACCCTCATCACAGAAAATGTCTTCCTTATATCTAGTCTAAATCTACTCTCTTTTAGTTTAAAGCCATTACCCTTTGTCCTATTGCGGCAGGCCCTACTAAAAAGTCTGTCCCCATCT
>VXBL01004255.1:981693-1038600 GCA_013400195.1 Aramus guarauna | reverse complement strand
TCAATCCCACTGTCCATGTTGCACCAAATACCTATGTCCAACACTGAAGAGCATTAAAATACGTATTTACTAGCTTGTGACTTACATGTTAGAGAATATTGATAATTTAAGGGCATAATTATGTGCCTTCTAGGTATTTGGTTACGGTAAATTACTGTACTGATGGTTTTCTGGTAGACCTCCCTACCTATATATTCAGAATAAATATGTCCCCTTTAATTTTGACATCTGTTCTGTGGCATCCAATAGCTCCACTTTTCTTACGGCTTCTACCTCTTTCTGAATATTTGTGAAAGCTTACTTTTAACCTTTCCATTCCCCATTCATTATATGATTTTCCTTTGCACTGAAAGTATAGATTAGCTAGAGTAAACTGTATAATAAGACAGAGAGAAAGGCTGGAAACTGAAGTTGTGGGTTTTATGGGTGTACGAATAAGAATTATGAAGGAAATCTAGAAAGAGATGTATAGAAGCCAAACAGGGTAAAAACATTTGCTAAATCATTGCTCAATCATGTTTGTAATACTAATGCTTACATGCTAACTGCCTAAAAATACCATCTGACTAATTGAAGTACAGTTATTTTTATTTGCATTCATTATGCAAATCAAAAGCCCAGTCAGTCAGAAGAGAATTAATTATGTAACGGAAAAGTAAGTCTACAGTTATGAGTCAGTATTTGTAAAGCATTTCTGCTCCCTGACTAGTGAGCTATTTCTACTGCAATGTAATTTTATGAGCCCTGGCATTAATTTGCCAGATATAAATTTGCGTTCATATACTTTACTGTGTTCGGGTTGACTAAGAACACCATCAAATACTTCTTTTGGAAGCGTGAAGAATTTCTTTCCATTCATCTGATGGACTCAAATCTATGAAAAGTCATAGTTTAAAAAGAGTGGATGGTACAGGATGTGGTGGGTTGACCCTGGCTGGGGGCCAGGTGCCACCAGAGCCGCTCTATCACTCCCCTTGTTCACCAGATAGGGCAGAAAAAGTGTAACAAGAAGCTTTGTGGGTCAAGATAAGGACAGGGAGAGATCACTCATTATCATCATGAGCTAAACAGACTGAACTTAGAGAGGAAATTCATTTAAGTTATTACCAAACAGAACAGAGTAGAGGTATGAGAAATAAAATCAAATTTTAAAACACTTCCCCCCACCCCTCCCATCTTCCCCGGCTCAACTTCACTCCCAGCTTCAAACCTCCTCCCCCCACAGCGGCACAGGGGAACGGGGAATGGGGGTTGTGGTCAGTTGATCACATGTTGTTTCTGCCACTTCTTCATCCTCAGGGGGAGGACTCCTCTCATCATTCCCCTGCTNGTCTTGTCCATGGGCTGCTGGGGAATCTCTGCTCCGGTGCCTGGAGCACCTCCTGCCCCTCCTTCTGCACTGACCTGGGTGTCTGCAGAGTTTCTTACATCTTCTCACTCCTCACTCCAGCTGCAAAAGCTCTCTCTAACTTGTTTTTTCCCTTCTTAAATATGTTATCACAGAGGTTCTGATTGTCTTGGCCTTGGCCAGCGGTGGGTCCGTCTTGGAGCCGGCTGGCATTGGCTCTGTCAGACACAGGAGAAGCTTCCAGCAGCTTCTCACAGAAGCCACCTCTGTAGCCTCCCTCCCCGCTACCAAAACCTTGCCATGCAAACCCAACATACAGGACATCATGTTTATCAATCCTTCAGAAACATTTCTGACTCAGATATTTTAAAATAGCTTATTAGCAAAGGCTTGGGTACTACTTCACATCTAGTCTTCTTTTAAGCAGGGATTTTTGTTGAAAATATTAATCTTAAAGTGAAAAGACTTTTCCAAATATAATCTGTTTTCTTTGTCTTGTGTTACTAGCTATCTGTGTGCACTTGTGTTCTTGCAAAACGTTGTTCATTGCAATTTAGTTTACAAACTACAGTGCTTCACCTGCAGGGCTTATATATCGTTGTATGTATGGACCATATGACCTTAGGAGATAGACTTACCTCTGCTGATTAGATCATCCTCCCTTCTGTAATTCTCAGTCTGCAGAGGGATTCGGTTTTGCTCTCACAGAAGATGCTTCCACCTGAGGTAGGGGGGGATGTTTGTTGACTGGTGGGAATGAAGCTTCAGGTCTCCTAGTGAGCCCATGTGGGCAGTCAGATGTGATGGCAGCCAGAGCTGCTCTCCTGAGCACCTGCAACACGCTTCCTGTTTCGAAGGACTCCTGGCCTCTGAAACCAGTGAGTGACAGACAGATACCTCAGTGACAGGAGGAGAGGAAGTCCATACACTGATGTTAGTGGCCTTTTTGCCAGGCAAGATCTCCCTGAGAGCACATACCAGGTTTCTGCCCGCTGTCATCACTGAGTTTCCCTTAAGCCAGTCAGGTGGCTGATGTTGGTGCTAAAGCCTCAGCTTTTCAGAGATGTCACTTAACACACTAAAATGCACAGGAGTTGTTTCTGCTGCTCGTATGGGACAAAGCCATTTACCTGTTTTCCACAGATGCTTATGTCAGTAGTGCAAAGGTGTAATGATTTCTACACCTACACTTCGAACTGGGTACCTGACAATGTCAGTGCGCGGTCAGGTTGCTGAAGTAAACTTGTCATTAGTGATTACTCCATATTCCACCAGCGCGCAAGCTACCATGAAAATTTCGTTAATGATTGTCGCAGTTATAGACACCTTGCAGATGACCACCTGGGGCTCTAGTTGTAAGTCTATGATTGTGCTGTCACTGATCTATGACATAATGTTGAGCTGGGTAGAGCATCCTTTACGTTATCTTTCACCTACTTACCTGTCTGCACATATATCAAGGGAGCTGGAGGGGGAGGCATGAAACAGGAGTCCCCACCGTAACGATGTGCACGTGGCAACCACTGGAAGAAGAAAGGGAGGCATTTCCTAATAACAGTAATTCTTCCAAGATATATTCTATGTGTACATAGTCACTACTCGCACTCTTTCCCCTCTCCCTCAGCCCGTGTGTGCAGTTGTGATACTTCAGTTGTGTGGAAACTGAGGAAAGTGTGGCACATTCAGCCACTGCACTAATGAATCTCAAGAGGAGCAGGGTGTGACTGCTCGTCAGCAAAGACCTCTTCACTTGTGTGTTTCTTTTCATGCAGAGCAAGTGGACACTATGAACAGCACGTACTGAAGAATTCCAGTTGCTTGAAATCTTTCTATGCTTCTGCATATTAGAGAAAAAAAAATTGCTTGGGGTATATAAAAGAAAAGCATGGCAAATTTCAACCTGGAAGATAAGTTTGTGAAAATACTCATAATTAAAATACTAACCAGATTTTTACAACAGTGGTGCAGAAAGTGTTATTACATGAGAGTAAAATTTTATAATACAATAAGCTGTTTTATAATATCATTAAAGTCATGTGAGAAAGATAGCCATGCTGGAAACATCTGTGATGTGCCAGATTCAATCATATTCACTGAGGCCTTGGCCATTTTTAATTACCTGGAGAGTCAGCATATAAAAAATTGAGGTCATCACAGAGACCTCTTTTGAATTAGCTCTGCTTACCACTCTTTATCACAACTGTCAGTCTTGAGAGAAGCTTCTATTTTAATCGTATCTCAGTTCTGATCTTTAGTCTTCATTCCTTCAACAACTCTGCATTGAGTGGCAGTGGACAAACAGGCAAAACCACCACAATATTTAAGATGGATGGAGAACTAGTAAACAAATAACTACACTGTAATAATCATATCTGCTATGGTTTTGAATAGGTTATAAGTGCTGTTTTAAATTGCTTTATAGTCTTTTCAAAATACCGTTAAAACTGAGCTCTCTTTTATTCTTTTTTTAAGAGAACACATAAGTGCATTTGTCCTAGGATTTTGAACATTTCTTTTATATTGCTTACATAAAATAAGTTCTGCTAACCAAAACCTTGGGAACTGGAAGCATCTGTTATTCAAATCTGGCTTTGCAGTTGTGCTTGTGCACAGAGATCACCCCTAAGCCATAAGCAGTGCCGGTGCCTGCTGTGCTTATGCTGAACAATTCCCTTGCATCCAGAATCTCATAACTGAGCTTTACGGGAATCGTCTGTTGCCACTCATTTCAGATTTAGAACATAAATGTGGAACAAATTTGGAACACAGACGACTTCAAGAAATAAAAATATGATGAGAAAATTTTTATTTAAATTAAAGGAAAATATGCTGAAGAACATAACAGCTGACATCTTCAAGAACGGCAAATACTCCCAATGTTTAAGAATACCACCCAAAAGGACTGGAGTGCCTCAGTAATCTGCCCCTTATCTTTGACCATTTTTAGCATAAGACAAGATAAGCTAAAAAAAAAAAAAAAAAAAACCACAAACCAAAACAAACCAAACAGACATTTATTTAAAAATCAACCACACTTCCTATGCATATGGAGTACAAAAAACAAACAAAAAAGACCCTCACTGGTATCTGCCTCACACTTTGGCTGATCCTAAATGATTTCTCATTGTTCATGTGTGCGATCCAGCTGATAATTCAGCACACCCTTATGGTTACCATTCAGCTTTTAAATATTCAGGCTGCATTCATACAACAGTCCTAACCTAGAGGACCTCTGTGTGTCCAGAATAAGTAGATGCATCTCAGATGCTCGTCCAGATTTAGAACTGCCCTCTCTCTCCAAGCAGAAACACTCATTCACAATTCATTCATTCATTCATTCATTCACTCACTCACTGTGGTGGGAAGGGATCCTCCCACAAGCCACCCACACAGATGCATTTTCAGAGACTAAGACACCTGAAGCACGGCCCCAGGGGTTTACAACTTCTCAGGCAGACATTCAGGTGGAATTGCTCTCAACACATTTATAGTGTAGCTATCTACATCAGATTTCATCACCTCTTGGAGGAAGTCAACAGGTACTGTTAGGGCATGTTACATTTTATCCTGACAGAGACATCTAAAATAGATCAGATTAATTATGCCCTAGCAGTACCTATTTCTCTTTATTCATTTTGAAGGGTGCACAGGGGATCACCTATACTCCTTACTATAGGCAGCTACATTTGTTTAGAGGAATCGTGCGCTTATCAACTATGCCGTGTTTGGTTAAGCTCTGAAGAAATGAAAATTCATCATGAGAAACAAGGCCACGCACTGTGCTGGGAAATGCTCAAATCCCAGAGTAAAGCTTTTCCACTTGTAACCCTATATTCCATAAATTCATTTAAATTGTTAATCATAGTTTATATAACCTTGTAACCAGGATTAGCAAATGCTGCCAATTACTGGCTCTTGCTTGATATCAGGCATGAGGTAATGAGTCCTTCCAAGCTAATAATTAGCTCGGAGGCCCTGGCCATGCTAGAACTTTATCTTTTCAGGAAAGTCATAACACCATCATATTTACCTAAAATAAGTGCCTTTTCTTTCTAAGTTGGTAAAAATCCAAGGTAGTCTTACACTCACTAAAGACGCTTCTTTCTTCAAAGCTTTCTGCATATCTTCTGCATCAAATTTAGACTTCTTTTTTATACTAATCTTAACAATTGTGTGTCAGCCTCCCATGCTTGTATTTACACGTACATTTATTATCTTCTACAGCAATTCTTGTTCTGAGGGTTCTTCTGATTTTCTGTACTGCTCTGCACCACTCATCTCCAATGTCTTCCTGCAATGTATTTCTTTCTTAAAGCTTACAAATCTGCAAATTTGTATCAGGAAACCAGCACAATCTCTCTTTTCTTCTAATCTCAGATCATCAGATTGCCCACAGCCTGAAGCACAAGAGAGGATGAAAACCTTATATTGTTTGTGCTTTTCTTTCATGGAATTCTTAATAAAGAAGTCATTAGAGGAACACAATCCAGTTTGGTTTCTTGGGTCCTTCACCTCTGAGGTTGCAATACTTAAAATTTAGGAACCCTGATTCAGCACTAGAGCAAGTAACCGACTTGACTTCATATCCAAGCTGTTTGAGTTATAAGATTTTAATAAGTCCATGGATAAAATCATTTAAATATAGATACATGGATAAATGGATAAATTTATCTATGGAAAAATTAATTTATCCATATAATCTGATTAATTATGATTTTATATCTATCTGATAATGGTCTAATGTAAGACACACAGAGAGTCTAAGAATTCATTACTACAGCAGCTCAAGATTCTGTAAGGTCATTATAGGATTGTTTTTGCTTTAGAAAATGCATTTCCTGTAGGTGACCTATGCTTAGTTGAGCCTAGTGAGTATTTGTGATCTGACGTTTTCATTTCTCCATTCCACCACCAAGTGGCTTTTCATGAAATATTGACTCCATTGATATCAATGGGATTTGGTCATTTCACTGTGGCTCCCCTTCATTCCAGCCAAGCACAATAATCCCAGCTGTGTCATGTATGATGACAGCTCCCTCCTGAGAGTTGGCAGAAAAGGAAATACGAAAGTGGTTCAATGGTCTTTTTTCCTCCTCCAGAGTTGAGAAGGGAAAATGCTCCTAGCTCTTACCAATACAGACATCTGGGAGGGGTACCTAATAAATTTTGTGCCCTCCAGAAAAATCTAGCTATAAAGGTTACAGCAGCTTTTTAAAAGGTATATTTCCTTGATCACACAGAATCCATCACAGATTTGAGAGTTTATTTTTTAAGCTCAGTAACCATACATTATTAACACTTTACGCTTAGTTGATATCAGACAAAAATAATTGACTTAATCTTATTTTTCTTTTCCAAAGGAATTAGTTTTTTTTAAAAGAAAGAATCCTGTAGCAACATTATACCCGCCATACAAAAGTCCTGTACTGCTATTAGTTGCCCTCTTGTAACAACCGCTATTGCTTCACACATTAGGACTGTCAGTATATGTATGTATGTAAATGTCAAGAACATTATTGTCCCAAGAAAGAAGGCTACCAGAAAAACCAGAGCCTACTACCTCATTGTGTAATTATTTCAAAGTAGCTCTGCTGTTATTGAAGTATTTGGGGTGTTTCAGTGCATTACAACGTGCATTTGTGTCTGTTTTTTAGAGGTCAGAGACGTTACAAACTTCCAGCAAAGCCCAACACATTTTGAAACTTTCTGAAGTGACTGAAGACAAAATGATAGACCTTCCAAAATGACATTTTCTTTAATGCATTTAAGCAATAAGCAGAAGGGAGTCAAAAAAAAAATTACTTTTAAAATCAAATTACAACAAATTGCTCCATTATTTTATAGTGTCTACATTGCAACATAGTGCCACTGAAGATTTAAAAAAACACTCCAGAATTACTAGAAAAATGAAGTGCTTTCTGCTTTTCTTTAATGCAGTTCCTATGTGTGTACACTTGCCTCTAAATACACACCCTCATAGTATATTTCTCTGAATTTAATTGTACCCTATTTATTTTCTTCTCATATTATCAGACAACTTTTCTGTATTTTCATAAGATGAGGATAAACTTTTTTATTACTGGCGCAGTGACTTTATGTCGTGGTTTAACCCCAGCCTGCAGCCAAGCCCCACACAGCTGCTCACTCACTCCCCCCATGGCGGGATGGGGCAGAGAATTGGAAGAGTAAAAAGTGAGAAAACTCGTGGGTTGAGATAAAGACAGTTTAACAGGTAAAGCTGTGTATGCAAGCAAAGCAAACCAAGGAATTCATTCCCCACTTCCCATGGGCAGGCAGGTGTTCAGCCCTCTCCAAGAAAGCAGGGCTCCATTATGCACAACAGTTACTTGGGAAGACAAATGCCATCACTCCAAATGTCCCTCCCTTCCTTCTTTGTACCCCAGCTGTATATGCTGAGCATGACGTCATATGGTATGGAATATCCCTGTGGTCAGTTGGGTCAGCTGTCCTGGCTGTGCCCTCTCCCAACTCCTTGTGCACCCCCAGCCTACTCACTGGTGGGGTGGTGTGAGGAGCAGAAAGGGCCTTGGCTCTGTGTAAGCACTGCCGGCAATAACGAAAACATCCCTGTGTTAGCAACACTGTTTTTAGCACAAATCCAAAACACAGCCCCATACTAGCTATGATGAAGAAAATTAACTCTATCTCAGCTGAAACCAGGACACTTTATTTTGGAGAGGCATTAGCCTTGGCATACTTAAGTTGAAGGTACAGTTCTAATATTAAGCTGTATCATGCTACTCTAAATTTTCCTGTAAATTTTTCTGCAATGAAATAGCCAGATGCACTTGGAAGAAACTGCAGAAAAGTTCTTTTTTCATTTTAAATAATTTTTATTTAATTTTGATTCATCAAAATGTACTGGTTTGCATATTACATTTTATTGTGGCATAAATAACAGACTAACTTGGGACTCACTGTAAGGGAGCTGTAGATATTGACATTAGTCTTACTGAAACAGAGTATGTGTCCTAATGCAGGCAACTCCCAGGAGCAATAACCCTTGGAAAATGGTTTCTCTGAACTAAACTACAAAAATTGGGATGATGTTATATAACCGTTGACCAACTAATGGACTTGACAGGGGAAAATGGATGCTGTTTTTCAGACAAATTTTTTTCATTATAGTACATTTAGTTTAAGTCAGTGAAGCTCAGACTTAAGAGTATCAAAGTGAAAGGAAGAAATATAGAAGACAGCATCATCCAGGTAGGAAGCAATTATTCCACCTTTAAATGAAGAAATTCAATATGTGTGATCCAAATGCAACATTTTAGAAAGAAAAATCAGTCAGCATTTGAAAGATTTACAGTAGTTATGTCAACTCAGAATTTTGTGCCAAGATTTGACTAAGTAACTGCTATTTTTCCATTACTGTGCAGAAACTGATCAAGGAAGAAGATTTAATGAGTCATTAGTATCTTGTATTTTTTGACATTCAGTAAGAGCTATCAGAGTTTACTGTTGAATACTAATACTTCCATGTCCTTAAGATATACACGGTTGTTGGAACATGCTGTGAAACTCATTTTTCCTGTTTGCAAGAAGATGTAATTATAGGAGCCATTCCAAAGAAAATAATTTTACAAAACAAAATAGAAATGAGGCATATACCGAGACTGAGATTTCAGTCCTGTTGTTTTGTCCTTCTTTGTCTTTGGGCCTGCTGGCAAACAACCAAAGGCCACAAGGCAGAACACCAAGATCCATAGCTTTGTGTAATAATATTCTTCATGCTACGTTCCAATCACCCTCCCCACTTGCCTGACCTCAAACCAGCAAGCTGCTGGGACATAAGTGAATATAGGTGGGAATTGGCAGCCGGCATTAGCATGTGCCTGCTGCTCACTATCCACCTCTACAACTCCAGGTTAAGTTTTGCTCCGCTCATGTAAATAGGAATCCAGCTTTCTCATAAAAAGAGAATATGGCTTGAAATTCCGTGAGTTGGGGCATAAATAAATACTGACAATCTCTTTTTCCTGTGTAACTAGTGCATGCACTGGCTATGGTTTGCTCTCTTGCTATGTCTAGCTGCATTGCCAGTGAATTAGACTGCTTTCAGACTAATCAAAAAGCCAATATACTCCTATTGCCTTTTAAAGGTTAACATTCATTCAAAGAGCAGAGCCGAAAGCAGACACCTACAGAAAACCAAGCCCAATTAAGCCCACAGAATCCTCTAGGCTGCTTTTTTGACTTTCAAGACATTAGTTCCTTGACAGGAATTCTCCTTTTCCCCCTTTTTTCCTCATTTTTTTCCTTCATTTCTTACCTTGTCTATTCTTCCTCTGCTCCATGACCTCCAGTCACTGCCTAATTTAATTTCTTTTCCCCTTTCACCTTTCCAAAGTCAGACTTGAATTCAAGGGCAGGTGTTCATGGCAAGACTCCTTTCTGCACACCAGGGACGTATGAGAGTTTCTTCCTTGCTTAACAACGTGAAAAAGCTGGTTTGGTTATATGCCAACAGCATCTGATGCGCTATGCCCCATTTTCACAGCCTGTCCCCTATGCAGCCTCAGTGCTTCTGTGTCTTCATAAACCATAATAAGACCTGTAGCCATTGCTCTCCTAACTTTTCTTGTTTCTCTCAAAGAAATAACGTAGGAATGAAAAGTTATGTGTATTCATAATCTCAGAAAAAGTTGAGCCTGGTCTTGGAAGTACAGATGCACAGGTAAAGTTGCACAATGATTACTTTCACAGGAATGCAGGCTTGCAGGATCTGGTCTTCAGTGCCATAACTGGCAACCTTATTGAACTCACTGCGATGGCTTTATTTGGCCTTGGAACAGTTTAGTCAAAGCACTACTTTTTTTTTGTTTTTAACTCTGAGAAGGCATAGAGATCATTTACTGAGAGGTGTGTCAAACAGCTGTGTACTCAGAAGAGTGGGAGACATCCTTATCAAGTTTGATTTTAGCATTTTCATGTAAGTTCAAGGTAAACAAGAACAATATTCAAATACACGCCAGTGGAGAAAGTACCATTATTCCAGCTCCAACACGTCTGAGTTACTTTTTCTGTATCTCCTCTTTTATTTCATATTCTTCAATCTTTTCTCTAATACTGTATTTCCCATGCATGCTCCCACATCAATGCCTAGGAACACATGTGAAGCAGCATCTTCAGGTCGTACAAAGACTAAATGGCAGAAAGAAAGGGGCGTGGGATCTTTCATTGTCTTCCGCCCCTTCATATGACTCTTCTTAAATCAAATTTTAATATAGAAATTTATTTGGCCCTTTTGCATGGATCCTTTTATTTTAATTATACCGAAGCACTATGGGAGGAAGACTGAGCATATTAGAGAAGTGGAAGTGATGGATTACTATATTTTATGAACTCTCATAAAAATAAATACCGGGAAGCTTTGTGAAAAACTTTTAATGAAAAGGCATGATGAAATAGCTAGCATTTAGGTTCTGCCTGGACCCACCTCAAGTTCTTTCAATGTTCAAAAGGACGTCACAAACAAAAACCCACCATATAGGTGAACACCAGACCAATATCTTATTAATGATCTAAACAAACATACGGTGAAATAATCTGACATAAAGTAAAATAAAGCAAGTCCAGTATATTTGACATTTTATTTTCTCCTGTGTACAAGGGCCCTTTTTTTTAATTAAAGCTGAGTCAGGGCTAAAATACACGTGTTTCTCTTTTACTGATGCAAGAAGATATTTAACTTAAATACTTCATACACTATACACTGCTAAATTCTTCACCATACCTTTAGTGCCAGGTTTACATTTCATAAAATCTTCTCTGTATGCTAAAATGGGTGAGGCTATTTTAACCAAAAAGCAAGGGAAAGAAAAAAAGTATCAACCCAGTTAGCTATGTATGTATGTATGTGCACACCAGTTGTTGGGCGCACCACGATTTTAGAGGCAGTATCCATCTGCCTATCCAATCTGCTGACAGTAGCCCTGGGCTTCCTCAGGCAGGGGCTGGGAGGAATACATACATTTGGGGAACTTTTACCTGAAGTCATACTCAGGAACTCATCCCCACTGAATTCAGGAGAGATGCTGACTCATAAGATGGGAAGGACAAAAAGTGGCCAGAAGGAAGGAATAAACTATTCCCCAAACTGACAAAAGCAAAGTGGTTCCTCTGTCCTGCTCTAAGAGTCAAGCAATCCCACATTGCGGCAGGAAACTTGGGCTCCAGAAGACTGTGGTACTCTTTCTGCAGTACTAAAACCAACTTTCTAATGCATTGTGGTACTTATAAGATCACCAAGGTACCCTTCCGTCTCCTGTCAGAACAGGACGAAATAAGAGATCGATATTCCTGCAGCATGCACGGGCTGAGAAGGGACATTCAAAGTCAGGGTTCAACTCAGCTGCTTCTCTACCACAACCACAGCAGGTTGTCACTCCTCTCACATCCTCCCTAAACACAGCCAACTGAGCAATTTCTGGTGACCTGGTATCTCCATGAGTTAGAAACATGCTTATGGGAAAGGCTGGGAATCTCCAAGTCTGTAGGTTGTTGGGATGGTATCAGCTCCAGAGCCTGGATGCTGTCCAGATTCCCTCAGAAGACTTTCACATAGTCCTTCATAAATTATTCTGCACACCACAGCACCAAATTTCCTTGGTAGCCATCCAAGACAGTATAGTTGACTTCTGGAGCTATCTTACCAACAAGGAAGAAGACAGTGATAAAAATATTACCTTCCTTGTAGTCGGTTGCTTTAGTTGCAATGGACTGCTGAAAGACCAATATCCAGCTGATGACAGAGCTATGAAATATTAGCAGGGACCACTTAGTCCCCCCCGTTCCCTGCCCTTCATTAGCTGAGACAGTGCAGTTCTGTGGGTACACCTACATGAGTGTTTTCATTTAAAATTAGGAATGTGCTCTTGAGGGAGGGAAATCTCCCAACTGCCTGAGCTCCCCAAATCTTGGCTCTCGTGAAACTGTTCGGGGCACATGAACAGGGATTCCACTTGGATTAAATTAACCTGGAAGCTATGCTCTCCTGGAGAATGCCTAACATGCTCCAACCTTTCTGGGCATCCAGTCTTTGGGGTCGGGCAATAGCTAGTCCAGAGTACTCCTCAGAACACGTATAATGGGGGTGTCAGGTCCTTGGCAAATCTTGTGCTGTCCCAATCAATTCCTCTTGCACCACGCCACTTCCTAATAGACCCCTGGCATAGCTACCACAGAACGTAGAAGCTACTCGTAAGTACAGAATCCATCTTCCCAAATGAGATACAGACTGTGACAGATGTCTCATTTAGGACAGCACATTACATAGATTAATTCCTCTAGATGATAAAGATCCTCACTCCATTCTGTTAAATGTAATTTATATGCCTGTAATTCTAAAAGAAAAAGATAAAGTGACTGGTAGCAATATATTCCCTCATCATTCTACTGACAGAATTCAAACAAATACTAAAAAAGGACCAAAGACTCTAAGACAATCCATTTGTGTCCTCTGAGTGTCCATGCACCCTCCAACATATGCAAGCAAATTGAATTGTTGTTTTGCCAAGACTTTTGAGGGATGCACATCAACATTTTGCTCAGCTCAGCCTACTCTTCCTTCCTTTATTGCCTAGGGAATAGATCTTGAAACTTTCGTATCAGCCACTATCCGCACACACTCGCGTATCCTCTTCATGACTGACCAACTCATTTACAGACCACATTTTGCTTTACTATTGTCTATTTAAAACACCATCAGTGTTAAACCCAGTGTTAATAATTGCAGTGCTCTGTTCCTGTCTTTCTGAGACACCCTGAATTCATGCAAGTATCTCCATCAGTCAGCTCTTCTGCTGGGGCAGTTCTGTGGTTCCCAGACCCTTAAGCATACAGGAGAAGTTCACCAGAAGTTCACTGCCCACCAGTGTCAAACTGGAAGTGCCTGCACCAGGAATGGCCAGGACCACTGAAGAATTTTTGGTGACTTTAAGGTCAATGTCTAAGGGGCTGAGGAAGTCACCTGTCTTCAGTATCATGTGGGGACTGAGGAAGGACGTTCAAAGTCAAGGTTCAACTCAGTCATGTCATTCCTACACTAGGTGCCTGTTTCCCTTTTGCTGCATCCGGACTTGAGGCACTGAACCTTTGAATGCTGTATGAAGAAATATATCATTAGTGTTACTGAATGTTGCCTTTGCTAAAATCTCACATATAATAGTTCCAGAAGGCTTTAAAATCACTGCTTAAGCTTCACTGCCGTTTCCATTGCCAGGAGGCTCCAATGACTTAATTAGGTAAATCCACCCTTAGTTAATCTAGAAATAGGACTTGTATAAACAGCAGAAATTTAGGATTGTGATTAATATAGCAAATGTAATTCTGCCATGTAATTTAAATTATACATAAGTCATATCATAAATCTGTAAATGCTTCCGAAGTCTGTAGGCTTCTTGCCAGCATTAATTTTGGTAGAAAGTATGAAATATTTCTCTGGTGTTTGATTGCTTTTCAAACTCCAGGTCCGATACACTCTTCAAAAATCTGTCCCAGTCTGCCTTCTTGTAATATTCAATAGAGCTTAAAAATAAAAATTTATGCCTATGTATAGATTACTTAGATGAAATACTTTACAGAAAAACATAAGCTATTTCAATGTTTATAGCTTTTTGCTAAAACAAACTAAGGCAACGGTTGTATTCAACTACCTTGACACTGACTTATGAAAATATATTAAATTTTAAATATTAAAAATACAAACTTTGATTAATTTTTCATTACATAATGCATACAAATGTGCAGTGGAAAATAGTCCCATGAAGCAGACCTCCCATGTAAATCACTCAGAGAAAAAATTATTTCCAATTTCATAAAAGTGTAAATCTAAGGATCTAAACCAAAAAGTCACAGAAAAGTTGTTAAATCACAAACACGGCTTAATAAACCGTACTAATACTACGTTAGACAGCTGATGCAGAACAGACTCGTACTCGTGCCCTTGTACTCAGCATGATCATGACAGAAGTTTGTGCCACCTCAGAGTCATGGGATACGGCAACAAACTATTGTACAGATATGGTCCTAATATGCAACCATGATGTGATTACCCATTGTTAGGAATTTAAACTCCCGATCTAGAGTTTAAACTGATGGAAGGTGACTAATCCCAGAGATGCCGGGGAGAGGCAGATCATAGAAACATGGAATCATAGCATGGTTTGAGTTGGAAGGGACCTTTGAAGATCAAAGAAGATAGAATCTCCTGTTACCTCTGGCCAGCAGTGATAAGCCAATATTGCCTGAGTTATTTTCAGATTTGGGGATAAAAAATGACGTTGCAGTGACTGTGTTTGACTGTGCTCATATATTATGGGTTTAGGTTTTAAGATATCAGCTGGATTTCGCTTCTTCAGAACTGTAAGATACAACTGAAGTTTCTCACAAGCACAAACTGACTGCTTTTAAATTCTAGTTTTAATGAAGTAACTGCAAAAAAAAAAGGAAGAACTGAAGCAGTCTGAGTAAATGAAACCCAGCGACATCGGGATTGTGTGTGAAATTGTTTCATTCCTTTAGCATGTGATTGGCAGTCAGCATCTAGACTCACTATCTGACACATACCTGAGGCAGTCCTCCACTCATCCAGATCGGTGGCTGTGGAGCCTGTGTGGGGCCACCACAGCATCTGCTAGGGGTGCGTGTGCATACGCGTGCACGCACACACACACACATACACACACGTTTCCAGAAGACACAGTGGGTGAGCACGTGCAGACCTGGGAACAGGGACACAGATCTGAGTTCTGCGTTATGGATGAAGTCCACATTCCAGGGAACGTACAGAATAGAGAAGGTAACATGGATCTAAATTAAACTGGGACCACCAGTTGATTCATTTTCCTTAGCCTTAATATTCACCCATTTAATGTGGGTTGATAGCGTAAAATTCAGACTGGTGTCATCAGGAAGGGTGAGCCAATATAGAGGAACAAAACTCAGTAGGTACCAACTCTGATCCTGCAGTGCTCCCAGTGCCTCCAGATGAAGCTGTTCTAGATAATGGTCAAAAGAAGCAATGTGATCACTAGCTTGTTGCTGAGCTTGTGCTTTTTCTTTTCTTCTCATGATTTTTAATTAATATTTCTATCCCTGCTACTTATTGTGAAAATTATACCAAAATTCTGAAGAAACGAAGCCTTATCTTTTTGGAAAATAAAAAACATTAGTCCTGCACAGCTGACCCAACGAGGTGATTACTCAGCTAATACAGTACCTTCCTGCCATCTTGTGGCACTGCAGGGTTTGCAACTTTCTGTTATATTGCATAATTTTTATTTCAAACGAAGTTACTGGTTTTTAAGTTTCAGATGCCATCTAGTTGAACAACACACATACACACTGAGTGAAATCTTGGTCCAAGTGATAGCAGTGTCAAAATTCTTGTTAATTAAAAAACTTCCAGACTGCACTAATTGTACTAAATTCAATATCTTTTGTCAAAAATGAAAATAAATTCAAACTACAGAATGTAAAAATGGGGTTCAGTTTTAAAGAATAAATTACCATTATACTGAAATAATCTGAAATTATTTCTGAAATAATACCTTGCATTTTTACTATATTCATCTATATTTTTCATTTGGGATACTTTGGTGTTTTTAAATAGCTACCTCCATTTTCAAGTCTGCCTGAAGAAAAAAGAAGCTGCATCTTTTATGTGACTTCAGGCAAGATCCTTGAAGTGCTTGTTCAAAGTTTACTTGTTTTTCAAAAATAAAGGAACATATGAGAATGCTACTGTCAGATTTCCTGCTCCTGCTTTCAGGCTGGAATCACCGACTCGGTCTTTGAGCATGGATGCACCACGAGGAATTAATATCAAAGCGCAAGCTGGGAATATTGAAGCTCTTTCCCAGATGGATATCAAACTACACAGCAGTGATGGTGTGGTGAGTACAAGCCCTTCTGTTTCCATAACTATGGTTGATCTTGCTGTCGGAATATAACTAATAACTTCAAGTCTTTTTTCAAGTTCTGTTAATTTAATTCCTCAGATTTTAGGAGCCAGGATATTAAGGATGCCAATAATAAGACTTTTATTTATGGATCAGCTTAAATAATACTACCAATTGACATAATGTTGTTTTAGCTTAGAGAAATACTTTCTAAAAAAAACTCTGATAGCACTCAGCTCTCTACTAGCACAGTGATCCCCAGGCACCCCAGCAGGGTCCTTGGCCCACAGGTAGACATTCAGCCCAGAGCTGCTAAATTAAGGAGTGAAGCTCTGCAGACATCATTAAGAGCTGCCCCGTCAGTAACAGCATGCAACATGCAGCAGCCTATTTATCCCCTCTGCAAGGCTGTACAGTGCCAGTTCTTCCACAGAGGAACTCCAGACCAATGTGTATGTCCATCCTTAATCAGCTGGCACGGCTGCAAGGCTTCAGGACTCAGGCCAGGACAGACCTGGGTGCAGCAACAGCAGCAGCGCCCATGCCCTGCTATTAAGTGTGTGGGCTGTTTAGAATCATAGAATCCTGGAAGGGTCTGGGTTGGAAGGCACCTATAGATCATCTAGTTCCAACCCCCTCTGCCATGGGCAGAGACACCCTCCACTACACCAGGTTGCCCAAAGCCCCATCCAACCTGGCCTTGAACACTTCCAGGGAGGGGGCATCCACAGCTTCTCTGGGCAACCTGTTCCAGTGTCTCACCACCCTCACAGGGAAAAATTTCTTCCTAACATCTAATCTAAATCTACCCTCCCTCGTCTTAAAGCCATTAACTCTTGTCCTGTCACTCCATGCCCTTGTAAACAGTCCCTCTCCAGCTTTCTTGTAGCGCTCTTTTAGGTACTGGAAGGGTGCTATAAGGTGTCCCCGGAGCCTTCTCTTCTCCAGGCTGAACAATCCCAAATCTCTCAGCCTGTCTTCACAGGAGAGGTGCTCCAGCCCTCTGATCAACTTCGTGGCCCTCCTTTGGACTTTCTCCAACAGCTCAATGTCTTGCTTAATGCTGAGGGCCCCAGAGCTGGATACAGTACTCCAGGTAGGGTCTCACGAGAGTAGAAGGGGAAGATCACCTCCCTTGACCTGCTGGTCACACTTCTTTTAATGCAGCCCAAGATATGGTTGGCGTTCTGGGCTGCTAGCGCAAAGCACCTGTTCATGTTGAGCTCCTCATCCACCAACACCCTCAAGTCCTTCTCCTCAGGGCTGCTCTCAATCCCTTCTCTGCTCAGCCTGTAGTTGTGTTTGGGATTGCCCCAACCCATATGCAGGAGCTTCCACTTGGCCTTGTTGAACTTCATGAGGACTCTGCTAAGGAAGAGGATGGGCACCAGCTTATCCCTCTCCCATGTTCCAGTGTCTGCCAAGAGCTTAGGCCTCAGAGCAGCTTTGTATGTAACAGATCTGGGTAGGTGACTATTACGAAACCACTGCCTAGACAAAGTCATTTTATGGCACACTATTGCATTATTATCTCTAATGAGTCCATTTTTCCTGCTTTTTCCCAAGCAGCTTTTGCTCGATGCTGAAACCGTGCGGCTGCCCAAATTGCCTGAGGGTACAAGGGGTTCATCTGGTATTTCTCAGGGGCTCTACGAAATCTGCGTGTGTCCGGACGGAAAGCTCTACTTGTCAGTGGCCGGCGTGGGCTCCACTTGCCAAGAATACAGCCGTGTCTGCCAGTGAGGCACCAGAAAAGGCCGCACATCCCCTCGCTAGTCTGAGTTTTATATTTTGCTAAAGAGAGTTACTAAAAGCAGAACTTTCAGAATTTTAAAAACAAAGTACTTCAGTTTAGGAAACAAATCTGTATCTACAATTCTGGACTACAGGGTGAAAGGGGAAGAAGAGCACAAATGACATTTCAACTTCAGAAGAATGACTCGAATCAAATCATATGTTCTGTCAGTAATACTTTGAAAACAGCCTTACAGAGAGCTTAAGAAAAATAAAAGGAATGTTTCCTTGCTGAACATTGCATTCAGTCAGATGATTATGTCATTGTTAATATTTTTGAGCTCCGTGTTTTTTTTCTCTCACTACATGGAAACACTTACTGCATTAGTGGGTGAAATTAAATCGAGGGAACTACTTGAACTATTTGCTAAGACAAAGCATTATTTCGGGAATTCAGAAAGTGCCAGCAAATGGTCTATGCAATTTTGTTCTTGCAATAACACAAGATATGAAAAACGTGGTATTTGTATAATATCTGTGTAAAAGGTGTTAATTTGCTAATAGCTTTCTATTTTAATTTGGCAACATATATGCTGATTTGCTTATTACTGAGATTCATATAAAAATATCTAATACAAAACCTCCAGGAGTCATTTACACCTCCCTGTGTCTCAAATCTGTTTACTATACAACAAAGAAATATGTTAGTATATTTTATAATAGCAATAGTTTGTTGTACTGCCTGTACCATTGTACTCATTTACACCCTTTTATATTTTAGGACATGCTAATTCAACAAGGCAATTTGCTCTGCCAGCTGGACTAGTAAAAAGGAAAAAAATCCTTAATGTGGCCCCAGATTGTCTGACACAAGGAACTGTTTGGGTGGTGGGTAAAAAAAAAAATACTTTTTTGCAGCCCACAGGATTCAATTAAAAGGACTATTTCATTTCCATCTGCAGCTGTTGACTGACTTTTCTGATCCTGTCAGAGTGGGACTTCATCACAAATGGAGAGAGTAAAACTGTTCTTTATTATTTTTTTACATATTTGGATACAAAGTAAATGCTCACCAGAGTCGACAAACCATTAATTGACCTTGTAGAGAAACACAACTGCAGACCCATTCCCCTGTACAGTGTTGCACTGAACACAAATAAATTGTTTGCACACTTCTGGGTAGCAGGATTTGTATTTAATAGTCTGTTGTTTAAACCTCATGGGTTTTTTTACTCCTTCGATGCTGTTTTGTATATACTTGATGATATTATTACCCAGGTTGGAGCTGCTATCACATAGTGCCTTGGTGTCTATTTAGAGAAAGATTTTACCCATGATCATTATTAAACCCCAGAATGTCCATCCTTCAGAGAAAAGAATCGTCATCCTTAAGGCAGGAGAATCAGAACAAAAGAATGACTAAGACTATGCCGTTTTTTAAACTTGCTACTTCAGCTCTGGTGGACAAGCAACCCTGGGTAGGCCCTTCCTCAAGGGCTGCCTTTGTAATTTATCCAATGAGTCTAATGTACAATACTGAAATTTCCCTTCATTAGCAGGGTGGAGCCCTCAGCAATTCATGCAAATTAGAAGAGCTTCAAGAGGAAAAGTAGGAGACATGCTTAAGCTGAGCTTTTGGGTCCCTTCAGGCAAAGGAGGAAAGTGAATCAAGGACTCCCATGTTATTTGGAGAGCGCTCTGATAAGTAACGTATTGCCTCAAGGAGAAGTAGAAAGCCACACACCTTCCATTTCTGAAATTCCCTTTTCCTGGGCTTAGACATCTACTTTCAGGAGTGAGTCCAGGGCCGTTGGCCCTAAAGAAAGGAATATATCTCTTTACAACTGTGTCTCAATTGTATCTCTCTCTACAACTCAGCCAAGACAGGCTTAAACAGAAACCTGTCTTCAGCATTCCTTTAAAGTCAGTTTAGGTGGTTCCAGCTCCATGTGCACGTTTTTACAATCCAGATTATGAGCAGTCTTGGCTTATTCATTGGATAGAAAGTCTGTGTATTAAGATAAAGGACAGAAAATTCCACTGCATGTGCCAGATACCTAAAAACTGCTGCTACAAGTAAGGTAGACCTGGAGGTCTGTAGCAGCTACAGTCTTTTATAAATGTAGTACAACAGCAAAACCAGGACTTCAGTCCTTAGAGGATTCAGCCACTATCTAGTTTCAAAGGCATTTAAATTGTCATCATACCTATGTTTCTGACATCAAGGCCCACTTCCATGTGGTACCAAACTACTCATTCACCTAATCTTATCCCTAGATGCTAGCCAGATACTGTAAATAAGTACGTTAGTTACAATCTGCCTATTATGCTGGCAATGGAAGTGTAACATTTTAAGTTACGCCTTTTAAGTTTTTGTTTTGGAGGCACATTTTCAAATGTGATTTGCCAGTTAATACAGAGTAAGGGATTGAATTCAGACCTTCCATGTGTTGGTGTACTGCACACCAGGTTAATGATCCCACTTTTGGGACAACAACAAGAGTAACCTAACTCCTACTAAACTACTGCGTATTTGGAAGCCCCTTCTGTTGCGGCTTCTTGCATTGAAATTGCTCTGTTTTAGTTAACATTTTTACAAAGTTACACAGGACAATCAGGGTGCAGTTCCCTGGCTGGTGACACAGCTGAGCATTATGGCACCTCAGTTAGACATTACAATAGCTACTGCCTTCCTTGTGGAGATCATCTTTTTGGACTTGCCTCAGTTCACAGGTGGATTCTGAGCAGTACAGAAAACTAAACAGGTCTGCTGTATCCTCAGCTCTGCCAGGATCCGAATCACCAACAGGCCCCTCTTCATTGTCTAAACTTAATTCTTCTTTTCATTATGCTACAGACTTGACATTGAAAATACAGTTGCGTTATGTGAGTTGTGCAGGCTTTATAAAGCACGGATGGCAATTTCTTCTCACTGAAGAACATTTTTGGGATTTTTTCTTTTAGTTGTAGTTAGTGGAGAAACAAAGTTTATGCTAAAATTACCACAGTGTAATCAGCTGATGCTATAATCTGAATTGTTGTTAATCTCAATATAGTTCACACACCACTAAATTATCATTTCCAATACCTCCATATGGATGTCTTTCCATCTCTCTTTACTATTTCAAAATTATTGTTTCTACTTGAATCAAACTTCAGGAAATAGTTACAGATTAACAGAAAATTATGGCACAGGAAAGTGAGAGTACGCACTTCTCCAGTTTATTTTCAAAAGTGTTATCCAAATGGAGGAAAAAAAACCCAAAAATCACTGCCCAGCACAGTGAACTGTATTGTTTGCATATTTTTTCCCTCAGAAAGACTTACTTACAGCAGTTCTTGTAACTGGTTAGGATTGTTACACAGTGGAAAAGTAAAATTATCAAAATGTCAGTAACACATTGCCCTAACACAACCCTCTTTGTTTCCATTTCAGTCCTTTAACACTGACATGTCTGTCTTTATATAGCTTTATGCAAAAGCAAATTGCAAGAATTAACTGAAAACTGAGTTCTTGAATAAACTTTATACATTTTGAAAAGTCTGCTTCTCCTTTTGTGTTCAAATGAAACACAGCTTAAATGAATGTTTTCATTTTAAAAGAAATTATCTTCCCAACACTCTAAGAATGTGAAATGTACAATATTTAAAAATATGAACAAAAATCTCGGCCCCCAACTAAAAAATTATTTTCCAGAATTTAGAAAATGCTTTACAATTAGGTTTCATTGGACATCTAGAATTCTTTTGCCTTCATCTGTAGTAGGTGAAAGTAAGCAAAAAATTATGCCAGTGCTACTGAATTAATCATCCAGAAAGCAAATCAAAGATAAACAATTTTGATGAAAAGCTCATTGACAAATACCACCATATGACAAAAATGTGTGTCCTCTTCAAATGAAAACATCTACTTTGGCTGTCAAGGTTTATTATTTTTGAACGATTACTTCTGTCTGTGTTCCACAATACCAATCCAGCCATCCTCAAGGTATTCAGATCCAGCAATAGGAAATCTTGAAGTTGGTACTACCATCCTTTAATTGGAGCAATTACAATAGATTTCATTAAAGCCTCACTTAAAGCAACCCAAGTACCAAGTGAATGCAACCCTTACACTAATAGTTCTTAAATCCTAGTTTTCAAATCACCATAGTAACTTTGTTGTGATGATTATTTGAGTACAAATATTGCAAAGCTGCATTTGTTTATACAACAAATAATTTATTTTTCTTTTGATAACTGGCTACACAAAAATCTGTTTCCAAAAAAAAAAAAGTCTTTCGGTCTTTTTCTTGTCACTAATTGCTGAGTCAAGTGACCAGTGCCTTTAAGACCTTGTGCTATTGCCGTTTTTTTAGACTAAAACCCTTAAGGATTCCGCAAGACGATAAATAGCAACAAACCTGCCAAGGCTTGCTACAACTGCAGTTCCCTAGACTTAAGCTACTAAATGTACAGTTAAATCAGTTTCCTGTACCACTGATCTTTGCTAAACCTCACAGCTATAATCCTGGGAGACCATACTGAAGCTGCTTTTCCTAGACCCATTACTGGTACCAGTGGAAGATACCTAGGACATATACCTGGCTGAAAAGACCTCTTCTCTCAGGTGAACATGTGTAATGTGCAGAATTACTTGTAACATGTCTTTTTGTGGAACCTACATGCTAACATTTACTTCTACAGACCCTTACTAAGGAATCATTACATACTAACTGCTCTGAGCTTCCATGCCCAACTTAGGAACAAATATGTTAGTCTGCATTTACCAAGGCTCCCAGCTGAGCCAAAAGGATGACTTAAGCATTTTTAAAATTTATTTATTTTTAAACAGGGATTAAATTGAACTTATGAAATCAGTTTCTATCACAATATGGTTTCCTGGTCTCATAGGGCCTCTTTATTTAGGCTACCTGTTACAGAGTGTTAAGCACATCAGAAAAGAAAATAAGAGGCTTCCAATTGAGACACCACTCTTGCCTGTCTCTCTGCATCCATATGTGCATTTTATTGCAACTGATTGATGGTATCAACCCAGGAATAATATAATAAATGAATTTTTCTGTGTCATTCAGGTTTTCTTGCTCACATTGGTTCAATATTTAAAATTACTTCAGGCCATTGGCTTCCTAAGAACTCAGACCATTTTCTTTCTTACAGTGTCAACAATATATACAAAATAAAAATATAACAAAATAGTTTAGTAGTTCTGCACAGACATTTTTAATGGTTCATAATAATACTGGGAAGGCAACGTAAGTTGCTTACAAAACACAGTTATGTGCTTAAAAAATTTCCTTCCTCAAGATCTCACCTAAAAATGGGAAACTGTTCATGTTGCTCCTCTGTTACTTGTTTTCATGCTACTATGCTACCTTGTTTTAGCTCCATTTAAACTGAAAAACACAACAAGAACTATTTCCTTTTGTTAGTATTTTGCTTACCCTGAATACTATTCATCTGACAATGCACAAAGTAAGAGCCACAAAGGAATCTATTTAAAAACATAGGGAATTAACTAAACTGATTTATTTCATGGCACACCAGGATTGTTGTTTTACTTACATGCTATTTATTGCAAAAAATCAGCAAACTGTACAATTTGAGAAAACTGCAAACATTTGTCATTGCAAGAAAAAAACATTTTTCCTTTTTAATAATATTTTAATTATTCAGAATGAATTGAAAAGAGATTGTGTATTTACCTATATAAAGTAATAGGTAAATTTAGTCTTCTATATAAAACCAAAACACATTAGACTGAAATACATGTTTGCATTTTTCTTTATTAAAATTATGGCACTTAATATTTAATAGCAGAAATAATAATACAGCTTCACAATCAGAAGCAGTATCATTTTCCAAACATCACATTTCTTCTCACTACAATTTGCAAGATTTTTCAGACGAGAACAAGCCCTTTATAATTTGCACAAAACTGAAGAAGCCTTCAGCATGATTTTTTATTTTTAGATTACAAAACTAATCGCAGCTGTATCAGCCCTGTAAGCTCACTGTTGTTTATTTTCCTTTGTATTCTGTAAGTTAAATTACAGTTTCACTGTGCTGTCACTAAATAATTGTAATAGCATGTCACTGGAAAATGTTTTAACATTTACGTTAAATGTCGCTGATCCAGCAAAGAAAAATCCTTCCATGTAGCATTATCCTTTCATTTTTTTTTTATTTTTTGTAATTTTTTTACAAATAGCTAACGTTGAACATATTACATGACATTACCAAAAGTATTACAAATTATAAAAGAAAGAGTGTGAACTAAAAATCAGACTTCTCTAGGGCTGTAGTGAACAACAAAATAAAAAGAGCATTACATTGCAGCACCTTTAAACATGTAACAAAAAACAGTGCTCAGTGTACACCAAAAATGGGTTATTGAATTGTACTATTATCAATTGTACTATTATCAATGTTTGTTTGTGGAAAAATATATATATATGTACACACACAAAGGCACGCAAGCAGGAAAAAAAAAGAAACTCAAGCATTTAGACATCTGAAAACTGAGGTTTGGTGTTGGGAAAAAGTTAATCATAAAACACCATATAATAATATTCACCAATCTTGTATCACCCACATGCATTTTTCATTAAACAAAAGATGCCAGGCTCTAGGAAAAAAAAAGTAAATTAAATAATTATTTTATAATAAAGTAAATGCAATCAATGCATGACATCAAGTTGCATGTTAAATCAAGTATCATTATTCAGCATTAAAATAACTGTACCAGTTCATAGGTACTAAACTATCCTTCAAATGTTCACAATGTGATGCTGCAGCAAATTTATAATCAGATCCAGCTGATAAGAGTATTACTATGAGTGATACGAATGTCCACAGAACACAAAAGAATACAGAAATGCTTTGGAGCAATACCTCCAAAGTTATTTTAATTTCCATCCCACCTCCCATTTCATAGTATGTCCAGTCTTAATATTAGTACATTGAAAACTGACATTACTGTTTTGGAAACATTATATTAAATGAAATAAAATCTAATAAGGAGCTCTAATTACAGGCTTCATCTAACAGAAAGCTAAGCTTTGGTTATATAAAGTGCCGTTCAATAATATGCCAATTAATATTGTACATACAGCTAATTTTTGCAGCTCATTTTCCTTGCAAATTTTAAAAAATATTCATGGTTTACAGTTTGCTTATACAGCAGGCTCAGTTACAAAAAAAAATCCTGTTTAAATAAATTTCAATTCTAAGTACTTCATTACCATCCACCTTTGTGCACTATGCTTCTAAATTGCTTGGCAACATGTAACCTCTTGGATGTTCAGTAATCTGCACAATCACATTTGTATCCTGTCATATGAAATACCTAAGCTCTTGACAAAACAGTTCCTTCACCTCTTCAAATGTCTTATACCTTTTGTTGTATAAAGTTTTCAAGTTTTATTATGATACAAGCAGTACATTCCATCACTCTCATAGCAACTTCTGAAGTAAACCTATCATTTGGAATCTGTGGAAAAGGAAGTAAGTCGGGATACCTGGTTTTTAAGCTATCTACTCCATAAGCTTCCAATGTCTGAACATCATTTGTAAGCCCTTCAAGTTGCTGACTATATTCCTCTATTTTTTGTGCAAGGGCTGCCGGTTTTACGTCTTTGTCTGATTTGCCCTTCACAGCATAGTCAGCTGCAATCAAGGCTAGCTTAGTAGAAAGGTAGCATTTAAAGCATACCCATTCGTTGGCGTTTTTATGAAGATCATTTCTTGCAGCTGAAAAGTTAGCTCGGGCCTGCCTAAGCCATCGACGTGCCTCTACAGGATTGCCAACAGACCTGAATGTAGGTGGGACAAAAAAGCGTTGCGAGTAAGATGGCCCTGTGGAAGATGGACACTTTTCTTTATACTGTTGCCTTTCAGATTTGTGGCTTGTTGCTTCTTGATTCCATGAAGTATAAAATCTCTGAAATGAAAATTTATCTGACTGGAATCGAGAAGCAGAGGATGAAAATGGTCTTCTTGAAGTTCTGTCCATATTTTGATCCATAAAGGCCTGTTTTTCTAGCCTGTTAATCTCATTCTGCAAATGTTTGAAAACTTCATTAGCTATATCAAGATTCTCTGCATTTTTATCTGGATGCCATTTAAGATACAGCCTCCTAATAATCTTTTTTCTTTCAGATTCTGGAAGCTTCCAAGCCTGTTCAATCACAGATGTCACTTCTCTTAATATTTCTGGCAACGAGTTTGACTTTATCTTTTTTGGAGAGTGATGTTTTGAGGGCATTGATTTGTGGCTCTCTCTGCCAGTGAAGAGAGGTGGAATCGTCCTCGGTCCATGTGCTGGAAATTCTGTAGGACTGGTTGGGGTAGAAGGAGTGCTATCCCTGCTTTGAGAACTTTCCTCTGGTCTTGAAAATTTGTACAAGTCAAGAGAGCTCACTATTTTATATTCACTATATCCAATATCAATCTGGTAAATCTTCCCTAGGAAACTGGGACTTTCATCATCTTCTCTTTCTACTTCTTGTACAATGATTGCATAGGTATAAGTTGGTTGATATGATCCGTATATATCACCACCTTCAGCATCAACAAGGTAACCAACATATTCACCAGGATAAAATACATTCATTGGATCCATAAGAAGCGTATAGTGAATTTCAGCTGGTATAGGAGTGCCAGGTGTTGGTAGTTCAAGTTTTGATGGCTCAGAAGAGTCATATTTCACTCCTAAGCTGTCAAGCTTCTCACCGATCCGGTAAATATCATTACAACCCAGCATGGCAATTAAATATGAGGTATCAGAAATCAGGTTGTCAGTTGCAGATTTTAAGGTCATTGCTAATGCTAACAGGAAATTTATGTCTTTGCTGTCAGAATGCTGTATGTAAAGCAGTATTACTGCATTTCCATATCTCTTTAGGAAAGCAAATGTTTCACTTTTGCTGTGGGGAATAGGAGCAAAACCTTTAACTCTTAATGTGGTTTGCAGCTTCTCAAAACAAGAAACTTTCAAACCTTCTCGCAAAGCTTTGCAAAGTCTTACTGCTTTTTCTTCATTAGCTAAAAAAGCATTGTCATTTTCATGCTTCATAATCCTAATGAGTCCTGTGATGAATTGTTCTGAAGACAATAGTAACTGTAACCTTCCCTGCAAAGAACATAATGCTCCAAACTGACAAATTTTGGGAGACTCTTCATCCAACTGTTCTTCAAGAATACTGCTAAGTAAGCGAGGCCTCAGTTTCTGAGGGAATAACATTATCAATTTAGTGTGAAAACCATGGTCTTTGCCTAGGTAACACTGGCTAAGATCAACAAGCATTTGCACACCAATGTTACCTTGGATTCTGCTTTTGTAGTGGGGTGCATCATCAAAAACTAAAATACTAGACTTGACCAACCTACCATCTTGACTGGGAAGGTAAAGGGCAAAATCCCTCATATTCTCAAGGTCATTCCTAACCTTGACAGAATCATTCTGAAGACTTTTGAACAGGCCAGAAACTACTCTTTTAACTGTGCGCATTTCATTAGGATCCAATTGCTTTCCTTCTGAGTTCTTGAATATGCGACCTAGAACTTCAACATACTGCTTTGTTGAAATAATATCTTCAGTACCCAAATGTTTAAATAACTGATGGAAAGTACCAAGTTCTAAAGGAAGTTTGTAAAGATAAGGTTTAAAATCAGATTCATACTCAAGGTTTATTACCACCTCTTCAGGCTTAAGGAGCTTCCAACCTTCTTCCACCATTACAAAAGAAACTCCTCGAAGCTGAAAGCGGAATTCTCTTTTTTCTGTACTAAGAAATTCATAAATGCTTCTTAGGACCTTGGCCCTAGTTTTCACCATGTCCTCATCCAAAGTTGTTATATTGCATATGTTCCTGCAGTTATTGATAACTTTGTCCAGAGGAGGGTCCAAATTAACATTCAGCATAGTTAAAACTTGCTCAAGTTGTTCTTGTGCACCAAGACTACTTCCCTCTTGCTCTTTGATGCTTAAAGGTGTTGCTTTTTCAGGAAGAATGGGACACGAAGTCCACAGCAACTGCAACACATCAGTCTGTTTGAATTTAGGATTCACCTGTGCCCCATTGAATCGTATAAGAGGAAGTGTCCCATTAACTTCTTGATATTGAGGATGAAATCTAACAAATTCTGCTGGAGCTCGTTCAGGGCACAGAAAAGGAATCAATGACAATTCTTTCAGAAAGTTTCCTGAAAAAAGGTCAGTTCTTTCTTGAAATATGTGATGAAGGAGGACATCAACAGTGTTCTGTAGTGTTTCTTTCGACCAGTTTTCTGTGTTTGCTCGCATGCTGACCTCCTTTGCAAACTGTAATAACTGTTGCTGTGAAATGATGAATTTCAATCCAATATGTCGTAGAAAAGTTACCCATGATGGAAGGAATGCAGCTTGATTTTTTGGTTTTGTAAGTTGTTCTAGTTTCTTAAAAAAATCTTGAGGTATAAAGAATTTTTCAGGAAGCATAACTTCAAAGACTTTTACAGTCCTGTCATAAAAATATTTTGCAGGTTTTAATCTATTGCTTGCATCATGAATGATCAAAATGCTTTCAAGCTTTTCAAACAGTTGTTCTTTCATTTCTGAGGTTTCTTCAATGCTACTTAGCCTATTCTTTAGGTAGATCAAGTGTTCTAATTTTGCATCATAAGATAGATTTTCAATTTTTGGCAAAAGATGTTTCAAGTACACTTCGAGATCATCCACAGAGACACAACCAAGCACGGTATACAAATCTTTCAAATGAACCTTCTCTTCAAGAAAAGCTGATGAAGTCGACTGTGTCCATCTGTCTACTTCTACTGAAGGGATGCTTTTCGTGAGGACATAACACATGCCGTATTTTGAAATGCTGATGTATCGGCCACTAATTGATTTGTAACATGGAAGAGACTTTAAAATTTTAATGTCATCCTGAGATGTCAAATGACATAAATTGCAATTGAAGTACATTAAGAGAGCCTCAAAGTCACTTTCTGCTAACTTTTCAGTCCTAAAAGTTGATGTCTGTACCATATATTGTATGGCTTTCAGAATGCTTGAAGGATTATCTATATTTGCTGTACATCCCGACAACAAAGGCACTAAAGCACTGTCTTTGGAGCAAATTTTGTTCAATGCCAGCTGTATACAGCCTGTTTTCATTAAAGCGTGAAAGACTTTATCACTCTGAGCATTTGGAAAAACAGCTATATGCATAATGCTGAGGGGCAGCAAAACATCACACTCTGGCACAACAAGATGATTAGCTGAGACAGTAAACCTTACACCTGGGAGCAAAGTCCAGTCCTTCAAAGTTTCAACAACATCATCAAATTTTGCTTGCATATCTTCTTGCTCTTCCTTAGTATTTATAGACTCACTAATAAAATGCCAGGCATTTTTAAGCCAAGATTCACTTGCGAAGTTTTCCTTCCATTTCATACAATTTCTAGTTTTATATTCTCTAGGCAACACAGATGATAACAATTCAGCAAAACTTCTGATATCAAAGACTTTCGCTACTTCACTGCTAAGTAAAATATTGTTGTATCTCAAATACAGTGTGTTCATAAAGAGATCCTTGCGAGATGGAATCAGTTCATGGTATGTTGTTAAGAACTTCGGTCGCTTTGAATCAAAAATTTGCAAAACATTGTCAAGGGTAATAAGGAGTGGCAATCCCTCAATTTGGATTTCATTTTCTTCTGCATCTTTAAAACAGTAGTCAACCAGGAGTTTGAGACTATGGAAGAGTTTCAAATTTGTCTGCTGAAGACGACAGGGTAACTTTCCAATGTGGCAATTAGAGTCTGGAAAAGAAAATGTCATCAAAAATAATCGGACATCAGCAGGTGTCACATAGGTGACAGGAATATCTGCATCTACCAAGCAGTGGAAAAGATTTGCAGTTTCATCACAGTTATATACCAAATTAAATCCAATTTCTAAGAGTAAATGCTTAAGTCTGTAAACATTTTCAGCCACTGTCTTCCGCGTTGTGATGTTGTATTCTGTATTTTTGAGATGCTGCAATTCATCTTGTAGTAAATTGTCAAAGAATGGCCTGCCTTTGTTCACAGCAGACATGTTAACCCATGTGATGATAACAGCAGAATGCAAATCAGAACCATCAATATTTGGAGCTCGCATAACAGGTAGAAGACGCTTCAAATCTTCATAAATGCAGCTGTAAACTGCTTTCACTAAACAATACCAATCTGGCTGAATATCAAGTCTATTAACTGGAAAAAAGGATAAAAATTTTTTTAAAGTGTCTTTCACAACATGAATAGGTGTGTTTTGCAGCACTGATACTGTAGGATCAGTGCCTGGAAAATACCGTTTCTTCAGCTGAATTAGCAGTTCAACATAGGCTGGTGCTATCAGTGCTGTCATTAGGCTACTGTTCCAGTCACTTCTTACTCCAACACCATTATCATCACGCCATAGATTTCTTCTTGCAGAATCCAGAGCAAAGTGTCCGTTCACATGAAAAGGTAATCCAGTTTCTAATGATAACGGTAAGAAACAGAATGCTCTATGAGGTTTTTTGTAATTATGAGTAATGCAAGCTGCTACCCCACCACGTGGAAAAAGAGTAATGTCCTCATTCTTGTGGGCTGAAACCACACTTTTGGACACCTTTTCCATGGCAGAAAAGCCCGATCTGTTACAAATTAACCAAGTTGTAAGATTTCCTTCAGAGTCTTCAGTATCCATTGTGTAAGTAATCTGTTGCACAGGTATTTCACTTAGCTGCTTCTTTTTAGTTACACTGTCAATTACAGATGCGTGGAATTGCTTTCGTTTCAGTCTGTCTCCATCAGTTATTTTGCCTTGTACAGAATACAATACATTCAGTGCACCTGTTGTTTTTTCTATCTCACAAATAGAAATTTTTTCCATATGGTTCAAAAACATTAAGAGTTCTGCTCCATCTGTACGCAGCTTATCTAAAAGATTTTGGACCATTCTATCTGAGCATGGAACTGAGGAAATTTCTGATACTTTTGCCATTTCTCCATTTCGAAGAGGAAACCTAAACATTGTGCAATTATCCAGTTTAAAATGATCTCCTAAGTAGAGGTCCAGTACATCTGAGAACTGTGTTCTGAAATCTGCATCTAAATCTCTAAACATGCGGCCAGGACTTGTTGATGTTGAACCTGGTGCATATCTAGCATGAGGATCAAAAATACAAAGTATATCATTGCCAGATATGAAAGAAGGGCAATCAGTAATGTGATAAACAGAATTGAAACCTATACCATATTGTCCAGTTTTACAGGGATTTCCTACTTTTGTACCTTTTCCAAGGTTTTGAATTCCTCGAATATCATCTTCTGTAAAAGGCTGATTATTGTAAACACACAGTGCTGGTCCTTGAAGTGGTGCCCATTTCTCATCAAATATTCTATCAGCTGGATGCTGTCTAGGATCAAACACAAAACAGATCTCCGTAGCTTTTGCATCATCTGCATTCTGAAGGAGCTCTTTCAGCATTTCTTTTTCTGAAGGGTAGGCATTTAGAATGCTTTTAATTCTACTTGTCAATTTTTCTTTCTGGCCAAATTCTGTTCCAAGGGTAGTAAAACAGATATTGGATGCGTATCTTTCTAAAGCTTTATGGCGTTTTGGTATTGCTCCAAGCTTTACTGCAACTTCTCTTGGAATATCACCATGACAATATTTAACAGTTGTGTCTTTAACTTTAATCCATGGACAGTCATTGTAACACAAAGATTTTGCAGACAGAAGTGCAAGACGAGTATCAGGTAACAAAATCTCGCCATACTTTTTCTCACAAAATTCCTGCTTCTTCTCTCTAATGAGGCCCCATATTCCTTCACTAATTATTCTCCTGCAAAGCTGAAAGTTGTCTTCTGTTAGTTGCTTGGTCCCTCTTTCCTGATTTATTGATTCCAGAACTACAGCAAAATCTTCAACTGCAAAAGCCTGTCTTACACCCACACTTTCAAATAGCTCACGGAAACTATTTTTGTATTTATTAGGCAACTGATAAAGATAGGGTGCTGCTTCGAAATTCAAATGAAAAGACACTTTTGTTGGATCAACGTACACATTCTCAACGAGAATAAAACTACAGTTTGTCAGTTGTTCAACTATCATAGCTTTTGTTGATTCATTCTGTAACATTGCTTCATGTAGGTATTTGTAACAAGCATTAGTGATATTTTCTTGATATAATGTGATTCCATCAAATGACTTTGCAACTTCTTCTAACTGATTTATGACCAAGTTAACAGCTGGTTTCTTCAGTAAACCCAAAAATTCTTTGACAGCTAATGACAAAGCACCACAACCTTTAAAGGAGTGGGAATTTTCATTGAGAATTGGTTGTATTAGGCAAACTATATCTTGATGATCAGCAGTGAAAAGATCAGTTGCTGAAAACATTGCTTCAGGCTGAAAATCACTGCCTTTCCAGTGCAGTGTGAAGCCTGCTGGTTTGCTAAGGAAAGGAAGGAAAGGGATGGTTTGACATTTTGCAGCAAATTCTTTAGCCCTAGGGTCCCTAGATTTTAGCTTTTCATCAATAAGGCTCAGTATAATACTGCTTCTGAGACAAGCTGCAGCATGATCAATCTTGTTAATTTCAGCTACTGACTCTGCACGTTCTATCAGATCTTCCCATAAAATATCGTCCTTAGCCATTCCCAACTGAACAAGTTTAACCAAAATAACTGGGTTAAGATAATCCTGAGTGGTACCATAAGGAAATCTTCCATCTTCAGCATCATATAACTTTGCAACTCTTCCTTCAGGATGGATCAGTGTTGATGGTGTTACTAATGGATGTCCATCCAAGGAACAGGGAATACATGGAGTAACACGAAGAATTCCTGAGAACTCCTCAACTTTTTCATTGAGAACATAACGCATCAAAGGATCACGCAGCTCTGCATCAATCTCCTGAACATTAGGGAAAAATACCTCAGAAAAGAACTGTTTTTCAGAGAAAGTGTTTTCCAATAATATGTATTTGCATCCTGCTTCTTCAAATCCTGTCTTTACCCAGGATGGGAGATCTACAGCACACAGATTTTTGGAACCAGTTTTTTTAAGGTACTTCAGAAAGATCTTAAAGGCTGATGGTCCAACATCTGGTCGTTTCAGTATAGAGTCATCTAAAAACCTTACATTCTTCATGGAAACCCATGAGAAACCATCAGAAAACACTTTGATCCCTTCTTTGCTTTTCATATGAGCTATGTCTTCATAAAACCCTTGACAAATAACAGAAAAATCATCATGAACTGAATCAGGATCTGGCCACACTGCACAGTAACTGTAGTCAACTAGTTCACCATTGATTGCCATGTCACGCAGAACACAAAGTGCTTCTATGTAGGCTTTTACAATAACATGCCTCATGAATACTGTATTCCATCTTCCTTTTGTATCTGTTTTCCAGATCTCCTTCCGATTGGAAGTAACTGCAAAACAGCCGTTTATATGAAGAGGTAAGCCTGTTTTTATTCGTAGAGGTAAATAACAGAATACTTCACCTATGTTGTTGCAATTAGGTTTCACAATCCACTTTTGATCCTGGGTTTCAGACAGCAACACTCCTACTCCACCACAGGGAACAAGACCTAGCCTTCGTCCACTTTCATGCAATGAAAATTTTAAAGCATCCCCAGTGTCCATGCAAGAACATATAAGCCATGTTGTTGAATCTACTGTTTTCTGTGGCAATTCATCAGCTGATCTTTTTATCTGTCCTGATTTAGCCATTTCAAAGAAAGAAGCTGGATCATCTTCCGTACCTCTGAAAAGTGGAGACTGTAAATCAGCAATCCGCCTAAATACATGGTGAAATTCTTCTACTACTATCTGTAAGATACAAGAGGACTTTGGTGTTTCGGTGGGAAGCTTTTTATTACTGCTGCTGCAGACCTTCATGAGCTTAGCCGCTTCCTTTAAAACACTTACATTTGGCACAGTCAAGGCTTTGGAAGAACACAGATTTTTTTTGATAGTGACAACATCTTGTGCCACCCCAGGATCATCTGCCTCAATTTTCAAGTATTTCAAAACCATTGAATTTACACTCTGAGCAAATATTATCAGTCTATGACCACAAATGCTAAATTCATCCACAAGAGAGTAAATGTCTGCTGTATTGTAACATGCACTGCTGACTTCACTCACTTTAGCTTCCTGCTGAGTTCTAAAGGACAGCCTGAAAAGCGTTCCTTTGTAGCTGTAAGGAGATTCTACAGTCAGTGGCAGCTGGCAACCAAAAACTCCTATAAATGGCTTAAACTGATTGGGAAATTTTCGCAGCCTCTTCTGTTGTTTACTCCAGTTGATTTTGATCCCAGGGTTAGATTTATCTCTAATATGCTTACTGATATGGTTAACATTTGGATCAAACATAATCATGAACTCCCGGCTCAAAATAATAGGAACATCAGTGATATGATAGACAGAATTGAACCCCAGTCCAAATTTCCCTACTTTGTCAACTTCACTCCTTTTTAAAGACTCTCCTAATCGAGTTATATTTAGAAAATCGGAGTCGGAAAATTCAGAATTATTGAATGACCACAACGCTGGACCATGACATGCTGCCATTCCTGGATCCAGAAGATTTTCTCTTATATCCATATTTCTTCTCATGTCAATCAGGAAATTACATTCCGTTGCATTGGCATCATCAGCATTTTGAAGAAGCTCTTTAAAGATATCTGAAATGGAAGGGTATTCTTCCAAAATGTTTTTAATTCTTACAGTCAGAGGCTCTCTCTGCCCAGATTGCTCAAATCCCATATTTTCTGGATTAATCAATCTTGTGCTAAGGCATGGGACATTTAACCACTCAGCGGTTTTCATTGGTATGTCTTCATGCACCAAAATTATTGGTTCAACAGAATCTTCAAGCAAATCGTTTAAGTCATCAACTTTGATATCACAATAACAGCACTCATGAATTGGCCTCATTGCAAGTTTATAAGGAAGTTTGCCACTGTATAGTGGCATGGGTGTGTGCAGACTTGCAGGAATCTGATTACTGTACAGCCATCTTATGATGCTCAACATAATGTGAAGATTTTGTTTACTCTCTTGTTCCGAGAGAGACTGCTCACTTTTTAGATATATTTTCTGAATGACCATAGAAACATGGTCTGGTGTTAACTGCTCAATTGAACCACAACATTTAAACAACTGGTGAAACTTTGCCATCGTTTTTGGCACATAATGTAGATAAGGTTGGAGATCAAGATCAGGTACTGACTTTATCACTGCTTGTGTGAGGGAACAAAATGTTTTACCTGTCCAAACCCAGGGAAATTTCAGGGCTTTAAAAGCTTCTTTGCCTTCTTCTAGATGATCATGCATAAATCCATAAATCTCAAGCAAGATATGCTGAAATTGATAATAGTCCTCATCACTGAAGGTTTTAGAACTGTGCCAATCAACCACCACCTTGAAATGTTTTAAGACTGCTTTTATGCTGGGCTTGGTGGGGATGCCAAGTGCTTTTTCTATATCCAACAGCACATTTTCCACAAGAGGAACTGAGGAACCAACTAAAATCGCGTGGGATATATCACACATTTCTGGTGGTGAACACAGATTACAATGATCTCCTTTCCAAACTAAGGATCCTGGATAATTTGGAGGTCTTTCCTTACATGCAGGAATCCATTTTATTTTTTTCAGTGCAGCTTTTGTTTCAGATGAGTGAAGCAGTGTATGGTTTTTGTTCAAAATCATCAAGAGAGTTCTAGCTTTTCTTAACAGTAAATCATGACTGGTATTAGAATTAGCATGCAAACTTTCAATTTTGTTTGCTACTCTCATAATATCACTTTCTTCAAGATTGGCCTCATTTTTTAAGCCTATTTGTCTCAGAGAATGAAGAATATCTGAAGATGTAAGTATAACAGGGGGAAAGCAAATTTCCTCTTCAGCATAGAACAAATTTTGCAGAAGTTCTACCTCAGGATCAAAGAGTTCATTTGCTGACATTATCTTTTCCTGTGAAATCTTAATAAACTTTAGTGATGTCAGCCAATCTATCACATCTGTGTTCTCATTTTTCAGAAAAGTCAGATTTTCAAGAACCCATTGCATTATCTGTGTTGTTTCATCGTATGAATAAAAGCCACTTCTTATGTCTTGTAAAACAAACTTCAAGCAATCTGTGCTCTTTAGCTGTTCTATTTTCAGCAGGTTAGCTAAGCGAATAGTAGCTTCATCGCTGCTGTCAATTATTGGAACAGAAAATCTTAGACCAGGAGGAATTTTTGCAGTGTGGTGTAATACCTTACTACTTTTTAGCCCAGTAAAAACAGGGACATTTTCATCAGATGATTTTTCAATTTTTTTAAATATTAGCAATTCTTGAATAATTCTTCTCTCTTTTTCACTTGCATCAGTTAAACTAGCTAAGAATGCCCTAAGAGCATCTTTATGTGTTGATGGGAATGATGCAACCTGACTGCATAGTTTCTGTAAGGACATTTTTTCCATTATTTGTAAAACAGCACTTGGTAATGGTGGATGTACGTATTTTTTTATAAGTGGATGTTGGATAGAAATATCCAGCTTCTTAAGTACAACTCCACCAACTTTCTGAATGATATCAGCTAAATATTCTGGGAGCTGAGCCTCAGATTCATCTTCCAGAATGATAGGTGATGGATTCCTGAATCTAACCAGTTCCACTGATGTTTGGTTTTCCTCCAGCAGTGTCTTGGGGATAAGTGGCATGTCATCAAACACACTCAGGTCATCAGAAAAATGTATATATAGGTTCTTCCAGACCATCTTAAGCCAGGAAACTGATGGGTGATTTTTCTCTTCCAAACCTGGATACCACTGTACCACCATGTCTCTGCCAGGCCACACGCTATTCATAACTTCTTTAATGAGTCGGGCAAATCTTTCTGGGTTCAGAAGCTGCAGCTGAGTGCATGGCCTTCCTGAAATTATAGCAAAAGGGCAAAGCCATGAAAATCACAGAGCAAAGTTACATAACAAAGTGCTTTTGGTTGTTTGGGGGGAGAGAAAAAAAGAAAAAAAAAATCTAGTCTAATGTGCCTTGCCTTTTCTTTTTGTGGAAAATATTTGTTAAAAAGAACTGCAGATACCAGCTCCTCTTGCTTTTAGAAGTTAATCAAAAGCAAATACATTCCATATTAGTATAAAAACAAATTGAAAATTATCAATAAGTTACAGAATTTGTTAGTTTGACACAAGAGTTCTCAGGCGTACATAGCAACTATGGACTTACAATCAAAGTAGAAGCTTCAAATGTATTTTTTTGTTAGGTTGACTCATTACACTACTTAACTAGCACTAAATAAGAATTTAATCCATTATTTATTCATCTATAATTGCAAAGATTCAAATAGATTTGAAAGATTATTTATTAGATATAGCGAAGAACAGCTCAGATGCAGATGATCTTAGACGAAAACTGACAAGCAACAAACCTCAGTTGTGCATGGAGTACTGACACTAAGTTTAGATGTATATGCTTTTATTTTTACTAACAAAGTCCTCACTAAAAGAAATGTACGTTAACAATCATGTCTTAATTATCATTAAGACACCTTATACTTAAAAACTACAGAATGTCTGGGAGTAAGAAAATAGTACAGAATATAAAAATACCAATACCTCCCAATGACATCAAAAACAAAGACAGAAATGGAAGTAAGATATCTATTTGAATTTCAGATCTTTCTTCCACCTAGATAGCACTGTCATTTCCTTAAAAGCAACAGTCCAATTAAAGGTATTATCTACTGTCCCTGCTCTGCTGCAAACTGGTAGTAAGACATCCTTTGGAAAAAAAATGTTTGCATTTCACTTCACTCCTACAAAGCTACACATTCTGTTAGTTCTATTGAACAGAAAACACAGATAAACACAGTAGCCTTGTGAAAGTGACAAACACTTGCAGCAGTGGGCCAGCAAGATATGAATCTACTTAAAAGCTAAGCTTAAATCCTATTAATTGAGCACAGAAGTTTAGAAATACTGTTTCAAAATCTATACATCTGATCTTAAAATACTGGAAATCTTCCTACAGGATAGGAAATTATTAAAAATATGTATTAAAAAACAATGAAAATATTGATCATTTCTGTGTAACATAACTACAGTATTTTCTTCATCAATATGCATTTTCACCTCAACTGTATTTAGAACTCTTCATAATTACCTCTGGTAGCTATATTTTGGCAGCTCTATTTGCCAAGTGTTGTTTACAAAAAGCTGTGGTAATGAGAATAGCTTATCACCAAATTCACACAAATATCAAGCTTCAATCCAAACCAGGACATCTTCAGTTAATAACCATACCTGAAAATCCCCAGAGAAGCTGCTGGGCTAGAATATAATCAAATCCATTTTTAGAAAACATCTTGTGAGTTACACATTAACACACTAAATACAGAAACAGTTATTAACTACAAAAATACAGTACACATTTTAGAAAAGAAAAAATATGATCTGGTTGTCTTTGTACAACACAATAAAAATAATTGCATCCCATCTTCTCAAAGAAATAATAGAAGAAAGTTTCCATTTCTGCAACTGTAAGGAATCTCTCTGATATAATTTCTACAGTTATGTAAGTAAAATTCTTGACAGGTAAAGTTTCAAAACCTGCCAAAAGCCCTTCTAATTATTTATATAACGTACAACTTCGATGGGACAGCAGCTGTACTTCACAATTATGCAAAATCTTAGAATGAAGAATAATTTAGGAGGAAGTAGAATGAAAAGTAGGCCACTACAATCTTGCAAAGGATTATCTAAAAGACCTTTGGCATTTCTAGAAGATTTAGAAGAATTATACTTGTCATACTCATTTACAAAATTACATTCTTGTAATAAATGAGAGGCATACTACCAACCAAGAACAAGTCCTTAGAAAAATATTGTTCAAAGAAATGGCCAGAGGAAGATGAGAGACAGAAGCAAGACCCTAAATGTGACTAAAAATCCTCCCAGGAACTAAAAAGACTAGATAGACTTTGTTGCAACTCAGAGACCAAGCTTGGAAATAAAGGAATGTCCTAGAAGAACTCAGCAAGGATTGCTCTATGAATATATAGAGTGGGGGGGGTTTGCATTTTAGTCACCTTTGCTTTTTCCTTTTAACATGTATTCAGGCATATAGTCTGTCAAACCAGTATTTTGGTTTGGTTGTTTTGCTCTGGTTTGGTTTTGGTTTTTTTTTTTAATTTAAGCATGGTTTTGGACTGCTTTGTGACATTCACTTAGAGGAAACTGTCTAGGACAATACATCTTAAAAGTCAATTTAAGGTATCCTCACAAGGAATTGGTATTTTTCAAAGCTAACATTCCTGTCTTCCATATAATTTTTCATCCATCTAATCTCACTGTGGCTGTCTTGATCCCTATATACTTCCATCCTTTTAAATTCCCAGCAATTACTACTAGAGTAAACAGTATTTGTATATAGTTCTGTCCCAGATTAAGAATATTCAGTTTGGATATACTCAATTTAAAGTAGTCACTACTTTCAACAGTTTATTGTCTGTATTAAAACAAAACAAAGTAAGTTAAAAACAGTACTGGGGGAAATTAACAGTAAAAAAAATTATCACAAGCATTTTTTACTGCAACAATAGACACAACACCCATCACATAATATGCCCACAAGGCTTTGACAATTCTGCTTTTTAGAACAAACTTTTCTTTATGGTAATTTCAGACTTGCTGTTCTTCATATTCAATGAAAGCCCCAGCACTGATTTATTTCATATCTTCTATAAAATGTATATTACTTTAAATATTCACATTGTTTACTCTGTGCAATAAGTCACTCGCAATTCTTTCAATCTTTTCATAGATGCTTTGCAATACTTTAAAAATTTATCATCTTAGCATCAGAATTACCTAATTTTTCTATTATTTTTGATAATGAAGTAATGATCAAACCACAGAGAAAAAGAGTCATTTCCAACTGAACAGGAATATAAACAGAGAACATATAAAGAACTGAAGGGGAAAATAAGTCAGAACACAAACTGAAGAAATAGAGTCTGTGACTGAATGACTGAAGACCACGATGATAAAGGGTATCAAGAAAAGCAACTCAACACAATGATTTATAGTATTCTATGTCTAGTTCTAATGTCTTCAGTCTAAAAAAGAATTCTGATAAATTGAGCAATTTAAAAGACAGAAAGGATCTTTTTCTGAAAAGCACATTTTCCAAACATCGAAGAGTAAAATAGCTCACCATATACTCATACTATCTAAAAATAAGCTGAAGAGTGACTTGTTTGCAAACTGTGTTTACACAAAGACTTCTGAGACTCAGATTTCAAATCTACCAGTCAAATGCATAATGAATCACAAGGGTGGAAAGGTAAATACAGACAAACTCTGAGTAGAAAAGAGGCAAAAAATGTAATTGTGAAGGCAGTTACACATAGAAGCATCTTATCTGCACATACAGCAAAATTCTTCACTAAGTCTTTTGATCAAGATTAGAAATATTTCAGTAGGTCCATATTGACATAACCATAAGCTATGAATTAAGACTCAGGGAACACTTCATGAAATTACATGGTCTACCATATGCTTGAGGCTAGATGCTTAAGCCAGTGTCATCTGGTTTTAAAAAAATGCACTGATGCGATCACTTGTGATTGTGAGATAAAAGGTGATCCACAATACCAAAACCATGACATAGCTTTTGCATATGCAGATACTAAAAAGGTAAAATAGAATGCAAACTGTCTTAAGTGGAGGAATACTATTTGCACAAAATTACTGAACCTCGTATACATACTTTACTAAATGAATATCTAGTCTTTTATTGTAAATTTTCATCCCTCTTCCCTTGCCTTTGCCTTTTTGTTCATTTATAATTTTAATTTGTGTCATTTCCAATTCAAACAACAGTCTATCAGATCTTACATATTTTTTTAGATGACCAACTTATATACGTGAACTCCATTTCAAAAGACACTGCTTTAAACTTGGGTTTAGAACTAGTCCGTTCAACCGTTAGCAATGAGAATACAAAAGACATATTACCTCGGCTTTTGGCAGCTTCTTTCAAAGCAGCTAAAACCTCAGGCTTCAAGTCATCAGAAAGTAACCTTCCTTCCAGGCCAGGAAAGAGTGATCTAAGCACACCATAAAACAAAACAAACATGAACACCAAAACACACTTTGGCAAAGCATCTGATTTATTTATGTTGCTGCACAGAAATTACCAACACAGTAATCATGGTAAGACAGTCACATGCAAAGCAATCACATAGGCAGAATTGGGCTTTCAGTGGGCATTATCTTATAAATGAGAAAATCATACATTTAGAAGCAGAAAGTAGTAATAAGCTAATTTTTTCAACTACTTTCCCTTTTCAAAGCAGGTCTAAGCAAGTTTTGTTTTGCTAGAAAACCTGAGATTAGAAAATTATTTTCATCTATTTGTATTCTAACAAAAAAGAAAAAAGGTAGAATAGCACCTACTGTTCTATGTCTCTCAAAGATTCTATCTGAAAGCACATAAAAAAATACAACATTTAATTCTAGGACATCACACAGATTTGTGGATTCCAGAAGATTGCAGACAGTGGTTAAGATTATCATAGCCAAGAGCTAGTCTCATCCTGCCCTTCTCTCCCCCTTCCTTTATGTTAGCACTTAAAGCTGAACAGTTTTTTTCAGGGCTTTGGTCTTCCTGAAATCAAAAATAACTATCCAGTTTAATTCTGACAGCAGGGATGTCAGTTATACATAAACCAACAGGGAATCTTTCTTGTTCTTCCACAGATCTTAACAGAAAGAAATTGATAAGAGCTTATTTCAGCTTTTTAAGCAGGCTCCAAATTTGAATACACAAAGAGCCAAACTCTTAAGTTGAAAGTGTTTTAAAACATCTAGCAAAAGTCACTTATCATATTTATAATATTAGAATTAAAAATAATTACTGTAGGCAAGAAGAGAGGTAAATAAAGCATCACTATTTCAAATTTCTGTATTATCATAGCTAGCAAGTAGATTTATGCCTGGTATAACAAGCTTTTGTATCAGTTTTACAAGACTAACCAAACTAAGTTCATTAGCAACAGAACACAAACTGAGTAAGATATTGTGGCATCATTAAATTCCAAATAAAGTATTTTATGAATAGTCTGAAGCAGGGCTGTAATTTTTTAGTCTCATCATGGGAAAGTTTTCTGTATTAGTATACTGGCTTAACTTCTAGAAGGAGAAACAAAGTGAAAGAATAGCAAAAGATAAATCATCTCACAACAGATGCCAAAGAAATTTTTATTCCTTTTTTAAAGAAGACACTAGAATCACAGACTCTGAGTAGTGTTAATCCCGATAAATAACCTGAATTGTCTAGAATGAGAAAGATTATGGTTTTAGAATATAACAGAAAAAGAACAGCAGCAGATTTGAAGAAAAAATAAAAAACAACTCCTCTCAAGCAACATGGGAAGACCAGTTACCTGCATCCAACTGATTTTCTTGAAGATGTGTTGCCTGTACGTATATTCAAACCACAATTTACATAAGGACCTTACTTGGAGCACTTTTTACCTTAATAATATCTATACTGGTACACTCCAATCCACCTCTACTTCCCTTATAAATAGTCCATAGGACAGTAAAAGCAGCAAAGCACATGCCAAGTGTCACACTCTCTCAAGTTGAGGATCTGAAAATTAGCGGAATTCTGAGGGAAAGGAGAAGGACGGGTGGTTGTAAACATACATACAGGTAACACTTCATAAGTAGGAACAGCTACAAGTAAGACATCTGGTGCGTCTGAGTGACTTCTAGCAGTACCTCTTCAGAGATTACTTGGAGAAGGGTCCAAATTTAACAAATCCTTTATACATGCATAATCCAGTACAAACATAAAAAGCAGCAGTCATGCTTTCTTCCCAGTGACCCCAATGTCACTTGTTGCAGCTACCCTGCTCTTTCCTATCCCCTCTCCAGTGTCAGTGCAAGCTTTTTTGGCAAATGAAATGTGAACCTAATTGGAACACTGATGCAGCTGGGAAATAAGCAAAGGGGCAGGCGGGGGGAATAACCAGAGAGAGGACTGGAAAAAACAAAGGGAGAGCAGATGTAGAAGACAAGCTCGCTTCTTTCCATGGTAGTATCTGCTTACTTCCTAAAACCAGTAGGTGTTTAGTATTAAGCCCTTTGCTTAAAGTAAGAGTNAAAAAAAAAAAAAGCCTGGAGTAATCTCAAGCTTTAAGTTTAATAAAAGCTCTTATCATCACCTAATTTAATGTACTTCCTAGTATGCATGTTTCTAACCTCCTCCTATTTATAATTCTCAGAAGTTAATTTGAAATATATCCTGAGGCATTCCCCTAAAGCCTAGATCACATGATTTTTTTATAAAGTTATAAAGGCAAGTAGCTGTCAAACTTTTCAAGTGAGACATATGCACACAAACATGTACATATACACAGAAAACTGAGTTCTATCTATGCATTACTTTATTACATTACAGGCTGCTGCGTATCATTGTGTTTGACGATAAGCAAATAACAGTCTGAAGCTCTGTTTTAGCATTAAAACTAAAAAAACCCCAGTAGTTAAAATATTAAGTATACCTGGGATATTCTTCTGAAGTTATGTAAACTACATCCTGTTCTGACACAGACGATGAAAAAGGAATAAAATTTCCATTCTGTAATGGCAAAAGCTCCAATCCGATCAGTTCACTGTAGACTCCATCAGAAAGCACAAATTCTAAAAGATGAAGCTTTTCTTCAGCAGGTCCACTGTGTCCAGATTTTCTTAGTACTTGCCGTACTACAGCAGGAGTCACTTTTTTCACATCTTTAGCAGTAGGAATAGTAAGATGCACTGCACTAGCAATATTTGCTGGTACCTTGGCAATCTGTTTCCCTGAATTTTGGAGGTAGTTGAGAACAGACTGTGTGTAGTCCAAACTCTCATCCATTTCAGAAAAGTGCACCTGTTCCACTTTTATCCACTGATTACTCATTGAGTAAATAACTGTATGCTGGAGCAGCTCTTTAAAGAGAGGTACTACAATTGGTTTCCAAGGTACCCTAATTTTGTTCTCATCAGGCCATAACCTGTAAATTCTTTCAGCTGACAATGGAAAATCCGAATTCTTCTCCGTCTCCATTCGTTTGATAGCTTCCAAAATGAGGGTGGTATATGCCTTTGGCACTATATTCACCACAAGAAGATCATTCCACAAAGCTGCTGGATCTCTCCACTGATCCAGCTCTCGCCATTTGATACTCCTCCTATTGTCTGTGAGACCAAAGAAACCACTAACATGAACTGGGAGTCCAGTTTTGCTTTCTTCACCTGGAGGCAAAGGCAGAAAACAAAATGCTCTTCCTGAAAAATCTACTACAGCACCTTTTTCCTCCCCATTAGTTGATAAAGACATGGCTATTCCAATAGTAGGAACAAATTTCAAGTCATCCGCTAAACAATCCAGTTCAGTACACATTCCTCGACCACCTACACAATTACATACTAGCCAAGATGTTTTCTGTGCATCCTTAACACTCTCATCTTCTACAACTATATTTACATGGTATGTCACACATGTTATGCTATTGCTTGGAACTCCCTTACAATACTGATTTATTGCAGTTCCTAGGATTTTGATAGAATTGGGTCTTTCATGTTTCAAGGCCTTGTTCTCACTAGCGGTTACTCTAAAAATCAGCCTCTCGGTTCCATCAGCTTCCCTAACATGCAATGAAACATCCTGAACACTCTTCAAGAAGAGCAATACTGTGTCTGCATCTGCTCTGAAGGATTCAAACAGCTCCAAAACCTTCTGTTTGTCATACACATTGCTGCTCAGTTGGGAAGGCTGCAGGCGAAGTGGGAAACGAAAAAAGGTACCAGGAAAGTTTCCATTCTTAAAGGTTTCCTTAGTGCTGCCAAACACACCAATGAATGGTGCAAACTGGTCTGTAAGTTCATTGATTTCCTTGCTATCTTCTTTTAGGTTCCAACACTGGCCTGATTCATGAGGTCCAAAAAGGGTTTGATGGGGATCAAGCATTCCAATCTGGTCACCACTGAAAATACTAGGGACATCTGTATACACAAAAACCAACAACTATTAATAATCCTAAACCAACATGCTTTCAAAATACAGTCTTAGGGAACAAATTTAAAACGGGCAAGAAAAACAAATGTTATAAAACTGCGATGAACTTGGTATAATTCTGATAACATATCATTTAGTGCTTATTGACAGGAAGAAACAAGTACACCCCTATTCTGCAATTATATATATAAATAGTCATTCAACGATTTGAATTTTAGCAGTGAGCAACAAAAAGTATATTTTCTTTCAACTCTATACTTTCATCTTTCCAATATTTTCAGGAAAAAACCCAACTTAATTTACTAAAGATGTATTCTATTACATTCATACTTAGCAGATCTTGAAGGCTTGCAAACAGTAATCTTACATTTAAAAGCATAAATTCCCAGGATTATCAACACACTGGACATATTAACTAAGCTTTTATTCATGCCCTACTAGGTACAATATTGTAAAAAAACATCCTGTTTTTAAAAAAAAAAACCTACTCTCTCAAATGTAAAAGTGTATATACCACTACTATGGAATATCCTTTCTAGCATGAAATAAAATCACTGATTATTATGCAAAAAACTTTGCAACTTCTACTTGCCTATATTATGAGCCACTATAAAATGAACAGCAGGCATAACTGAAATAACAGTGTAAAGGAATGTTCATTTCAATCTAAGCGACTAAGTACATAATGATGTTACTAGAAGAAACAAATCTTCTCCAAAAACCTTCAAAATCCAGGGAGTACCTTACATAGTTTTAGAAAAATATGAACACTTCTTAAGGAAACTTAGCCAGGTATCTAATTTAAAAATGCACTACAGAGAAAATATTAAATGTTTGATGAATATCTAAAATAATTAAGCAACTTAAAACTTCAACATTTCCATTTTAAAATATCTACTGAGAGTACCTGTTATATGATAAACTGAATTAAAGCCAATTCCAAATCTTCCAACTTTTAGGGGATCATCCTTCTTCCTGCTTCTTGCTATTTCCTGTATACCATGCCAGTCCTCAGGGGTAAAAATGGCATCATTGTATGCATAAAATGCTGGCCCTATAATAAAGAGGCAAGTGTTAAAAAGATGACAGAAGAAAACTATTTACTGTTAAAAATCTCTAGGAAATGGACTTACAGAACTGAGAAAGTATTTCTTTAAAGTAAGCATATACAAATTTAATTGGGGAAGCTATGACTCAAGCTGACAACAAATGATGTTTGGTGATTGAAAGGAAGTATAGAGTAGCAGCAAAACCAGAAGCAAGATGGATTTACCTCTGTACATGGTACTTAAGAGATTCATATTCTGATATGGTATCTAGTTCTGGTATCCACATTTTAACAGAATGATTCTGAAAAACTGAACAGAAAGCAGAAAACAACAAAACTTCTGAAGAAGTGTCCTGTGGCACAAGGTCTAAATTAAATCTGTTTGGTCTATCAAAAATGTGTTTGAAAGATGTACTAATCACAGTCTATTAATACCTGCACTGGAAAAGAATACATGGCAAGATATAACAATGACCTGTGTCTAGAAAGTAAGGGACAAATTCAAATTAGAAGACATAACAAGGCTGATTAACAACTGAAAAAAAAAAGAAACAAGAAGTAGTAGATCATTCATCATTGAAATCTTCAAATCGCAACTGAATGCCTTTTGGGATGATTATGCAAACTGATTTGTTTGATAAATACATAACTGCCCTCTATCACACAAAGCCCTATTAGATTATGTAAAAACCTTTGCACGGAGCAAAGTTTGGTATAAGGGTGAGAGAATAAGAGATGGGGAAGAAAACAGAACTGCCTGGAGAGTGTTGAAATGTAAGGGGCTAGGGTCATCTCTTTACATCATCAGCTGCTACTGACAACCTGCAAGAAGACAATGCAAGGGCTTCAATACCAAACACTGGCTTCGGAAGAGAATTACCAACATTAGGACATAACAAAATATGCACCTGGTAAGGTGGAAGTAGCAATGGAGTCATTCATCCCTATATGGTCATCTCCATACAGCAAGGAGAAGAACACAGCACCATATGCATATTGAAAAATAATGGCCAAAATTAATAAAAATTATATTTACCCTGATATTGTGCCATGTCCTTTGACCATAGAGTTTCTGTTCCATACTGAGTTTCATCATATAAAAACCTAACCTCTGTGGCACCAGCATCTTCTGCGTTCTGTATCAGTTCCTGAGACAGAAAAAAAAAAAAACAAGCCCAAAACCAAAGTATAATGAAGTAATGTACAGATTCTAGCAATGGCTTTCCAACTTAAACAGCAGAAAATAATAAACAATCATTTCAAGTGTAATTGTTTTCATACTTTTCAACCAAAATAATTTTATCCAGTTTACCTCAATGAAAACAGACATCATCATAAAAGGAATATTCCGACAAATACTATAAAAGTGATTTGAATTTGGAGCTCAAATACCACACACAAGCAGTATTTATGAAGTTTAGAAATACGCTACTAAACTGTCACTACTACATTAACCCAAATCAGAATTGTACAAGTCTCAAAACAACGCAAGATGGCAGAAGAAAAAGAAATTTAGAAAAATAAAATCAAAGTTTACTGTTAAGCCCACAGAACAGCTGTAAGACAACACTGAGGCAACAAGCCACAGAAGGGGAATACACAGCACTCTTCTTTACATCAGCTGAATTCCATTTAGTTAACATTTCACAGTATGAACCAACTGTTCAAGGGCCATGGTGCTCACTTCTAACATGTCTTCAGCAAAGGTCTGCAAAACAGTTCTGACCAGTAACTCTGTAAATCATGAATGAACAGAGCTCACCTGTTGAATGAAGTCCCTAGACTAGAAAGAGGCTTATGTTAAGGTTGAGTATTTGTTAAATAGTATTAGTAGCGGTGAGAACTATGGAAAATTCTAATAACTAAAATGTCAATGAACTAGTTCTGTAAACACTACCATTAATAAAATATGCCTATCTAATCCCATTTACATCAACAGCATTATACACTGCAGACATGTAAGCAGCATGATTATAAATACCTACACGATCAGAGCTTCACAGAATGCTCTATTTACACTAAATCATCAAAGTATATCAGGGCTCCAAAGATACACACTCATACACACATATATACACATGTGTACATGTGTATATGTTTGTGTGGGAATATGTAAATTTGGCATAAGGAAGTATCTCAGCTGAACTGAAAAACTATGTTGAGTACATCACATCCAATGTATTCATACAACATAAATTTCATTCAATTATGCATAAAAATAAAAGACTTGCTAGCAGATGAATCTTTACTTTAGAAATGCATCAACTAGCAGTAGGTATTTCAGATTAGGTTGCATTCTAATATACTGTTGACAGTAAAATAAACTCATTGTTACCTAATATCTGGTTTCAAAACTATAACCCCTCAATGTTTCACTTTGTGATGGTATGTTCAGTCTATAAGGCATATCACACAAGTAACCAAAATACACTGTTTATATTGTTACTTCTACATAATTTTTAACAACTGCAGCAAGAAATATACCCATAGTTCAGCATAAGTAACACATTTTTAAAGAATCTCCATGAGGTATTTCATTACAAAAAACATGCAATACTTCTATAAGAGTAATTACTGCAACCATTCAAGAAGATACAGAAAGATAGCCAAAGCCTCTAGAAATATTAAATAGTAAGTATGGAAACCACCATGTACCATGTACTCAGAGACTTGCAGTCATGCTGCAGCACATGGAGCATTTGCTACATTCAGCTGTAACAGCATTGTATTTCAAGAATCCAGTGACATCCATTTTAACAGATCAGCAAAATTCCTCATAGTAATCCCTCCCTAAGTCTGTTAACTCTAAATTGTAAACTACGAAAAGAGGAACATTCCTACTTTTAGATTTACCTATCTGATTTCTAAGGACATTATCTTATTTCTTCATGTTGGAATGAAAAATTTGGTTCAAATTTTTAAGAAGGTCTGAACCCTTCACGATTCAAATGCATCTTACAGATTCAGCTAGTTGTGGGAAACAGTGAAAATGTAAGCACCCATGCTCAGAACCATCCAGGATGCAGCTTGCCAAAACAATTGAAGATATGCTTATCTTAAGCATTCACATTAAAAATAATTAACGTCAAGTTCCACAGTTGCAAAAAAACCCTTCCAAGCACTGGCAGGAACTCTCATCATCTGTCACCATTCGTATTGGTGTGTTTTATATAGAGAGATAGATACATACATATATCCATACCAAATTCTATTAGTTAGAACCTAGTACTCCCATCAACTAAGAAAATGAATCTCCTAACATCTGTGTGATGAAGCATTCTGGATGAGAAGTTTAACAGCCAACTATGAACTAACCACCCCAGATGCTCTCCAAAAAAAATCAAACTGGCACTTCCAGACATTAGCATAGGAAGCTACGATAAATCAGATAAGTCATCTTCTACAGGTACCTATCTTTCCCCTTGCGGGACTTGATGAATTCAGAATGATCTGTACTTTTTCAGATCATAGAATCATAGAATGGTTTGGGTTGGAAGGGAATTTTAAAGATCATCTAGTTCCAACCGCCTTGCCATGGGCAGGGACACCTTCCACTAGACCAGGATGCCCAAAGCCCCATCCAACCTGGCCTTCAACACTTCCAGGGAGGGGGCATCCACAACTTCTCTGGACAACCTGCTTCAGTGCCTCACCACCCTCATCATAAAATATTTCTTCCTTATGTCCAATCTAAACCCACCCTCTTTCAGTTTAAAACCATTGTCCATCATCCTGTCACTACAGGCCTTGCATAAAGTCTCTTGCCATCTTTCTCATAAGCCCCCTTTGTATGTTGAAAGACTGCAATAAAGTCTCACTGGAGCCTTCTCTTCTCCAGGCTGAACCCCAACTCTCTCAGCCCTTCTTCACAGGAGATGTGTTCCAGTCATGTCTAAAGTAAGGGGAGGTGAACACCACTCTACCAGTTCACCATTCTATTTACTGAAAAAATCTTTAGTGCTTAAATCAATGTTGTCATTTCCATTGTTAGGCTTGTACACATAACATTCAATATTCAAATGCAGAGCGTCACAACATAATATGCCCTACTGATGCATACTTCAAAGTCTCCTAGACTAATGATAAAGCACCATAAAGAACACTAACCTCAGTTCAGAAAATCCTGTGACATTCTTTTGTTATAAGAACCAATGTTTAGACTAAAAACATTTTTCAGCCCATACAGAACTGATGGGTTTGTTATTCTTACCCCTGTAGAGTAAGTCTCCCGAAAGCCACTCAAAGATTCCCATCTTAAAAGTGCTCTTAATCTAATGATAAAACTTTGTGACACTATTAAAGTTCACTGAGGAAAATATATTTAGCTGTCAGGAAATTCTACAGCGAAATCTTGTATTAAAGTCTCCAGTGTATCCCGATCTTACACTACTCCCAAAAAATTGTATATATTATTATGTGGTTTTACCATAGCTTATAGCAGAGACGAGCAGTAAAGTAACAAGCAAAATAAACATTTTAGCTCACTCACATAAAGTACATCATGAAGTCTCTGACTTAATTAAAACATCTGCATTTTATCTCTATGTTTTAATAAATTACAATGGCATCTGTGATAAGCAAACTCAGAGACATTATACACACACACACACAAGCGCCACACAACTCCCTTTGCCTTGTCCACAGAAATGGAAACATATAGCTCCTGTACTAGAATGAATATCTAATAAAGTATGACAACTGCAAGATTTGCTGGGAAGTGTTAAACTAATGGTATTATGTCACACATATTAAATGACTGCTAAAAATACCATTTGTTGTATACCTTAAGAATCTGTCCTCCTTCTGGGTATCTTCTTAAAATATCCTTAAGAAAATCAACAAGTGGTGGAGTTGTTTGTCCAAAACGACCTAAAAACAAATAAACAAAAAATAATCCGTGTATTATGCACTTAATTTCAGATTAAAAAAAAAAACAACAAAACTAAACAATTGCTGGGAATTTAGGAAAAAAAAATAAATTAACTCAAGTTCTGATATGTAAAATCTTCTATTTCCAAAATCAACTGTAAAAATACTACCTTATAAATCTTTTTATTGAAAAAAATAAAACAGCAGTCTTGCTGTTAATGTCAGCATGCTGTTTGGTACTTGGATGAAACAAATTTGGGGTTAAGTCTTTGCACCTGTTATACCCCAACTCCAACTACTGGATGTTCAAAAATAGCAACTTCTAAAGGACTACTACTTTTTTAAGTAGCAGAACAGTGTTCTAGGGCTCTAAAGTACACTTCCTGTTCTGGCATATCCTGGTGCTGGGCCTGGTGCTAGCTTTGGTGTTACCTGGACTTAGCACAGGAGGAAAAAGAGTCTGAGAAAGGTTCTAACAAACGTCATGAAGTTCTGCCCTAAGAGAAAGAGTCTATCACAGAATGAAAGCATGAATACTCTTAAATTCAAAATCCAATCTGAGACTAAAGAGCAGCTCCCTAAATCCAAACCTCAAAAACATGTGCTTCAAACAAATATTAATGATGCAATCCCCACAAGGAAAATTGATTCTACTGATGCCCCATCTAGCATTTCCCTTTAAAGTTATTAATAAGTAATTGTTGTCTCTCACCCTATCCTTCTGCATATATGTATGCTTATGAAGTACACAGATTCAAATACACACACATTATATAAGGGAATAAAAAAATTAGACAAAGAAAAAAAACAGAATCCACAGCAATGTGGAAAAAAGGATAGACGAGAAATCTACTTGCTGAGAAATCATCAAGTAAAGGCATCAAACATCTTCTTGTATGTACAAAATTTTTGTATCACTCTTTATTTAAGGAAACTTAAGAGCATCACTAAAAAAAACAAATCCCAAGAAATTGGTGGGACGGTGTGGGAAGTATTTTGTAACTTTTGTTATTATTTTACAATATACAGAAGTCTATATACAGTATCTATAAGTCTATGAAAGTCAACATACAATACACAAACTTCCAAAATAAGGTGAATTGATTGATAGTAGGAAAGTTTGGGTGTTTCTTTTCTTATGAGAAATTCTCTAAAACTAAGAAACTGATCTTCTCAAAGTCTAACTTGGGCAGGCAGAAGTGTTTAAACAACACATTTCACTACATGAACCACAAAACGAGCCAAGTAACTTTTAAGTGATAGGACTGAAGATAGACATTATTCTAACTCTTTACACATAACGACAGAGCTGCTCTAGGTATGTCACAAAATTACTCTATCTTGAAATCACAACTTACTGCATCCTGCCAAAGGCTGAACTGATTTTTCTGGAGTCATATTTAACACAAAACTGGTTCCACAAATCTGAAGGAGAAACTTTTTCCACAATAAGGACAGTCAAGCATTGGAAGAGGAACCCAGAGAGCCTGTGCAGTCTCCATCCTTGGAGGCTTTCCAAACTAGATCAGATCAACTCTTGAGCAACTTGGTCTGGCCTCAGAGCTCAGAAGGTTGGAGTAGAGACCTCCTGATGTCCCTTCCAACATGAACTATTCTGTGATCATATGAAAAGATTACACATTATTTGATAAGACACCAGCGATGAATGAACACAGATGTGACATGGGTGACCTTCAGAGTCCTTCAGCAACCAATGTGCTTGGGTCTACTAATGAATTCCTTAATTCATCTGCTGTAAGGAAAAATCTCAGCACTGAAAAACTCCAGAATGAACGAAAAGGCTGGTACTAAAGCCTTCAGATCTTTCAGACTGACTTATATCAGAGTTGTGGGCCAGAAAAAGTGAAGTGCTTTATCTAGACATGGCCTGCTTAGAGTGGTATCTCTAAGAAAATCTCACAGTCAAATATTCCATTCCTAAGCACAAAAACCAGCAACAGTTCTTTCCCATGAAAGATTTCTTCGGGCTGCTACACTATCTTCTCCATATACTTTCATGGCAAAAAAAAGCTCAGAGAAGAAAAAAAACTTTTTGTTTAGTCTATCACAGCGTACATCCAGCAAAAAATTATCAGAGCAAACAGTCAAGAATGAGAGAAAGAAAAATGTTTGATGCCATAGAACCATTGGGGTCCATTTCCATAAGTGTTTTCTAACCATTGCAGGTTCTAGAGAATGTGAACATGAACTTCTGGCAAATATACAAACGCTTCATTTCCCTCTGTCAGTAGAAAACCATCAGCCAGTACACTCACGGCTTACATAGGCTAAGAAATATAACGTTTTGTGACACCAAATGAAATACCTACATGAAAAGAAGGGTTTCCTTCTTCCATTAGTAAATGCTAATCTCATTAGCATTTACTTCATTCCCTTCTAATAAAGTTATTGTTAAAAGAATATTAATGCTAGCAACCAAGTAATATAATCATTAAGATTTTGACTAGAGCATTCCTGAAGATATTCAGGCATCATAATCTTATTCAAGATACCATACAGATATACCTGTAATTTTTGTAATAAAAATGTAAGTAAACATACAGATTCAAAAAAAAAGAAAAAACCAAACAAAAAACCCAGAAGAAATTAAAAGCTTTTTTAGAAATAGTATAGTTTTCTACACAGTGGTTACTGAAAATATATCCTTTCAATATCTGAAAGGTCTTCATGAGACAAGGCAGCTATTAATGCTACTGCAAGGCATATCTTATCGATTCCAAAGGACAGCAAGATTCTAATTTCTACACATTAAATTACAAAGAAAAAAACATTAAACACCAAGGTACTTAGAAGATTAATTTTCCTGGAGCAGAATGAAAAGAACAAGTGAAGAGATACCTAGGATTTACAAGAAAAATATCTGCTTCCTATGTAAAGGAGAGAATAATTTCAGCTCCAGTCTGTGGTAGAAAATGCTTTGACTTTCCAGTTTATAAACAGACACAAGTATTTTTCATACCTCCTCCTTTCAATCCTTTTGACTGAAGCTTCAGAAAAACTTGATTTTGAGACTCCTGAAGATCCACAACCTTGATACCATCAGATAACTGAAATAAAAAATAGGACAGCTCTTGATCAGAACATTCTGCAGCATAGACTACTGCAGCTTTATTTCCTACACATTCTATGAAGTCTGGTTTTATCTAAAAGTATACAAGTACTCTGAAACATCCAGTATTCAGTTTGAGCAGCACTTTCAGACCCTGAGGTGTAGGATGGCCTCCTTTGTCTAACGATACTCCTCAGATGAAGTATCAGCTTGTCAGTAACAGGACCAAAAAAACCAGCCACAAACAAAGCAGGTGAAAAAAATGCCTATAGAAGCAAACAAAGAGCAAGCCATAGCCTCCTGTTTTCCAGTTTGAGAAGTTCTATGTTCTGGGAACTTCTGCAAGCATACAACTAAAGCAGTTATTGTTCTAAGATGCATGCCCATAAAGAAAATAAACATATACAGGAAGGACATGGTCTATGTACTCCAAAAAGTCCATATGAATATGCAATTTCATAGGACTTTTAAACCAAGTAGTATCAGCTCCAAACAGCTAGTAATACAGAATGTATAGAGATAAAAGTATCTAATAGAAACACCCCTGAAAAATTTGACAGCCTCATCTCCTTATTACCTCTATATGCAGACCTACGGACTCACCAGGAACATCACAGAGAAAGTAGGGCAAACTAAGCAAAAAATTCGTTAGCAGCCTTTGGGAAAACTATTTAGTAATCACAGCACATTATGATTTTGTTGCATTTCTAGTTTCGTATTATATGTGTCCCAGTCACATACGATATGATGGTAAAAGTCATGTTCAATGTGATGTTATCCTGCAAACTATGGTAACAAATGTAGAATTAGAAATTGTGCTGTGCTAATTAGAAACTTAACCAATTCAAATTAGTTTCCATTTATAGTGAACTGTATTAGAATTTTATTATGTGACATTATATTACTATATTAGTCTTGGTTTATAGCAAAGTTCAGGACTACTTCCTCATTTTGATGGGTAAAAATAGATCTCTAGAAAGAAGTTGGTGCTTACACAGACATAGATGCTTACAATCTTACCACATTTAATAAGCAAAAGACAGTTCTAGTACACAGTATGTAGTAATTTTAAAATATTAATAAGAAAATAATTATATTCCTTTTTACTAAAACCAGTTTAAAACACTACTTACAACATCAGTGCATTAGTTTCTACAGAAATGTTATACTTGAGATGATCTTATCTTAAGATGTAAAATAGCTTAAACGGGGTATACCACCCACTCAGGACTCACTAAAGTAAAAAAAACCCACAGAATTCTGTAACCCATCACCAAGTATTAAAGGGATGGAATAATCAAATATTCTCAGGTAGGATTTTTGTAGCAAAACACCAGTAGAAACTAGCAGAATTAATAGATTCACATTCATAGTTTAACACTGTAAGGAACTATGAGAGAAAGAGATACTGGACTTTATTTAACGTATATAAATTGCATGTAACAGCCTTAATGGAAGAAAATATTTACCGATGAATATTCTACTACCTCAGTAAATTAAAAAATAATTTTATCCCAGTAAACAGGAGTTCAAAAGTTTACAAAAGATTTTCAAAATTGCCACAGTACAAATATTCCCATATGTCTTTTAGTTTAATATTAAAAAAAAAAAATATATCAGCATAGCTATTACAGTCTGCTTACTGACTGTTCCCTACTAAAAGATAGTTTTTTGTGCCAGAGTGCTGCTCAGATCTTCGCTGCCAGATGAATTTTAGAAAGTGATATACAGATCTCCTTCCTCCCAAAACAGGAAGGCCTGGAGAAAACAAAACCAAGGACACACAAAACCAGGCAAGAAAATAAAAGATAAACTACATCAGCAGTTTGTTTCCAACCTGAGCGCTTGAAGATTACTTGTATTCCCCATATAGGTTCTTAAATTTGCTCTTCTTGAGCAATACAACTACTAACATCTAGTTCTTTCCTAGCATCATAGAATGGTTTGGGTTGGAAGGGAACTTTAAAGATCATCTTGTTCAACACCCCGGCCGTGGAAAGGGATGCCTTTCACTAGACAAGACTGCTCAAAGTACTGCCAACCTAACTTTGAACACTTCCAATGATGGGGCATCTGCAACTACTCTGGGCAACCTGCTCCAGTGCCATAAAATATTTCTTCTTTATGTCCAATCTGACCTACCCTCTTTCAGTTTAAAACCATTGTCCACTGTCCTGTCAGTACAGGCTTTGGTATAAAGTCTCTCTCCATCTTTCTTATAAACCTCCTGTATATATTAAAAGGCCACAATATGGTCTCCCAGGAGCCTTCTCTTTTCCTTTACGCATTTGCAAGTCCCCTTACCCTATTTAACCCTAATTTCCAACCCGCTCTCTCTGCCCTTCTTGCCTCTACTCATCCCATCCCACCAATATATTCATGTTCCCATTTCCCAAAAGTGTGGCTAGAAGCATGCCAAGCAGTACTGAAATGGTGACCCCAGGCTGCTGCCTTCAACAGAACAAGGTCATTCATTCGACTCTCTCTCCTGTACCCACACCTCAATTTTTAACTTGGAAGAGCTTCCTGTCATGGTGATGTCAACCCTGCTGTTAAAGCTGGCCAGCAGGTAGAAAAATCTATTAAAGATCAAAAGGAAGCCAGAACAANCGCCGCCCACCCGCCGCCTGCTCGTCCTCCTCCTCGGGCACCCCGGAGGCCCGAGACGGGCGCCGGAGCCCGCGCGGGTACAGGGATGGGCCGGCGTCTGCCCCCCTCTCCGGGAGAGAAGGAGCCGCCGGGCCTGTGAGCGAGCAGAGCCGCTCCTGCAGCGCCGCACACCCGCGGCCTCCCGTCCGGACCCGTCC